>JAOVVB010000001.1:14449063-14465883 GCA_028570985.1 Heterobranchus longifilis
CTTACACACACCCCTATACTCCCACCCCACCCTTCCCCAACTCCAAGCCAGGGTTACATGGTTTCTGAACAGATAAACAGTAAATGTGCATTTATCTGTATGTACAAGGCTAGACACCGGGCATATTTTAAGAAGGGGTAAAAAAGAAGAGAAAGAAAATGAGAGAAATAAAAACAAGGAGCTGAAAGTCTGGGTTTTGTATGCAAGCAAAGGGGGAAAAACATGAAAAAAAAAGTGGGGGGAAAATCAATAAACAGGTCAAAATAAACAAATCAAATAAAAGGAGAGATTCAACTATAAATTTAACATGAGAATATGAAAAAGATGAACTTGGGCTCCACGCCTATTGAAACTTCAAACCTGAAATACAGATTGATTAATAAATATTCTCAATCAGAAAGAGCTTTATTACCAAGTATGTTTGCACATACAAGGAATTAGTTTTTGTGACAGGAGCTTCCAGAGATGACAACAACACACACACAACACACACACACAAAAAATGAACAAGAAATGGAATAGGATGTGGGGTATTATCAAAAAAATCTAATTCATATCCATGGTATTGCACCTATTGCACATATCAATATTGCATATATTTTTATTGCACAGTGAGAACATTTAACTGTTCATAAGGTAAATTTCCTGGGGGTGTTTCGTGCTCTGTAACGCCGACCAGACAGCAAAAGTTCAAAGAAAAGATGGCTTGGATGTGAAGGGTCCAAAGTGATTCTCTGAGCCCTTTTCTTCACTGTAGATATATACAGTTCTTGATGGTGGGTAGGGGATCTCCAATGATCAGACGGATATTGAAGTGCTCAGAACAGATTTCATGACGGCCGAGTAGAACTGTGAGCATCTCCCGTGGCAGGTTAAACGTTTTCAGCTGGCGAAGAAAACACAACCTCTGCTGGGCCTTACAATAACAATGGAGTCAATGTGATTGTCCCACTACAAGTCCTGAGAGATGGTGGGGCCCAGGAACTGGAATGGCTGCTGCTGTCACAATGCTGTTCATAATGGTGATTGGAGGAATTGCGGGGGGCTTCTCCTGAAATCCGCAATCATCTCTACTGTTTTATGTATCATTATGTACCCAATAAGCCATTACAATAAAATCACCTGCCTAATTTCGTGCTCATGTGTCACCAAAAAAAACTATGTATCCAGGCATGGACTCCCGATCCAGATCCGTGAAGTCCTAAATGTTGCAAGGTGGGTGCAAGATCCATAGATCAGACTTGTTAGTCCAGCACATTCCATAGATTCTCACTCAGATTGAGATTTGGGGAATTTGGAGGGCATGTCAACACCTTGTACTGTTTGTCATTTTCCTTGTCAAAGTAACATCCACAGGAATGCCAGGACCTAGAATTATAGAGCAGTAAATTGGGTTACAAATCTGTAGGTTTGGCCCAACGGGGATAGCCTTTGCTTCCCATGTAGATTAGTGAGACTTGGACACCCATGGCTGTCACCAGTTCACCAGTTGCTGCTCCTTAGACTATAGAGGTAACCTGGACTATTGTTCCCGAGGTTCTAACCACTATATACCAGGAACACCACATAAGACCTGTTGTTTTGGAGATGCTCTAACCCAGCTTTCAAATTCAAACACTTAGCCATTATTTCTGTTCACTTGCTGCTTAATGTATCCCACCCCTTGACAAGTGTCAATATAAGGATATAATATTATTCTGAGTGCTTTAATGTTATGGTCAGTCTGTGTATTGGGTTAGTGCAGTTTCGATGAGATGAAAACTTAAGTCATTGGGAGTACAAATATAGTCACTTTATTAAGGACTACATAAAAGCATAATCAGTTACATACATGCAGGCCATAATTAACACTCAAATTAAATCAAATATTCTAATCCGAATACCACTGGGTTTATTTACTGGGTGTGTTACATATTATTCAACATATTTTAATTCATGGAAGAAGTTTTAACTTTTTTTTTTTTTTTTTACTTATTACACAAAGAAAAAAATATATAAAGATACACCTTTATATTACAATTTTTAAAAATCCTGCACGGCCCCAATTGAGTGTCAAACTGAAAACTAGGCACCAGTCATGTGTAACTTTATCTCTTTTAATTTAAACAAAAGAACCATCCAGGTTTGCTATTTCCCTACATTACTGTAAATCCACAAGAACGACAAAGAGAGCCTTCTTTAAAAAGAGCGAAAAACGCGAATACTTCGATGGAGAATTCTCAAACACTGCTGAAACATGAGTGTGAACGAAAAGGTTATGGTGTGGATAAAATTAATCTCCCTACCCCAAGACAAACAAGTCGGAAAAAAAGCATCTTTATGTGCACAGTCAAGACAACGTGGTGGCGACTACAGATCAGATCTCACAGCAGTGTGGATGTACTCTCAACACAAGAACTCTGTCATAAAAAATATATAATAATAATAATAATAATAATAATAAAATAAAGAGAAACAAAAATGAATTGCTTCTAATGTAGCACTATGGTAGACATTTCAGAAAACAAAACGTCTTTCTAACAGGACACTTTGAAAACAGTGAAGCTACTAAAATTATTTTAAAAAGAAAGAATTAGCAAAGCACTGCAGTGACGGGAGCTACAGGTGACAGCGTGGAATCGCTAGAAGATCACTTCCTAGCCCTGAGAGACTTTCGAGCAGCAGATTTAGACTCGGATGAAGTTTCCTGCTTCTTAGCTGGTGCCTTCTTGGGCGTTGGTCGCTTGGACACTCGGCTTGTCATCTTCTTGGCGATGGGCGTTTTAGGTTTTCGGGCTGGAGCTGCTTTCTTGACAGGCGTGGCTTTAGCAGGTGGAGGTATCTTCTTGGAAGCTGCTTTGCTATCAGAGGCTGAGGTTTTCTTAGCTGAAGCTGTCGGTCTCTTGGCGGGAGCAGGCTTTCTGCTGGTAGTCTTGGGTTTTTTTCTGGGTGGAGGTTGGCGCTTTCTGGGCGCAGGCCGCTTTTGACTCCTGTTTAGAACAATGATTCGTTTTCACAATTATTTCAAAGGACACTTTTCTTTTTGCCTTGAAAGCAAATATGCATTATATGTTCTACACATGTACTTCATGTACATGCCTATAAAATTATACATTTTCTAACCTCTTACGAGGAGCAGGTTCCTCATCCTCTGACTCCTCCTCTTCTTCTTCTTCTTCTTCTTCATCATCCTCCTCCTCCTCATCATCTTCTTCATCGGACGACTCCTCTCTCCTCCTCTTTTGCTGTTTGAGCTTATCTTTCTCTTTCTGTTTGATTTTTTCCATCATTTCTGGAAACAGCATGTCTGGACTGAGGAGACAAACATATGTAAGGGGAAGAAAAAGAAAAAAAAAAACTGTTTTGTGCAGTTACATAAATGTTATGAACAGTTTAGTGTGATGTGGCCTGGTGCAAAAGATACATTTCTTATAACAGCATTATTGAAATACTACAGAAATCTGTTAACATTTACAATTACAACAAGTCAGGCTTTTTATTTACTTATAGTTTATAATATACATTTGATGTTTTGTAGCCTACATTAGTCCTTGTTATCATTTAGACTATAGTAGATAAACAATCTTTATTTTCTTTTTCTTACTAAATATAACTGCAAAGTACATACTTCTGTTCATGACCCATGTCAGATTATTTACAGCTTTTTACACTGACTGGACAAATATCCAACACTGGAGACCCTGTCAATAAATAAATAACTATCTCCTTCACCATATCAAAAAACACACACACAGACACACACTCTCATACACACACACACACACACACACACACACACACACTGTCTGATTTATCAATCTTTGCAAATTTAGCAAACCAAGCTCGAAAAAAGGTACATTTACAAACATTTCAGAAAGACTGATCTACTTCATATTTGGGTTGAAAAGTTAATGGTCTGTAAATGGCAAAGTGCATTCCTCATTTGCATATGGTGACACCCAAAAAACTCCATAAAAGGTGAAACTCGCAGACAGCAGGAGGCTCAAACTGAACAATCAGAATAAGGCCTGAGAACCCTATGTGGAAATTTACGTATTTTTACTTACTTCTGTGGCAATAAAACGATTTCATAATAAACAATATTAAGAAATCATAATCAAGTGCTGAATTATCCATTAGGTAAGATTTATAGCTTATGGCTCTGCGCAGACACACTGAAGCCACCATTTTTGTTTTCAGATGAGTCGGATATCTTTCTCATATTATTCAAAAATATATAGAAATTATTTTCACAAATGTTCTTAAATGTACACCAAGCCCCTGACCTACTGAACTATTATGAGGACGTTATTGACAGACTTGATTAGTTGCTCTGAATAAGGGAGCCTGCTGAATGCCGTAAACGTCATTAAAAACAAGCGATTTAAACTTGTTTATATATTCTGGATATAAAGAAGTAATCCATGTGAAGTGAATTTCTATCTGTATGTTAGTTCCGTTCCTTACATGTAAATCTCCACACCCAGAAGCACAAGTAGAATACAAAGTTTTTTTCTCCTCAAACTTTCCCCAGAATTTTCATGAATATCAAATCTCTTGCATCAACACTCAAATTCATGAATAAATCTGTTCATCTCCGGGTTGATAAATGAGGCCCACTGTTAAATCTACTTTCCTGGTTTAAATTCATACAGCAATATACAGTTAACGTTTCTCCCCCAAATAGCCTGTTCTCAGAATAAGAGCCTGTACTTTTTTTTTTTTTACACACAGTGGGTGTAAATAAACTTGCTAAGACAAGATTTTACACAGTTGCCAGGTGAACAGGTGCTGATGCAGTAGCTAACATCCATTTCATATAAATTTCTATTACTGTTTTAGTGCGCTTGTTTAACCGTTATGCAAGAATACTGTAGATTGATGTAACGGTGGATGCAGAAGTGAATCCAGAGTGTACCTCGGGTAAAACGGGTAGCTGAGCTGGTAAGATCCGCTGAGCCCGTGACCAGTGATCTGCTCCATCCAGCCCATCATCTTACACCTCTGCAGTGTTCTCTTCAGGTTTGCCACTACGAAGTGTCAGTTTAAAAACAAACAAACAAACAAAAAAGTCAGAATACCAAAGAAGATTAAACAAGAATGTGTGAAAGACAGTTGGAATGGAGATCATTACCGATGAAATAAGCTGTCTTGTCTTGGTGGTTCTCTACTAGGAACTTGCGCAGCACGGTTATGCTGCAGCACTTGGGCTCATTCATGGCAGTGATCGCAGCGACAATCGCATCCTCTAGGAGCCCACCGCCCAGAAGGACCTTATTCCCAGATTTCTTCAGCTAGTAAAATAAACAAATGAACAGAAACACCAGCCTTTAGTGAAGGGTACATAGTTAAAAGACAGCTCCCGGACTGATAATGAACTTTCTTTTTTTTCCTTTTCTGATAAGGTGTTTTATCCTTCACTTCTTGCATGCAAATGTACATTTACAAACAACACACACCACATGCACTTCAACCCATGCAAAATTCTTCGAACCCCTTGAGAACTTTCGAATCGTCTTCTGAATATATATTTAATGTGATCATTCAAACTGAAGTGAAATAATTAAGGAAGTTAGCAATAAATAATAATAGCAAAAACAAATAGTAAGCATAAAGTGTTACTTTTGAGATTTTTAATTTCATCCTGACCAGACATGGTACCAAATACTAGCAAGTTAATATTCAAATACATCTAAATACTAAATCTAAAACAAGTTTTTGAAGCTCTGAGCACAACACACCTTTTTAATCAAAAACATTCACGTGACAAAAACCTTTACCACTTAAGGTAGGAATGTTAACGATTAATCATCAGTTGCTCTTAAGGATTTAATACTTATTAACCGATAATGTTTGTTTCGCATCGTATTTTTCAGTAGCTGGCGTTTGTACACCACAAGAGAGCACACGTAAAGGGAAAGGCAACAGCTTTTTTTTTACCTTTTTGTTTTTTTTTTGATTGATTCACAATCTGAATTTAATCAGATTTTTTTTTTTACCTGACCTGCTGATTCTGACTTTCTTTACAAAAACTATAATTGACAAACATTTTTGTAACATTTCTTTAATTAAACATTTTGTTGTATGTTCATTATTAAAAACTATTTCTTCACAAGGTTATGGACAAATATAAAAAGTGCTCTGAGTTGCATGACAGAGTAAAAACTAATTTTATTTACAGGTAAAACCTAAAACTCTCCAATTCTGGTCACTGACTCATCGATAGGTGCAGCTACATAAATCTGCCTCACACAACTACATTTGTTGGGATTGTGCCGCTAGGGGTGTTTAAATATAACTTAAACTGGGGAAAATTTTTTCGCTATATTATAATTCGTTATTAATAATTAAATGATTATTGAGTGTTGTAATTCAGAAAAATGTTTCGAAATTTGCAAGCCTAATTTAAACATACAAACCTGGAAGGTTCCTGAGGCGCCTTTCCCGGTGATCTGCTCCAAGTATCCCTTTTCCACAGACCTTTGCAGGCAGTTCTTAAGCACATCAGGCCTGAGAGACACCAAAACATCTGGCGCATCAGGCTTCATGTACGCACGACCATCAAAGTATAGCTTAAAGGTATAGTATATTTTACAGCCCCTGACCTGCTCTCTACGTTGAGCTGGGGGAAATGCTGCTCCAGGTATTTCTTAATGAGGATGTACGAAGCCTCCTTGGGTTCACAGAGGCGAGTCATGATCAGCGGAAGAGCCTCGCCCAGTGTCCCACCCTTCGTTCCTGACAAGCTTGAGGTTGAGTTCTTCTACGAAGTAATTATAACAAAAATGTACGAACGCAAGTAGGAAGAAAAAAAAAGGTAGAGATCCAACACTTATTATTAACGTCTCAGTGACCAGTGTGAAAATTACTCGACGACGTGGGATCGTGGACTTGCCACTGCACCCAGTTAATACTGCATGATCAAAAAACTTAATTTGCATCATACCTTCTTTGAGTTGGACTCAGTAGGGAGCTTCCCGATGGTGAAACTCCCTGAGAATCCTTTTCCTTTTAGCTGCAAAGGGAAACAAGACATACAAAAAACAGCATTTTAGCGTTTTCTAGAGCCTTTATCAGAACTTCACTGCTTTTAAAACAATTTTAATCCATTAGCAAAAAAAATAAAATAAATAAAAACAAGACTTAACATACTTCTAGAGTCCTGACTGACAATTTGAAAGGTCAAAATTTTAAAATATAAAACTAGAGGTCATGAAAATGTCCTTACACCCTATGTGGTGAGTAGTGAACTTGATTTGAATAAATTGCTTATAATGAAGTAGTTGACACTAATAGTTATTAATGATAAAGATCATTAATATTAAAAACTCATTCTAACTCTGATAATGACAAGTAATTAACACTCCAGACTTTGGTCACCACACAAGACTCTTTTCTGATCAGTTTTTCACATGCGTAATTATTCTTCTCAGCTCACCTGCTTGACTACTCCTTTTTCCACCAGCTTCTTCATCGCCCGCTTGTACTGGCTTTTCGTCCTTTTGTCCATTTCCATGGAGGAATATTTCTTGGTTACGTATTTCATAATGGTGAAGATAGAAGCACCAGATCGTTCTTTACAGTTCTGAAAGATTGATACTAACATTAAAACTTAAATAAGTACCACAGCATTTCCTTCCCCATGTAATGAGTTACAAACTGCACAAAAAGTAAAGCACTTTACCTGTTATACTTTATATACTAGCTTTAACTGATACTACAGGGCGTCCCAAAACTTTCCACACACAAGAAAAATTTACTTGCCTTCCCCAAGCAAAATGTCTTTAAAATAGTTTTATAGTCAGACAACCTTTAAAAACGCCTTTGCCAAAAGAAGAATGTACTAAAGGCATTCTTGGGGCTGGATTATGAAGCTGCTGCAACTGTTTATTATAATAAAGTGTGGAGACTTTTAGGACACCCTGCGAGGTATTACGGTTGGAAAATAGACCTGAATAGCATCAAGGAGGATTTCTTCCACTTTGGGCTGAGACACAGAAAGGCTTTTTGGGGCACAGGCAAGTTTGCTGGCGGACATCGTGGCCCAAGCAGGGATTTTCCTTTTCACTTTTTTATTCTTTTCCTCACCTCCCTCCTTCTCCCTGTGATCAGATTAAATCAGAAAAACAGACAATATTATGTAACTTTAAACTTATGACATTAACAATAAACTACTCCAATCTGCTCAATATCAAGCGCTTGTGTTTGACCCACTCTGCTTTCTTTACAGCATCTTTCTTTTTCTTCTTCTTCCCCTGATCTTCTGCTCCGCTTTGCTTTTCGGATTTCTCCCCCTCCGCAGTTTCTCCGTCCTCTCCAGTCTTTCCATCTTCTGGAGCTTTTTCAGAGGACTTCTCTCCTGCGGCTGCGTTTTCCTCTCCCTTTGGGGCTGCTGCAGGTTCCTTTGACTCCTCCTCTGCTGAGGTGGACTCACCAGAGTTGGTTTTGGCCTCTGGAAAAACCACACAGAGCATGTTTCTTGATTAGATTACATTATTTAATTTTGGGAATGGTGCAAGATAGTGAATAAAAACTTTTAGTGTTTGCACACGGATGCGACAAACTTAGCTCGTATTTACTGAGTTATAAAGAGAGTTGTATATGTACAGATTAAGATAGACTTTTAACTGTAGATTTTCTTTCATCAGTAGGAACGCAGTAGGACCAAATGCACTCTAGGATTGTTGTTAATTCTTCAGCCGCTCCCGTCGAGGGGTTGCCACAGTGGACCATCCAATCCGCACACAACTTGGGACAGGTTTCATGCCAGGTGCGCCCTTCCTGATGCAACCTTCCTGTTTAATCCGGCTTGGAACCAGCACTACATCCAGTGGCTGGGGTTTGGCCATAGGTTTCTCCAGTGGGAATCGAACCAGGACAGAAAAACCGATCACTGAGCCACCAATGCCCAGTTTTCAGTATTGTATGTAATTAGCATGAAATTGAGAATATCTGAAGTAAAATACACGGGAAATAAAGTCACATTTTGTTTTGGAGTGCGAATGCAAGGTTAGAGACCTGGCAAAGGTGCGGCTCATACCTGGCTCAGGTGCCGGTGCTGGAGGCGTGTCCTCTTTAGGAGGAGCCGCAGCTGAACGGCGAATCGGCATGATGATATGCTGCAAACGAGATACACATAAAAATTCAAAATTTATAATAAAATGACATGGTAGTGCATGGGTTCTGAAATGGAACAAGATATTCAGATAATTTGTTTATGTTTGCATGCTCATGTGCTCCAAAGCTCTAGTGAATGAAAACCCTGCAAAATTATTAATAATAATCCATGCATAATTACTTTGTATGTCTGGATTTTTTGTTGTGTTTGTGTAATGATACAATTCTCGTGCAATAAAACTGTGCAAGCTTAGTATGAGTGTAAAGGTGACCGGCAGGGTGCACGAGCTGAAGGGGAAGGAGAGGAGAAGCAGGCTCGTGAAGACAACAGTAATTCGTTACAATGGGAAGAGGTCAGGATTCAATCCTAGCTAATGATCTGTGTGCTCTAAACAGAAAACCAGAAGACGGTGGATGATTTCCCAGTGCAAAAATGCCCGAAAATAACATGCAGCTGCATGCATCGAGCAAATGACGACTTGTGCAAGAAAACAGCTTGGACACAAATCACAAAATGGCCATTTTGTCCATTTTACCCTACACAGTAATGGCGCTTGCATTGCACTGATGGTAAATATATGGAGTTGAAACAGCACTGACGGAGAACTAGAAAAGAAACGCGCGTGCACGGTTGCCATGTTTCGAACAATTCGATGATGCAATAACTGTGTTTTTTACGGAAAAAAAATAGATGTGAGTTTTATTTCGTACCTCAATGCACTCGGTTTATCAGTTGAAGTAAATTCGCTTCTTCTTTGTTCGGGATTCTCTCTGTTTACACGCCCCTCCCACTTTCTACGTCCACGTAGAGACGTAACGAACGCCTGGGCGTGGCCTAGATCAAAATTTGCCACACCCCCTCCAAAAAAACAAAACAAAAAAATGCGGTTCAACCTATCAAAACTGGCCACGTCAGATCGCTTCCTGTGCAACGTTTGAACGTGCATACTAACCGTCCTAAGTAGTACACAAGAACAGTGTGCTTTCTGCAATACTAGCTTGTCTAGTATTTTAGCATACTGTTAGCACGGTTAGCGTGAGATTTTAAAGTTTATGTCGAAAAAAAAATCCCTATTTTTCAATTGCGGCCTGTTGAAGTAATTTATTTGCTGTTTATAATAATAATAATAATAAGAAGAAGAAGTAGCAAACAAAATTTATTAAAAGTAATTTCTTTATTTCCTCACAAAGCTTTAAAGATTTTGCAAAAAAGGCCTACTGATTAAGAGAATATGTAGACCAATAACACTGGTATGAAATTTGTAAACAAACACAAAAAAACTATTAGTGTCGGTTCTGCACCATACCACAAGATGGCAGCGTTGTAACGCTGTTCGCTATTTCACATTGTAGAAGAAGAAGCACAACGACAATAATAATAATAATAATTATAACACCGAATTACATTAACAAACATTTTGTTATATGAGAGATCATAGAGGTGACACAGTGGCTTAGTGATTAGTACAGTAGCCTTGCACCTCTAGGTTAATTTCCTGCCGTCTGCTTCTGTGTGTGTGTGTGTGTGGGGGGGGGGGGTTGCATGTGTGTGCTGTGTGTCATCTGTTTGCTGTGTGTCTGTGTGCATGGGGTATGCATGTTCTCCTCGTGCTTGGTGGCGTTCCTCCGGGGTACTTTGGTTTCCTCCCACGGCCCAAAGACATGCAGATTAGGCTTAAGTGGAATGGCCAAATTTCCTGTAGCGTGTGAGTGTGTGCATGTGTATGCACTCTAATAGATTGGCACCCTCCTAGGATGTACCTCACCCCATGCCCTAAGTCTCCTGGGATAGGCCTCCAGGGTCTCAGTAGCCGTGTATACAAGATAAAGTGGTGTGGAAGATGAGTGAGTAAGTGAGTGAGTAAAAGACCTTAGATAATGTATAACTATATTGATAAACATACTGTACTGATAATGCGCTTACAGGCCTGATCGTCACATCCAAAAATAAATCACTTGTGAAATAATCATGTCTAAAGATAAATCACATGTGAAAATAAAGGACCAAAAAATCTAATGAAATTAAAGGAATTGTATAAAGACTTAAACTGCATGACGAAAAAAGTTGGCAAAATGGTCAAGATTCTTCAACATGTTGTTCTTTACATTAATTATTTATTTAAAAAACAAAAAACATTTAAGGAGATTGTTGAAACGACTGGAATTGGAGCTGGAACTAAACAGTTGTGTGGCAATAAGAAAACCCCCTGTTAGTCTGGCTAATCAGACAAAATTCTTCAGTTTGCTATGGAGCATAAACATTGGACTTTGGAGCAATGAAAAAAAAGGTCATGTGGTCTGATGAGTTCAGATTAACCCTGTTTCAGAGTGATTGGTGCATTACAGTAAGAAGGGATGCACATGAAGCGATGCACCCCTCATGCATAGTGCCCACTGTACAATCCTCTGGAGGCAGTGTTATGATCTGGGGTGGCTTCAGTTGCTCAGGTCTAGGTTCAGCAACATTATGTGGCAATAAAATGAAGACAATGGATGACCTAAGTGTACTGAATGACCAGGTTATCCCTTCTATGGAGTTTTTCTTGCCTGATGATGTGGCCATATTCTGGGACTGTGAAAGAGTGGTTCTGGGAGCATGTGGAATCGATTTCATACATGAACTGGACATAACTGAAAGTCTTTAGGATTTGCTGAAGGAGATTTTGCGAAGTGGTTTGACTCTCCCAACATCAATACATGATCTCTACTATAAATTAATGCAAGTCTGGATGGAAATAAATGTTGTGATGTTGCATAAGGTTCTAAAACAATGCTATGCCCTCTAATCAAAGGTAAAAGTCGAATAATGTATTAGAGTGAAAAAAAATGTTAAATGACACATGAATGAAATCTATATTATATAAAACAAATAACTTATATTTGTAATATTTTATAATATATAGTATAATTTTACATTAGCCTTTTATATATTTGTAATAAGTATGATTTTTTATGAATATAATTAATGATACCATTTTATTGAAATGTTGCTGAACTTTATGCTCCTATTTTCACAGTGTCACTGTTGTCAATATGTAATAGTTGTGGAGCATTTTGTCAAGACTGAAGACTGAAAAAAAAAAAAAAAAAAAAAGATGTTTTGATGCGGGGCTCCACAGTCAGCATCGCAGCAAACACCCACCCACACACTCTCTCTGTGTTTCTCACTTCCTGCACGCAAAGCCGCCCTCGCCCATGGCTCTGTAAGCACATAAAGCAGCCAGGTTAGGCTAATGACATTCGAGAGTGAAGCTCTAATTTGCTTTGTGATGGTAGCATGTGCATATCAGAGTCATTGTGGCGGACTTTCGAATTCTATCCGGTGCCAAAAGTAGAGCTGGTATGCAACAAGCCTGGTTTGCGGTTACCATGCCAACACAAGCCTTCATCTCTTCAGAGGACTGCTCTAGTGTTGCCGTGGAGTCAAGTCCAAAGAATTCATTTTATTTTATTGTATTTATTTTACTTATTTATTTATTTTTGCATATTCATGGTGTCTAAATAAATGCCAAAAATTATTCCTTGACCTTGGATGCATCTATTCTTTCCTTCATCTTCACAAAGTGCTTTATCCTCTGGGAACACTGGGCAGGAATACACTCTGGATGGGACACCACAAGTCTATCTGAGGACACTATGCAGACATATTTACACACTGATTAGCACTTGGGGGCAATTCTGAGTCACCAGTTATCATGCTGACTTGTTTCTGAGATGCAAAAATGCAAACAGACAGTAACCTGACCTCAGAATAACCATGAACCTTCCCATTTGGATCAATGTTGTTATATGTTAAAATGTAAAACATTTTTAATAAATGTTTTGATATTTTTGATGGACATTTAAAATTCCATGTCAAAAATGGTGCACTGTTACCACTATTTTAAAAATCAGTGTGCTATATAAGTGTTAGAACTAAAAATTTCCCTCTCAGATTCCTTAAAAGGATAAAAGGTTCAACTACTAGGTGTGAGATTAACAATATAAATTATATTCCATTCATCTACATGTTATTAACTAAGCAAATAAAAAAATGATAAAACCATTTTGTATAATTTTGGAATTGAAATAAATAATGTATGAGGTAACTGTGGGAGTGAGTGTATCTGCAATAACATGATAAACAAGCAAAGGAACATGAGCTCCATAGATCTGAATAATAATCTGAGTCATTTATAACCATGCACTGTCCATTAGTCAAAGTGTAGCCTGTTTCAAGGAAATGATAGACGCTCTTTTCACTGAAGTCTGCCACGTGAAGATAGAAATTGATAAAATCCTGATGCACATGCACTCACACAGCTGTGTTTTACACCCAGTTTTCTAATTAATGCCTGATGTCAAGATTTTCTCTGCCTTAATTCATAATTAATTGGTTCTTGGTCTAGATCTGACTGTTTTTACAAACGTTGAATTAGTAGCCAAACAAGAAAACAAAAAAATATTTTGGTTATGATTTATACTACAAATATATGAGGATATGATGCTTGAAATCTGACACATTCGTTGTGTATATTTTAATATATACATATCATATTAAATACATGGTTTAAAAAAAAACAAAAAAACAAATCTCTTTGTTTTTGAATGTGCTAGAGGTACAATTTAAAAATGATGTAATAGTTTTCAGAAAAAAATTTAATTTTACAGATTTTTATAGATGAGATATTGTATCATCCAGGATCCCCACCTCCCACCCCGCGCAAAAAAGGAAAATAATAAAATATATTTTTAACACCTCATGCCCTACAATTAGTAACTTTGTAGCTGTCAAACTCGTTATACCACGTTAACAGTAGCTTGAGGGTAATTATTAACCTCTAACCATGGAATTTAGCTGTTCAGTTGCAATTTTTATATTTCCATAGAACCTCAATGGCTTAACCCCAGTGGTTTAAATCTGATAGACCTAACTCATTATAACTCATATCTTTCCATTTGACCCCATTTAAGTTTATTCACTGTCTCTTAACAGAAGTGAACACAGCAGGTGAGTGTGATTGGCTAAACTAGTCACTAAATTTACAACTAAAGGTTGTGAGAGAAACTTGCACCTTCATGTTTTTACATTTTCGTTTCATTTCATTTTACAAATTTAGGTCATGAATATTATCGCTCTAACTATGAACACAGGTTTTAAGGTGCAATATTTAGCTATGTTTCTGTGATGTCCACATTTAAAGTACAAAAATATATATTTTTTAAAAGAGTGTATTTTAGTATGCATTCTGTTTTATTTTATTTCTATCCTGCCACACTGCACTAGCGTAGGAGTTATTCAATAAATAAATCTTTGTGTGCTAGTTCCTCAATAACACTGAGTGACTCTGACTCAGTGTAACATCCGATGCTATGAAATTGAAAGTGAAAAGACGCCAAAATAGTTTATAAGCAGAGTGACTTAAGAGATACCAAAATGTCAATAATAATTAAGTGTACTAAATCAATGATTAGAAGTCTTGACTCCCCTTCAAGAAGCTGACCTAATTTAACTTTTTCCTTTGGCAAAACCAACTTGTGTACTAGATCCTTTAACTATAATTATACACCAGAAATAATTGAATCCCTTTTAAAAATACTCAATTCTTCTATTAGCAGGGGATATATATACCCAAATCTTTTAAACTAGCGGTTATCAAACCCCTGATTAAGGAACCTTGATCCCTGTCAGCTCTCTAACTATAGGCTAATATCAAATCTGCCCTTTATGTCAAGGTCCTAGAAGAAATTGGGGCACAGCAGTTATGCTTTTAACTACATATAAACAACATTAACAAATGTATGAGTCAGAATTTAGGCGTCAACATGCACAGGGACAACATTGGTTAAACGCCACTGATCAGGGTTGTGTCTTCTTGCTTGTGTTGCTTAACCTTGGTGTTGTTGGAGTTGCCTGGTTCAGGTCTTATTTGACTGAACATTATCAGTCTGTAGATGTAAATTGTGACCTTTTTATACATACTAAAGCAAAGCTTGGTATTCGGAACTCAAAGTTCGGTTTTAGGCCCACTGCTATTTTTTCTCTATTTGCTTCCCCTCTGGTAATATCATTCATAAACATGGTGCTAGTTTCTAGTATTATAGAAATAACACATAGTTGAATATTTCAGCGAAGCCAGATGAGTGTTATCACACAGTAACTCTAAATGGGCTTTTTGTTTCATCATGTGCAGCAATAAAATACTGTGGGGCGATTATTGAGTAAAATAATGTCACTTCATGATGCAGAAAAAAATTGTTCATGCTTTTGTTACCTCCAGGTTGGACTGTAGTGCCTTGCTGTTTGGATGTTCAACTAGATGCACAAATAGGGCAGCAGCTGGAGTTCTTACTAGTTCCAAAAGGTATGACTACATCATCTATACCTTATTCACACTGCACTGGGTCTCAGTGCATTGATTTTAAAATACGACTATTGACCTATAAATGATCTGCATGGTCTTGGTGTGATCTGTCATGCCTACTTTGATCAGAAGGTGCAAGCTATTTGATGGTAACTTGTAATATGAAAACTACAGCAGGGTCCAGATCTTTTTTTACAATGACCAAAAATCATGGAATAGTAGCCTTCCAATAAATTTTTGAGACTCAGAAGAAACTTTTAGCACATAAGTCTAGGCTGAAAAGTAATTGTTTAGTGAGGCAATTTATAAATATTTTTTCCTTAGGTAGAGGAGCAGAGTTGGTGTCTCATGGGCATAGAATGTTATGGTGAACTGTTATGTTTGGATGTTTTCACTGAGCACCTCAGTTTTCAGTGAGGTTTGTTGATGGTGGAGTGACTGGTTGCTTTATTTCCCTGGGAGCCCTCATGTCTGTGTTTCTTACTGCGTCTCCCTTTTACAGTAGTGCTTACACTTTGCACAAAATTCTCTCTCTCTTTCTCTCTCTTCCTCACTCTTATACTACTCATGGCACTCCCGAGTTAGTCCTGACCCCTTATGAGTACCTGTTTCATCCTGATGCGCTACTTCTGCTTGAAGTTCTTATTACATTTAGTCCATCCACTGATGCTGGTGAAGATGATGCGGTCCACTTAAAGATTGGATAACTGCAGTGGTTCCAAATAATATTTACACAAAGAGATCTTTAGATTGCATTCATTGGACAGTTTTTATTTCTCTGTATTGGCTTGTGACTAAAATGGCTTGAAAAGTTTGGGGACAGAAATTCCCATGAACAGTTTTATACCCAAGTCTCTTTTAGTAACCTCAACAACTATTCGCATAGTTATACAAATGTTTTATTTATAGTCACGCTATCTGTTACCTCCCATATAAGAATAGATTCCCTTTGAGTCCGTTTCCTCTAAAGGTTTCTTCCTCATGTCGTCTCACAGAGTTTTTCCTCTCACCACCTTCGCCTCCGTTGTGCTCATTAGGGATGAACTTATAAAGCTATAAATGTGTTTATTTTGTGATTTACATCCAGACTATTTATGTTTATAAAGCAGCTTTGTGATAATGTCCACTGTTAAAAGTGGCATATGAATAAAATCAAATAGAAAATTTTACCTAACACACAGTATGACTGCAGATCAATCCCTGCTATCCGTTGTCACCAAAATGAGGATGGGTTCCCTGTTGATCTGATGGTCATCTACTGCCATCTTAGGGAGTTTTTCCTTGCCACTGTTGCAGTTGTCCTCGGCTTGCTCACCAGGGACAATCTTATCATTTTGATTCATACACATTCACATTTCATACAAACTTAAATAATTCTTT
>JAOVVB010000001.1:14465983-14476389 GCA_028570985.1 Heterobranchus longifilis
ATTCACATTTCATACAAACTTAAATAATTCTTTTGATTGTATAAAGCTGCTTTGCGACAATGTCAATTGTTAAAAGCGCTATACAAATAAAATTGAATTGAATTGAATTAAAATAGATGGCACAGTGGTGTAGTGGTTAGCACTGTAACTCCAGGGTCTGGGTTCGATTCCCGGCCAGGCTTGATTCCGGTCTCTGTGTGCATGTTCTCCCCGTGCTTGGTACATTCCAAAGACATGTAGGTAAGGTTAATTGATGTTCCCAAATTGCCCATAGTGTGTGAATGAGTATGTTTGTGTGTGTGCCCTGTGATGGATTGGCACCCTGTCCAGGGTGTGCCCCGCCTTGTGCTCTGGGTCTCCTGGAATAGGCTCCAGGCTTCCTGTGGCCCTGAATGCAGGATAAAGCGGTATAGAGGATGATTGAGAGTGAATTGAAACAAATTGAATAATGATACTGAGTATTTTAATGAGTTATTACAATACAGTATATAACAGCAGTGTTACTCAAACTATACTGAGGAAAATCTTTTAATACACAAAGGCTTTTAGCGATGTAAATGTTTTCACAAAAAACTACATGAGCTGCAGTATTGAACTGGTGTGTGCTTTACAAGAATTCTAGTCTATGTAGTCTGCTTTTCTGTAAGACACTGAGGTCCTTGAAAGTTTTGGGAAATAAAACACTGATTATCTCTTTTTACTTGCTGCTGCAATCGTTTTCTATTCACCACAGTTGATTCACAGCTAATAATTCATGCATGCTGAATATTTGTCATGGAATTAATGACTTCTGACAGCCAACATACTTACTGGAGCAAAACTGTGGCTCTGCAGATGGCAAAGTTTGTCGTTTTCAACATGGTGACACTAAACTGAAGCCAAGCGGTGCTTGATAAACAAGAACGATTCAGTCAGTGCCAATCTGTCATGTTCGGGTTTTTTTTTCTTTTTTTAAAAGGAAATGTTGTGTCTATTGAATATAGATAATCCAATCCTAATTAAATCATTTGACATAATAGACAAGGAATGAAACACATTGGGTTGTATTTTTATTTTAAAAAAAAATAAAGTTACCTCTCTGATAATTATAATTTTCCTATAAAAGTGTGTCCTTGAAGCATTTGATTACTTTTAGATTACAGCAATTTACCAATGTTACCACTAAATTGGTTTCCTCACAGTTTTTCAGTCAAAGCAATTTTTCCAGTCGCCAGTCAGCTCTATCATCTAAATCTTGCTCTATCATCTGACATGTTGCTCATGCTGGATCACAGAGTGATGTTGCACATTTCTATCCACCCAATTTTGCATGCATGAACGCACTCATTCCCATACACATAAATTATGGGCAACTTTGCCAGTGACAGTTGCGGCGTCTTCAGGACTCGGACTTGTGATATTGCAACTGCTCTTTTGTGAAATATCTTAAGAAGTTCCTGTTATCACTGATGTAATGGCAGCCAGAAAACAGCTGTTTCCTTACCAAAGTCTGATCTTTCACAATGGTTGAATATGATATGCTTACTATTAGTCTTTAAAAAAACAATAAAATTAAAAGAATTGACTAAAGTAGAAAAGGTATAAGGTGCAATACTGTACGATTATGACATGTAATGGTGATGCAGTATGTAAAACATCAGTGTGTACCAGTCTGTTAAAGCACAGGGTGTAATAGTGGAGTGAAAAATAGCACACCCTGTAGCAGTCTTAAAATATAGCATTGATTTTTAGGTGGAAAATTTTCCTCAATGCTATAGATGTAAATTGGGTTACAAAGGTCTGCGAGCACTAGCTTCAATTTTGTGTTCTTTTCTAGATTTTATATTATGCACAAAAGTGTTGTTGATGTTGGTATGATGTTCTACTTGATGATAAACTTGATGATCCATGATCCATGTCATCAGATTTTCATCTGATGATATTTTTTATACAACGGAGTTATCATGTTCAAGATTACAAATTTGCTTACATTTAATTAAGGATCTAGAAACAGTGCAGACATGATATTGATTCTCTAAGATAAAAAAAAAAAATCTTTCATTTGTGTAAAAAAATTCTGAATTTAATTTTTCTCAGATTTTAAATACCCTCTGACTTTTGGACCAGACTATATATTTATATGGATTGCTCCTCAGTGAATGGTTTGTACCTTTAATTATTTCTACACAAGGTCTCATTTAGAATTTTTAAACATTTCTTTTTTTTCTATTCAAGTTGAATAGACTTGTCATGAGTGATTGCTCGTTTTATAGATGTTGAATAGATCTGTCATCTTCACAGATGGTGCTTCTCTTTGACTTTAAAAATTAATAATTTAGACATTTAACCACTTGTCGAAAAATGAATAAGAAAAGAAATTGCCAGAAAGAGGAGAAAAATACACCCGCGCATGTTCTACATCCACACATGGCTAGCTACAGTCCTCCTCTCATCCCTGTGTGTGTGTGTGTGTGTGTGTGTGTGTGTGTGTGTGTGTGTGAGAGAGAGAGTGTGTGAACGCATGTGAGTGTGTATGCGTGTGTGGGCGTGTGTATGTGAGTGACTGAGAGAGAGAACCAGAGCCAGAAGTCAGGTTCTGACTAACAGTGCTGAGTGCAACTGCCAGTGAATGTGCATGTGTATGTGTGTGTGCGTGTGTGTGTGTGTGTGTGTGGAGGTTTGTTCAGTTCGAGGTAAGTCTGCATGTCAGCTCACTTCCTCTTTTCAAACGTGGATTTTGTAGCCACTTTCGGTTCTGTATTCTCGCTGTGTCTCTACTGTTTTTTGTTTCTCATAGTCATCACTCCATCATCATCATTATCATCATCATCATCATCATCAACAACAACATTGCTTCTTACTTCTTTGTCTCTTTGCATGATCTCTGCCTGCCTCTCTTTGTCTCTTTGTTCATCACTTTGTGGAGTCTCCATCACCTACTTTGCACATTTGCATGAATGACATCCTGTATTTCCTCCATCACTAAAACAAACGAGTGAGACAAAAGAGGAACAGGGCCTGAGCAGAAGAGGGTGGCACGCTCGTATTACGCGTTCCAAGGTCAGTTAACGGATTCCCTTGTCGCATGGATGAAAGCTGAAGCAGCTTATCAAAGAAGTTTTGGTGAGTGACTTTTTTCCCCTTTTCTTACTTTCCACTTATCCAGAGTAAAAATCTTGGCAATCTGATAATAAGGAAGTCATTCACTTGTGTGGCGGTTTGATGGACAAAAAGATAGTATTCAAACTAGAAGAACTGAAGGATATGTGCATAGTAGAGTTCTTATCTGAAATAGAGAACGCTCATAGTTTGTCTAAATATGAAAATGCTGAATAAACTGTGAACGGAGTAATGCAGTGTGGCTTGATATGTATTTTAATCTCAGTCATGTCATGGTGTCTGAAATGTTGTTTAACCATCAGCCATTTTACTCCCAGGAAGCTATCCTTGCAATTATTCCTCTATTTTTAATAATACACTAGAATTAAACGGTCCGTATGTGTAACCTTTGACATATTTTTGGCTTAGCGGAAAAAAAAAAAAAAGAAGCTTTAAGTCAAGTGACAGAAGTCAACAATAGAGCTGCAGACAGAGGAAGTAAGAGGAGTTTACAGAGTTCGTGAATAAAACAGCAAAGACAAATGTTCCTAGATACTAGGTTTAAAAATGATTAAAAGTCCTATGACTTAGTAAATCAATAATTCAGGAAACAAGTTTGATATTATGTTGATTCATGCTTAGTACAGTACCTGACACTCACATGGTAGTGTGTATATACAATATGTATGTATGTATGTAGCATGTGTGTACGTGTGTGTGGACAGGCGTGGAGCACATACAAGTAAACAGCAATACGACTGAGGTTTAAACATTTATAAAAGCAGGAACTGTATAGAAAAATAATGTAATGGAGTACAGTGCACAACAGAGGACCTGTTCTCATCATAAATCATATTTTCCTAAAACAACCCATCATGGAGCGTTTTATTCTGATTATACCACAGCAATGTTCCAACAATTACTATTTTAATAAATGAATGATTAACACATTGTGCTATTCATTATTTATTGTGTCTAACATTAGGAATCATCCATGAAAAAAGGTAGTTCATGTTATTACTTATGTTATAGCAGCTATAAACACTTGAAACCCACACTTCTTTCCTTTTTTTTGTTTTTTTTTGTTTTTTGCTTAAAATTATTAAGCAAAATAAATGTTGTCATGTTATCAAAGAACTGGAAAGTCCTGAAAGTTTTCCCATGACTGTTTAAAAAAAAAAAACAGACACACTTCCAAAAAATAAACCTTCCTGTATCAAACAATTTAGTATAGTTCTTTGTTAAATAACGGTATGTTTTTTATTTGTTTATTATTAGACTAAGATTACAGTACTTTTACTACAGTATAGTACATTAATTGTATAATATTAACTGTAACAATAATACTTCATTATTAATAGTAAACATTCCCAATATTTTATTAGCCACTTTAATTAACACTTTTAAAATCACTATTAAATTAAATCGATCTGTTTGCTGCCTAATGCTTAAATTAAGAGAACAACATTATTGTGTCTGAGAACAACCATGCTTTTGGCTCGATTTGTACGCCTCAAGATGAGTCAGACTTATACCACAATCAATACGACCTCTGATTACATCTCATCTGTATGTTTCTGCAGTATGCAAAATAGCCAAAATGCTTTGATTGCAAAGGGTGGTTCATTTCATTCTACTCTTCTGGTGTTCTTCTCAGATGCTTCTCTAGAACTTCATTTCAAATCATGCACATTACTTGACGTTTCTGGGATTCTGACACACTACTGCGTCATTGGCGGTAAATGGTAAAGGCATGGTAAAAGGACAGGATTTTTTTTCTAGAGCAGTATTTTCCAAAACAACCCTATTCACTTCATGGCTCTCTAAGTGACCAGTACACCAGAACTGGAAATTCAGTGTTCTTTATGGCTTGATATAGGCACCATTATGACTGGATCACTGGTTGTATTTGTTGTATAACTGAAAATAGTGAACCAAAATGGTCAGTGAGATCAGACTTGCCAATAAGCATGTTGGTACATGAGTTACAGAGTTTTATCATGAGTGTTTTAATTAGAAAAGGTTATTAGAAATCTTTTTTTTTAAGCAATTTGACTTATTTGTGTTTATTTACTTTTTTAATTCTCATCTTTAGAATTTCATTTTATCTTAAAATCTTTCACTTGATTTTCTACTGATCAAGCTATTATATAGCTATATGCTGATTTACAGTATAATATGTTGGTATTTTCTTTTGCAAACTGTAAACTGCATTCCTATTCATAAGGGAGTGATATTTTAAATCACTGGAACAGGGGGGGCCTAATGAAAACTGTTTCCTTTTTTGCAGGTAATTATCAGGCTCAGTCTCTGAACATTATAAGAGTGCTGTTACCATGGCAACTGGCAAGCAAGGCTTTGTGAGAGCTGCAGAGCCTCAGCATTCTGTCTCTGTGCAGGGAGAGAAAGAGATGCATGTTCAGGCCCCACTACCAGCCATGTATATCCAAGCGGTGCCCAGGCTACCATCCTACCCTCAGGCCCAGCCAGCTGGTGTTCAAGATGCAGCAGTCCTTCCTTTGTCTGTCCCGATGATGTATACCAACCAGGCTCTGCCCTTTCTGACTCTGCACATAGCCAGTGGGGCAGGTCTCCAGCAGCAAAGACCAGAACTTCCAGTGTCTTCTCCCAGACCCAAGTCTTTAGGGAAGCATGTGTGCCCACATTGTGGAAGGGACTGCCTGAAACCTAGTGTACTGGAAAAGCACCTGCGCTGCCACACTGGAGAGAGGCCATATCCTTGTGCCACCTGTGGCATCTCCTTTAAGACACAGAGCAACCTCTACAAACACAAGCGCACTCAAGCCCATGCTCGTCTCTCCAGCGAATCTGGGAAGGGAACCTTCAGCAGTCAGGAGAGCACTGAGAGCTCAAGAGAGAATTGCTCTAGTCCCTTACTGGAATTACAAAAGGAAGATTCAGGGGACACAAACAGGAATGATGGTGTTCTTCCAGCAGTAGCAACGAGCACTGGTGGGTCAGGTGGGGTCAAGACAGGCTCTGAGACAGAGTGGGCTTTATGCAAGGCTGCAGTGGTTGGAGTTATTGCTTCACCAGCACATGGGCAACAGGTACTTTCACACACTATAACACAGAGGGTACCTCAGTTATCATCTGATGCTGCACCAATAATGGCAAAAAGCCCAAATGAAGATGGACGTGCTCCACTGACTCCAAATCGCACTCCTCTTCAGAGACAGGAGGCACTCTTTCCTAAACCTCAAAGCCATGACAGCACAGACTCAGGCTTCAGTGAATGCAATGAACAAACCTCAACTTGCAGTCCTGGTGCTACTGTGCACAATCCCAGCATGGAACTGGAAGAGCCTGAAACAGCTGAGAAACTCCCAGATATGTGTACTGATGATATCAAAGACAAAGTGTCACTTCAAGAGAAGCAAAAGCTAGAGAAACACATCTTGAAGCTGATTTCCGAAAACAACGTGGTAATGGACGACAAACACCTAGTGAACGTTCGGCCAAGGAAGACGGTGCTGTCGAAACAAGGCAGCATTGACCTTCCCATGCCGTACACTTACAAAGACTCGTTCCATTTCGAAATAAGAAGTAGCAAACAGCACCTAGTTGGTTCACAAAGGCAAGACAGAAACGGTAGGGCTATTTACAGCTCTATGCCTACACAACATTCTACAAGCTTGGAACATGCACCATTAACCCGAAGCAGTTCTTTACCATTTAGCGTGGGCATTCAGAAAAGTGACAGCACGGTTTCGCCTTATAACGTAGACAACATTCCGTTGAGCAGAAGGTGTAGTGCAGGACATATCTATCCATATAAGTCAGTAGATCAACACACACATAGCCATCGTTCACTGGTCAGACAAGTAGCAGTGGATGGTTTATTTGCAGTGGAAGGATCTCCAATGGAAAGAGGCAGTCTTAGTAGCCTCAGTTCTGATGGAGACTGTGCTGACTCAGCTTCGGAAACAGCTGTCAAAAGAAGTCGCCGGAAAAAGGCACAAAAGTTTGCCTACAATAAATGGTACATGTATGGTGGTGGGACATTCAAAAAGCTCTACAACATAGAGAAAGACCCTGTGTTGAAGAGCAGAAAGTCCACACGTAGCCCCGAGCAAACTGATAGCCAGGTAACCCAACAGAACAATAGCAATTTGTCTGGATCTGGATCACTGAGTTATACCTCCTGCTCAACTGCAAGTGTGTCTCCTGTTGCTAACGTCCTCACAGCACAGACATCCAGTCAGGTTCCGTCCTCGTATGTACTTGTACAAAACACACCAGTGAAACAAATGACTGGGCAACAATCGACCCAGCCAAGTCTAATCAAGCAAACTAATGTTCCAAGTTCTGATTTGAGTACTGCAATAAAAATCACAGAAGAAAAAGTCAGAGCACCAGAAACACAACTTTCAACTCCGATACCTTCAGAGAGGAAAAAGCAAAAGACAGACGAACATCTTTCATCACTCGTCGAAAATACAGAGGCCCTAATAAGGATGCAGCAGTGTACAAGTCGACAGGTAAACACCAACCTACGTCAGTCATTACCATCAGAGTATGTTGAGGTGCCCCAAAAGTCAAGCCTAACTTCACTGCAGAGAGAAAATGAGTTAAGTCTTAACAGGCAAGGCAGTTTCACCAGTCTGTCTTCATCCTCAAATCAGAGACAGCTCCTTTTTAAGAGGCACAGTTCTCCGCTTTTTATGGCCAATATGAGCGGGACATCTGCGTCTCCTTCTGCCTCCTCTAGCATCTCCTCTATTTCTCAAGCCAAGACCAGCTTTCTTCCCAAGTACCAGCTGAAGATTCCTGTACTGACAGATGGCATGTCAGAGCCAAGTCTTGGCAAAAGTTCCTTGCTGAATCCTGCTTCACCCAGACAGAACATTAGTCTGAATCAGCAACGTGCAACAATTTCACCGTCCACAGCACAAAACCAGTCAACTATGTTCCCTGGGCAAGAACAAAGTACTTTGTGTATAACAGCCATAACAAATGCAACGCCTGTGACATCTGTCGTGTACAGTTGTCAGGATGCTAATGCCTATACATCAACATATACCTCTACAACATCATGCTCATTAGCATCTCCGTTAGCGTTCACAGACCTGAATGTCACCGTTAGCACAATCTCAGTCTCAACAGTAAATAATGTATCTACATCAACAAAAAATAGCACACATGTGTCATCTGTACAAGAAAACCCTGTAACGTCTGTAGTGATCCCAACACAATCGCCTGGAGTTATACCTACACCAGCGATTCCAAGCTCTACAGAAGCCATCCCTTTGGAGATAAGCAGCACTGAGATCCCAGGATCTCAGGACACTTTTTATGTGCAAACAGCAGACCTTCAGATAGTCATGCAACTCATTTCAGATGAGCAGCTTGCGCTAATAGAACCGCAGATTGAAATACAGGACTATAAAACCACTGGAAGTCATTGTTTCTTCAGCAAAGATTCAGAAATGGCCAACACTGACCCAAACCAAACAAGTGTTTCACAGGAAAGGCATAAACAACACTCTGACCATACAAGAACAAAGCACTCTGTTCAACAGGGGGATTTAAAGTGTAGTGTGCTCAGCAACATCCCAGATATCCCAGACAACCGAGACGTAACACTCATGTCCTTTGGATCAACAGTTACAGAACACCAGGCAAAGAGTACAAACAGCACACAAGATATTTATGGAACAAATACTGTTGTTAAAGGGCTTATTTCAAGGTCACCATCTAAGTCAGAGCATAATGTTTCAACTTTATTGGATTGCAAGACACTGGGACAACAGTGTAAATCGTTAAATTCAACACCCGAGAATAAAACGATGCCGAAAAACTCAGAGACTGCAGGGTGTGGTATTAGTGCTAGATCATATAGATCACATAAACAAAAGCCTAGTGAGAAATTAAGCAAAGATTCAGGAGATAAATCCACTCCAAAAAATGAATCACAGGTAAGCAAATTTTCTGCACATGACCAGATCATGGGAAACTATTCAACTTCCATAATATGCAGTGTTCAGAAAAAATGTCAAGACACTACAAAAAGTCATGGGACAAGTGATACAGCTGTGGCTTCTAACAAAATTGCAACAATGTCCCCTGATGGCAAAATAAAGGTTGCATCTTTTCAAAAAATAACTGCAAGAAGCCCAAACCACCAGCCTGGACAAACGACTGTTCAACAGCACAAATCATTTGAAGAAATACAGGCAGCTGAAACAAACACATCACGCATCTCTGTTGCATCTTCAGGTCAGGCTCTACCACTGACCCCCATTTCAGCTTTAAACCAAAAAGAACTGATAAATCAAAAATCATATCAGTCATCAGGTGCCTCCTCAGCCATGGAAAGACCAATCAGCTCACAGAGTGTATTAGCGTGCCTTGTATGTCCACAACACCCTTTAAACCAGACTGGTTGCAGTGGAGACAGGTCAAAGTATGAAGAAAATGAAACCTCCACTTCAGGTCAATCCGAACAACATTTAGCCCAGCATGACTTAGGTAAAAATCAGGAAGTCAAGAAAACCATATCCAGGACTGTTCGTATAACCAGTGCTCAATCTGAGCCACAGAGACCATTGTCCACCTGTCTAAATGACGAAAATCAAAAATGTGCACTGGATCCTAGCAGAATGCTTCAGGTCAATCAGGATACAATAACAGGTGAGTTTAAAGGCTCATTCAGCCATGGTTCTGTTAAGAATATCCATAAAATATCCATACATTTTCAGAAAAGTACATTTTTTGTATGTGGAGACTTTCATAATTAGTTAACATAACATGGTTCACTAATCCAAACACTGAGAAATGTATTAATTCACAGCCATTTATGTCGACGGATGGAATCTAGCGCATGTTATTTAAAATAATTATAGTACTTTTCGAATTCTTTTGAGTATTAAGAACTGCAGAGCTACTATGAAGTAGCTAGGGTTTCAGCAAATGTGGATGCCTCCTTAACTTTCGGACATAACATACAGATTTCTACATTCTAGAACAACACTGGAGATTCCAAAACTAGGAAATATCACACATGGCATTAGATAATTAAGTAGCAACAAAAACACTCAATTGTTATTTTAAGACATGAAGGTCAGCGTTTCTGGGAAATAGTTTTTGCAAGAACAATATTGCCAGGTGCATTTGCAAAAACCCTTCAAGCACCGTGATGAAACTGGCTCTCATAAAGATCATCCCAGGAAAGCAAGACCAAAACTTACCTCTGCTGCAGAGGAGAAGCCCATTTAGAGTTACAAGGTGTATCAAAACTTTTGACTGGTATATATATATATATGTATATATATATATATATATATATGTGTGTGTGTGTGTGTGTG
>JAOVVB010000001.1:14496206-14512131 GCA_028570985.1 Heterobranchus longifilis
GTGTCAAACGGTACGGTTGTCGCGCGCGCATTTCAAAATAAAAGTCCGGTATAAGCAAAATAAGTTAAAAATTAAACATTTGTTGTTGTTTTTTGACCACACACTCCGCGACCCACTGAAAATGTTCCCGCGACCCACTCTTGGGTCGCGACCCACCAGTTGAGAAACACTGCTCTAGGGCACCACCTACAGGCTGCACCCAGGTGCTGATTCCATCAGGCCCACATTCTTGCCTGTGCAGAGTTCTCACAAGAATATTATATAATATGGTATCTTCCTAGGAGTAGATGTTCCCGAACATTTACCCTAAGGTCAGACCATGCAATGCCCAGAGATATACAAAAAACCCAAAAGCTAAATCGTAGACCCTGCAGGTCTCACTGGGCATGATAAATGTTAAAGTCCATGGTAGCACAATTAGAAGAAGACTGAATGGTTTGTTTGGAGGGGTTGCCAGGAGAAACCTCTTCTGCCTACAAAGAACATGGAAGCATGACTGTGGTTTGCAACAATTCATCTGAACAAACTACAAGCTTTTTCGAACAATGTCCTATGGAAAGATGACACCAAAGTGGAGTTGTTTGGCCTTAATGTTCAGCACCATTTTTGGTGAAAACCAAAAAGCGTTTTGGCAGAAATACCTCACACCCACTGTCAAGCACGGTGGTCAAGAGATGATGAATTTGGCTTTTTTTGCAGCCACAGGACCTGGGCACCTTACGTACAGTCATTGAGTCGACCATTTACTCCTCTATATACCACAGTATTCTAGAGGCAAATGTAAAAGCCATCTGACTGACAGATAAAGCTTGGTTATGATTTGGTCATGCAACAGAACAATGATCTGAAGAACACCAGGAAATCTACATAAGAACAGCTGAAAAAAGGAAAAGAATCAAGGTTTTGGAATGGCCTAGTCAAAGTCCAGACCTCAACCCAATTGAAATGTGTGACCTTCAGAGAGCTGTGCATAAGTGAATACCCAAAAACCTCAAAGAACTGAAGCAATGTTGTGAAGAAGACTGGGCCAAAAAGATGTGAGAATGATAAAGTCAGACTAAAATGCTTACTTCAAGTTATTGCTGCTGATTTTTTTCTTATAATAACGACACAAATTATATGTTGTTGTATTGATGATTTTGATTATGTTTTTACATTAAAAACATAGAATTTACTGACTTTTACTAATGACTGTATGTCCTATAATCGCTTCTGTTACATTCCACACACCGTGAGAAACTTCTGAGTGTGAAATCTTCAGATGTGGTTATGAAGGCTTTGCACGTTTTCGTCATTAGTTTACTAACCACCGGATGTATCTGCTCCGTTGTGGCTGGTGCATCACCAAAGGGTGGTGCATACATAACCAAATAAAAATGTATGTGAAAACTTCTATGGCATGTAATATGGCCACAGATTAAAGGGGAAAAACTCAGTAATCATCTTTTACAGCAAAGCAATTTATACAGTAGGGTTGTATCACCTATCACTTACATAAACAGCTAGTCTACTTCATTTGTTCTTATGGCTGGTCTCTGTGAACCTGTCTAAATGCATGATGGGGAAACCTTCCAGTGGAATGTCTGAATGCCTGAGTGTCTGAGTACCATGTTACTTTGCATTCTCTTCCCATGTTTAGTAGCTTTCTTCTGGGTACTCAGGTTTCCTCCCTGCATCCAATGACATACAGATTAGGCTAATTGGCATTTCCAATTAGTTGTCTGTTGTGCATGCTTGTGACCTGCAATGGACTGGGACTGCATCCAAGTTGTACCGTGACTTGTGGCCAGAGTCCCCTGGGATAGGCTCCAGAACTTTCATTAGAGTAAATGAGTATTTGACTGCAGTTATCAAACACCACAACCCCCCTCAGTTTGGCCTGTTCTCATGCAGCTGGTGAGGTCTGTGCCCTGTCATGTCAACTGAAACCTCGCAGACACATTAGTTAAGAAATCTGGGGTGTAGGTAATGGGTGAGATTCAGATCCAGAGCCCAGGTGTGAGATTGTAGGCTTCTGTGTGCATTCTGTTGTGCCCTAATGATTATTTAATCATAGCGCACAGATTTTTTTGGCTAACTCATACCTCTTATTGACTGAAGTAAATTTGCCATGAAGAACAATTCTTTTTTGACGTGTTTTGAATGATACCCACTATCAAAATTATCATTTGGATGTTTTCTTTTTTCCCTCAATACGTTGAATACCATCTGTGTTCAAATCAAAACCAACATACTGAGCCGACTATCAAAACAAGCACTTCACAGACAAAACTTTCTGAGAGGTTCTTATTCTTGTGGGATTGGTCTCCTGTCGTTTCTTTAAAAACATTCACTGCAAATGCTTTGCCAGAGATTAGGCCTGAATGGGGGAATTTAATGCTCATAAGCAAAGAACATCATACAGTTAGGGATATAAACCAAGATTAAAAAATGTCTAAACTTTTTCATTCAAACAATAATGAAAGACCTGAACTCTTAATAAATTATAATAAAGTCAAATGAACAATGACAATGTGCTTATTAAAGAACTTTTCATTGTCAGTTCCCCCTTACTGTAAGTCAGAAAAGATGTGATTATTTTAATTATCTTGCGAACAATTTATTATCGTGTGCACACAAGTTATTTATCTTGTTGGAGCAAATTATTTATCTACATATGTTTAAAGGCATGCTAGACTTTTTTTCTGAAAGTAGAGGATTTTTTTGCCTTCACATTGAGATTTCTTTTATTTCAAAAATATCTTTGGAGTATGAAGGCCCTTATTGCTTTATATGAACAGTTTATGCACTTGTGGTTAGAAGGTGAGTTGTGTAGTAATAACTTATTCCTACAAAATAAATAACTTTTGCACACAAGATACAGTAATAACACTTGGTTCATACTAGATAATATATTTGTTCTCACAAAATGAACTACTACTGTAGTTCTCACATAATAAACAACTTTTTATTATTATCTTGTGTGCACAAGTTATGATCTTGTTGGAACAAGATGTTTATCTTGTGGAAACAAGTTATTGATTTTGTTTCTTTTTAATCGTTCTGGAGAAAAAAACAGTTTGGACTATGCTGCTTTTGAAAAATAATCAGCTTAGATTAAAGCATGGCATAATTAATTATCTTCCTATAACAGCACACCCAAAATCTTTACACCATGGCATGTTCAGACAGCATGGTAAACAGTCATTAAAACTGAGTGACTAATTATGATTGAATCGCTTTGACTCTACTGACTCAGTTCCTGTCTACGGCAGCTGTAACATAAACTGGTAAAGGCAAATTGGCCATCATGTGTTAAATAATGCATCAGTGAATGACTAAAATGAATAGAATCTCAGGATATTTAAAACTGGTAGTTTACAGTGCCTTGAAAAAGGTTGATGCCCGTCTCTGTGTGCTTGGGGTTTGCTTGTTCTCCCCGTGCTTGGTGGGTTTCCTCCGGGTTCTCCGGTGTTCTCCCACTGTCCAAAGAGATGCAGATTGGGCTAATTGGCACTCCCAAATGACCATAGTGTGTGAATGAGTGGATAAATGTGTATGTGTGTGTGCCCTGTGTTGGATTGGCACCCTGTCCAGCGTGCACCCCGCATTGTGCCCTAAGTCTTCTGGGATAGAATACAGGATAAAGCGGTATAGACGATGAGTGATTGAGTGAGTAAGAGTGAGTGTAATAGATAGATAATGATAGATTGTGAAGTGGTAGGAAAATGATAAATGGTGTTCAAGTTTTTTTACAAATAAATATCTGAAAAGTGTGGCATGCATTTATATTTAGCCCCCTTATCCTGATACCCCTAACTAAAATCTAGTGGAACCAATTGCCTTCAGAAGTCACCTAATTAGTAAATAGAGTCCACCTGTGTGTAATTTAATCTCTAGACAGGTCAGTGATAAAGTTGTGGGGAAGTTTTCGTGAAAGTTGTTAAGAAGTCATCATGAAGGCAAGTTTTCTTTTAAGCTCTGGTTCTGTTTGAGGAATTCAAGAAATTGCATATAAGCTTGCAATACATACATACATACAGCTTAATACATATTTCTGTTGAAATTTAAAAACAGTGACTGTCCTTCTAATTATAAATGATTTTCCATCAAATCTGGGTATATGACAGGGAAAACACACAGTCCATTCCAATGTGCCAACCATATACAGGACATTCACACACTCACTCACACCCAGGTTTTTTTAAACAAAGGATCATACAGTTCGAATGCTGAATAACCTTCAGCACTGTCAGCATGCTTTAATAATAAAAAAAAAACTAAAGAAAAGTAATGCTCTTACAGTGTGGTACATCATTATAAATCAATTATTTATATAATAAAGTTTCACAAGTTTATGTTTTTGTTCTTGATGTTGATGATAATGAGGAGAAGGAGGAGGAGGATGCATGATGATGATGTTGAAGAGGAGAAGGGCGTATAATGATCATGATGAGGACGAGAAGAACAAGAAGGATGTATGATGATGATGAAGAGGAGGATGCATGATGATGATGATGATAGAGGATGCATGATGGTGATAATGATGAGGAGGAGGAGGAGGAGGAAGATGCAGCATGATGATGATAAAGAGGAGGAGAAGGCTGCATGATGGTGATGATGAAGAGGAAGAGGATGCATGATGATGATAAAGAGGAGGTGGATGCATGATGATGATGAGAAGGAGGAGGAGTAGGATGCATGATGATGATGAGAAGGAGGAGGAGGAGGATGCATGATGATGATGAGAAGGAGGAGGAGGAGGATGCATGATGATGATGATGAGGAGGAGGATGCATGATGATGATGATGAGAAGGAGGAGGAGGAGGATGCATGATGATGATGATGAGAAGGAGGAGGAGGAGGAGGCATGATGATGACAATGGTGTATGACGCGGGCGCAGCAGGGCCTTTTTTCTTGAGGTGATGGCTATATCACATGGTTGCAGTGGGGAGGGTGGTGCTCTGAAGAAGTTATACTCTATAAAAAACCTGTTTGAGCATTCAGCCACACACACCCACACACACACACACACCCTCCTGGATGCAGGTCTCTCTGGAGCGCGTGCCATGTGAAAAGCGCACGGTTTCCCTGGGAAAATGCGGTGCTTCTGGCTGAAAATTTGGTTTCTTGGAGGTCACCGGGGAATAATTTGAACACTCTTTGGTTCGTTGGACACGTTTTGTTTTTCTTCTCCTTTTTTTCCCTTTTGGAGTAAAACCCCTGGGGATGGCCAAGACGTCGCTTCTGGATTTGGGCGTTTTGATTTTAATCGGATTAACAGCCGCTCGCGCAAACGGTATTATATATCTATTTTTTTTAATGAGAGAGGATGATGATGAAAGTCGGAGATCTTTAGAGTAAGTCCGGTGGAAGCGTTTTGATCTGGAATGTTCCACTCATATGCGCTGAGTGAAGCTCCGGAGACTCCGCGTTACACCAGGAGTTTAATGATTGATTAAAGACACTGTAATAAATAAACTGGGATCATTTCCAACATTTCCTATATATTCGTGTTTATGTGAGTTTTGGTGTTTTTAATGCTGATTAACGTTCTCAACCAAACTGGAAATTTGACTAAAACATTCCAGGAGTAATTTTTTGATGAAAAAAAAAAAAAAGTCAGTCGGTAAACACTTTTTCTTTTCACAATTTCATTAAATTATTCAGCTTTTTGCGCTCCATCCCGTAGAGGATCCAGAGTCTCTGCTGTAAACTCAGTGTAAAGCGGAAGCTCATCCTTGATTCATCTTAGATGGGATGTCAATACATTTCAGCGCAACATGCACACACACATTCAAACCTAGCATACCGTATTTCTCTATATTGGTATGTTTCTGAGACGTGGAAGGAAATGCACAAAGACTCAAGGAGAAGGTCCAGAGAAACTTTTTTTTCTGTTACAGTATATACAAAAACAAACAACAAAAAAAAACCTCTGATCATTTTTGAAAGTCATTAAATTTTTTGAGTAGTTAAAAATTCTACTTAAGAAGTCTTTGGAAAAATAAGATATTTCTATGTGTGTTGGCATGGTGGCATCGAACCCTTGACCCTGGAGGTGTGAGGCCACCGTGCCGCTCTGTTTTCCCCGTGGGTTTCTTCCCACAGTCCAAAGACATTCAGATTAGGCTAATTGGTGTTTCCAAAGTGTGTTGTGCTTGTGTGCCCTGTGATGGATTTGCACCCCATCCAGGGTGTTCCCCGCCTAGTTCCCTGAGTCCCCTGGGATAGGCCTCAGGGCTCATGCGACCCTGTACAGGATAAGCAGTATAGAGAATGAGTGAGTGAGTAATTACTCTGTGTAGAAGCCCTAAAGCCAACTGTATCATGTGGACTTTAGGAAATTAGTCCCAAAACATCTGCTGTTTTAACATTTTTAGGGTTTGATGGCTCCTAAAGACATCCTCAAAAAGTCACTAGTTTGCATTTGACATCCTGCAGTTCTATCTGTAATGGACTGAAAAGCATTTTGCAGCAAACCTAAATATTTGTGATAAGTATTGTGCGCAGTAAAACTGTCAGATCTTTTTAGCATATTGTAGATTCATTTTTGTTCCACAAAACTACTCACTCCGTTTATTTCCGGGCTGTTTTTAGGCATTTTGCTGCACAGGGTTGTCCCGCACGAGGAGAGCACCCTGGAGCTCGAGAGAGCCAACATGGGTGTGAGGACAGCACCAACAGAACAAGCCTGCAGATCTGATGACGGCCATGACAACCACAAGGAGGTTGCAGGAATGCCACATGACTCTCATCCACGTAACAGAGCCAAACGCTGCACGTGCTATACATACAAAGACAAAGAGTGCGTTTATTATTGCCACCTGGATGTCATTTGGGTGAACACACCAGAGTGAGTGCATTGTTTATTACTATTAACCTAAAAGAAAAAAAAATATTTACAGGATCAGCTTTTGTGGAAAAAGTTGAAATGTTCCTGGTGGCATTGTGCTGTAGTGGTTAAATAAAGAAAAAAAGAAAGAAAGAAAATGCAATGCACCAGAAACTTCCTCGTGCACTTGCCCTATTAGGGGCTCTGTACATTATTTTTTATATTATATTGATTGCTTTGAGGTCTGTCTACTAACAAGATGACATTGAAAATGAGATTAAAATCTTATTTCTTTTTCTATTCATAAAACAAAATCATTACCAAAGTCAATACCACATCTTTAGCACAGACCAAAAAGCATAAAAAAAAGTTTAGAAATCTTGGAAAAATGCTTTTGATTTTGATTTTTTCGACAAATAAAAACCCCAAAATTATGACTTTATTATCTGCAGTAATGCAGCACACCTGAGGCACAATTCTTTTCTTTAAATGATACAGTTATGCCTCGAAAAAAGAGAGCAAGATCACAGAGAACTGAGTTCTACTTTTGCTTTGTTCCACTTCTCTGGGTTTCACCTGATCCTAATCATGAGATCATTACAGGTGAGATCAGGTGTGGAGAAATCTGAAACCGTCCTGAAATAGCAGGCTGGATTGACGAAAAATGTGGGGGGCCGTACAAAGACACATGAATGAAAATAGATCTTTAAGCATATAACAGGTCAAGAACCTTTCAAAGCTTCCTCATTGTGAGAATTGATTCTCACAAGATAAAAAATAAAATAAATAAAATTCATTTCTAAGCTACACGATTTACCCAGAAATAGGAGTACTAAACTGCCCATTGTCTTTCTATTTATAAAATACAAAGTGTAACCTTTATTGTTTATGTATTACATACAGTACATGGTAACATATATTTACTTTACACATTTTTAACCCTTAATCCTTTAATTTCAAAGATTGCTTTAAATGTAACTGCGTACACATCTCCAAGTGAAAGACACACACAACAGGTACAAAAGATGTACACACCCTGAGGCTACTACGGCTTTAACAAAGAAAACAAGTTTACTAAATTTTTTCTGAGTGTGTATGGTATAATAATATAACCACAACCGTGTATCATGTGTAAATGTAGACAAATGGGAATTACATGAAGTACATGCAAAAGTAATTATTTAAATATGACTTATTGTAGTCATGTAGAGTTTTATACCGCACTGTACATGCATGAAAATGAGGGACAAAATATTTCCCTCAAACTGCATACTAATATAATGTATCTGTACATTTTATTGTGCATTATTAATTGTGCATGCAAGTGTATGACTGTGATATTTTCTTTTTTCAGTTGCTCAAGGTCAGGCATATTTTGATTTGGCATAGATTTTTACACATGATGCGCCTTGCGAATAAACTCAGTAGTGTAACCACATGTTGTCTTGTGCACTGGCTTGGAAAAAAAACAGGCCTCCTGCGTGACAGGTGATGATTCTAACACTGAAACACCAATTCCCAAAAGTGGGATTAAACAATTTTTTTAATTAATTTGGGTGTAAGAATCAGTGCACCTCATGATTTGATTAATTTTATCCCTAAAATGGGATTATAAACCAATTTATGCCTTTTGAATGACCTAACAATTAATACAAAAATAAGGCATAATATATACAATGTTTATTTTATATACGTCACAAACAGAATAACAAACAGAATATAAGTAGCTTAGTAGTGTATAAAAATAAGTACTTTTTATACACTACTGTGTAAATGTTTTTGAGCCATATTTTGCTTCATATTTTGCTTTCAAAGAGCCAGTCTTTCTTGTATTTTTAATGGAGACTTGAGGAATATTTTTTAAGACTTCCTGAAAGATCTTTTTTGTGTCTCATTTTTAGTCTAGTCCCTGTACCTGACTAGTTTTAGAGGAATATTTTCTATTTGTTACGTCATACACATATGACATATCAATCATTCAGACATAAAAAGCTTTTTAACTTATGGCATGAACCAGTGAGAAAGAGATGACGACAGATGATGATCAGGCTGGTGATTAGTATACTAGTGATGCTGAATGCTGAATGGTTGGTGCAGACAAGAGGGGAAATGAGATTGCTGCTGAGGTGGATACATAAACAACCAATTTTTAAGTTGTATTTAATTGTTTTTAATTTAATTTACATGATGTAATTTATTAGAAAGAAAGGATGGGTCTCAAGACAGTACTGTACATCAAAATTTATTTCATCTGAATTAATAGAGAGCAAATTGTAAAGTCATTTATTCTCAGAGAGTTTTATGGTTTTATAAGAAACATTAAGAACCATATAAACATTTAAAGTTAACCAGTTAAACACAAAGCAAGTAACACAGTAATCAGTGTGAAAATCTAAAATCTTGATTTATATCTCGAGTGTTAGGCTTTTGTACAGAAGATTTGCAAACTGGACTACGTATGCACACTCATCAGAAACACCAGCGATCTCTGCTACCTCATTTTAATTTGTAAGATTTCTAACCACATTTAACAATCTGTTAAACATCATAGGATAGGATGAAAACAGCAGGGGATGGAAATAGGAAATAGGTTTTCTTATCGAGAGTTGTGAAGAGAAGAAAAGTCAAACCTCATGTGCTATGGGATCGCTCTGAGAAATCATTCATTTGGATTTGTAGGCTTTGTTATCCAATAACTAATTTGCAAGAAATTACTGCCACTTGACACAGTAGTTGAGATCGCAACTCCGTGTCACAGACATACAAAAACAACAAAAATAAATGGTTTCCTGTCAGTTGGTTGCTTTGAGACTCACTAACCACAGAGAGCAAGACAGATGTTAATTCTTTTAATTTGGGATTTGCAAATTGGTTCAATACACACACCAGAAAGCAAGGCAGGCAATGAGTTAAGAACTTGTTTGTGTTAGGGTTTTATAATCTGTGTCTGAACGTTATACAGTCTTTGTAAAAATATTGGATAATCTTGTGATTAAACTTTAATTCTCACTTCTTACACAAGGCATTCAGAGGTTTACATTCTCAACACAATCTTCACACAGACTTAATTGTTAAGTGCAATAAGCACAGCTGAGAGAAATGTTTACATTTTCTGTCACAGTCACGACTGATTTTAAATCACAATTTCCAGAAAAGCTTCTTTGACTTTTGCTATCCAGTAATTTCCCACATCTTTTTTCACAAAGTGTCACCCTAGGGGTTGTATTTAAGATTTATACTGATGTACTGCACTGAAAAGGATGAAAATTATTTTTTTCAGTGAAAAGTGAATTGCAATTGAGGCTCTTCTTCTGCTCTGTTTGTGTGTTTGCCTATGTTGAAAGGCGCATAGTTCCATACGGCATGTCGAGTTACAGAGGCTCTCTGCGTGCACGGCGCTCTGCCGAAAACAAGAGAACAACATGGAGATGTGTGTGCGCTCTTCAAAGCGACTCTCACTGTAACAGCTTCTGTGGAAAAAGGTAAATGTTTATAATTCTACCACAGTGCTGTTGAATTCTCAGAATTTCAATTAAATTATTTTCTAAAACAGCAGTTCTAACGGTTACAGATTTGCAAATAAGAGGTTTATATACTGCCCAGCCAAAAAAAGGCACACACTCTAACATTCATTAGACTGCTTTTTGCTTCGATTACAGCCATAGCATTGTTTCGATAAGTTTGTGCAATGTCACAACATTTATTTCAGTACAGCATTGCATTACCTTACTTTCAAGATCTTGTATTGATGATGGGTAAGTATTCTCCAGCACATCCCAAAGATTTTCAATGGGGTTAAGTTCTCTGGTGGCCAATCCATGTGTGGAAATGATGTCTCATGCTCCCTGAACCACTCTTTCACAATTTGAGGCCAATCATCATGGAATATGCCCATGCCTTCAGGGAAGAAAAAATCTATTGATTGAAAAAACCTGGTCATTCAGTATATTCAGGTAGTCAGCTGACTTCATTTTTGGGAGCATAACATTAATGAACCATGGAGGATACTTTTTTCCAGTACCAGAACTATAATTTAACCCTCCTGAAACAGAGTAACAACCTTGCCATGATCACAGGATATCTTCTGATATTGCTGTTAAGCTACTCACTGCATCAGTTAGGGCTAAATAACTTGTTGCAGCTAAGCCATATTAATCACTGCAGTAACTGTCCAGTGAAAGGATCTTATTTGCTTAGTTAAATCTAGATGGTGATTTTTTTTGGCCGGGAAGTGTATTACTGTGCTTGTTTGTTAGGATAAAAATAGAATTTGCAACTTTGGGCCAATTTGCTGTGGTATAAGTGGAGCAAACACTTTGTGACATGCTGTTATGGTAAAATAAACATTGGCATTGTAACAGTACCTCTGCTACACCACAGGATCCCTGTGTTGATTATTTTCTTATATCAGTACATCCTAAAGTGTTTTTTCCCCCTATACTTTAGAATTTTGTAAAAAAAATAATAAATTTTTTTTATTGTAACCGGACGTGTTTGATTTTTTACAAAATTTTACAAAACTTACATCCTCAATAATGTACTACTGGCAATAGACTGCTGTTTTATTAATTTCATTTCACGTTTGAGCATTTTTTTCCACCAACTGATGGTTTAATTGTTATTTAACTGCCTTTGTCTCATCCTATTAGGGGGGGGGTACCATGACCATCTGTTACTGGAGAGCTAAGCCATGCTGGAAATTACCTGCCCATGCATTCTTCTGTCCTAACACCTGGACATACCTTAAAGAAAAGAAGCTTATCTGTCTGAAGAGAAGGAGGAATTCCATTATCCAAGGGGGAGTGATGTGAAAGAAAAGAAGAAGGACACAATGGAGAGTTTGTGGAATGCTTATGCAACCCACGAGCCTGTAGTTGGAGTCTGATTCAAAGAGAGGATATTTAACCCAACTGGCTTTATGCTAACTCATCATGTTACAGCTCGCCTTCTGCAACACCCAAGGCTGATTCTTCGTACTGACTGTTGGCTCAGCTTTGTCGCCTTTAATTAAAGATATACAGAGCCAAGAATTAAGACTAACTTGCTATAATAATATTTAGATTTCCGAATCACAGGTTGGGCAAAATCACCTGTCAGCATTTGATGGGTGTTCACTATAGATACCAAAATGACAAAGAGCTCCTTTCTCATTTTTAACCTATGGTAATGCTTCTGATTAGATGGCACTTAAATATGAACTCGCTAACAGAGAAATAAAACTGAGGACTGTACATAAAGCAACAAGTTTTCTATCTATAATATACCAATAATTAATATGATTTATAATTTTTTAATATGAACACATACAATATTTGTGGGCATTGCATTACTAAAAAAAAAATCTCAGTATACAAATTCTAACATTTTTAACATTGCCATAATGTGTGATATAATCCAGCTGATTTCCATTTTTATTAATATTAAATTATATGTGATTATTGTTTAAGAAAAAACAACATAGATTGAAAATGACTAGGGGTCATTTAGGTGTCTTACATTTCTAAGATTTCAGAATTATAATAATGGCATACTGTCTGTCAAACCGAACACAACAGGAACTGTTATTCAAACGGTGTATGGTTAACAGTTAAAGGAAATAAATAAATTCGCATAGCAATAAAAATAATTTCTGAAAGTTCCTGCAATTAGGATAACATTTAATGCGATGGGATGTCTGTGAAACAAGTTTTCATTTCTTTATTGCAGTTATAAATTGTTATTCTTTCATTCTTTCTGTTTGCGAACATTTTAATCTTTCTGATAAACTAGAGAGCCAAGCTACTCAATGTTTTCAAAGAGCTGACACTGGAGTTTAATAAATCTCTTATAAATATCATAAACGCTTCATAAATATTATCATATCAATTATTACACATTTTCCCTTCATACATTTGTACATTGTACATTTTCTTTGCTATATATGTTTTGCGTGTTTCTTTTTTTTAATTAGGGTTATGTTCACATTTTTTCATTACAAGTGAGGCGTCTTCTGGATCTGAACTAATACAGCCGACTAACTGGCATGAGCAAATATATATTGATTTTAGAGGACAGATGCATGCACATAAAAGTCAGATAAAAGTCAATTATGAACTGTAATTATGAATGTGAACCGTCATGACAAGCAAATCCGATCTGACCAAACAATCAGAATTTAACAATGTGACTTAAAATGTAAACATGTGTAGTTTCTGCTGTGATGTCACTGTTACTATAAAAACAGTAGAGCTAATGTGTGTCTAATACTGAATTAAACAGCTCACTCTAATATCATCAGTTAATATCATCAGTGCCACTCAAACAAAATAACAAACATAAAAATGCAGCCTGCTGAACCATATAGACTTCCACAGTTCTCGGTTTTCGCTGTTTCTTTTATATTGCAATCAGTGGATGTGGAACTTGGAATTGGCCCTGGACCCTGCTCTCATGTGCTTGGATTCACAAGGGAAAGGTGCACAGGAGTGGAAGCTGAAGTAATGAAAAATTCACTTTCAACATAGAATGAACTAGATTCTGCTTCATTTACAGGTTCGAAAAAAGACGGCAGATTGGCAGAAGGGAACTACATACAGTAAACAGTTGTGCATCACTGAGTGTGACAGAAAAGGGTTCTTCAAGTGTTCTTAGCTTTCTAACAGGGTTCATTTAAGAACCCTTTCTGCAAAAGTCACGCTTAAGCATTCAATACCTGAACCATACTGTATATATGAGGCTCGTTTAAGTCAAAACCGGGCCGTGAACAGAACACAGTTATGAGTAAAAACTCCCTTTATTTCTCTATATAATGCCCTAATCTAATGCACTTATCCGAGTATTTGACTAGTGCTTGGATACCATCAATGTAGAAAGTTTTGTCAGTACATCGGAGCCATGATCGGGCTGTTAACTTCACAGCTGAAACGCTGGCCTCCCACATACTCCTTTAATGGCCCAAACATCTGGAAATGTCTTGGAGTGAGGTCAGAACTGTACGGGGATGTACGATAACTCCCAGCCGACTTCCTGTAATGTCATAAGTGGTGTTTGTGAATGATGGTGTGTACAGTTCCCACAAACAGATGCGTCTCTTCTGCAAGTTGGCAACAAGTTATCAATTGATTTTCAAGGATCAGGCATTCTACTTGCTGAATGTTCACAGGAACGACAAGCCACCTTGGCCAGGATTGATAAACGGCCTTCTTTAAAATGTTTTTTTGCACTGTTCAAATGCTTTACGGCGAGTCTACAAGTTTACTGCGACTTTACACAGAGATTCAACATTGTACTGTGCTTGAAGTCTTCTGTAAATGTCGGTAAAATTGGTTTTACGCCTTCATTCACCAGACATTTCATCACAAGTCCAGGTTTGTCTTGGACACCCATCATAGTTATGCTAATAATATAATATTTTTTATATTAGTATTGAATTATATTAGTGTTTAATTAATATTATTATATAATTCTGATATTTTCAAAAAAATACCCTCTTAAAAAAGCACAATTATATATTATATATTATATAACAAAACTTGAACGCTTGATATGTAAAGAAAATCTAGAAAGTCCAAAATTTAAATAATCATAAAATAACATATAAATTGAATAAATCAAGTTATATTTGCCTATAATAGAATCTCTAGAATATTTTTACTTGTAAACCTACTAAATTGATTTAAAACCTAGAGGTAAAAATAAACATTTATATACACCTCTGTGTTGTTGATTATTTTTCTGTTACAACAACAAGGTATGGTGTGTTTTATTCCTCATTATACAACATTTAAATACAACACACTAAATTAATTGGACATGTTTCCAGAATGCTGAGATCATTAGATAAAATTCTAATTCAACCAGTATCTTTTTCAGAAGTTTTATATTGCTACAGACTGTCTCTTAGACTCTGGGTTATTACCAAACTGTTTGTGTTGATGGAGCAAAAAATTACTAAAACGATTTGGCTTTTTTTTATGTCAAAATGTGTCAGCTGCTCGATATTATACAGAACTGCATAAAATGCAATATCACTAACCATATGAAGAGCACCCTTGATTGAAAGAACTGAAGCATCAGATATCGTGAAAATTACAGTGCAAAGTTAGAATAGCGTTCTATTACTTCTCCAATATAAGCTGACATTACAGGAACAGGGAGTATTTTTGTAACTCAGTAATGTTTGCACAGGAGGTATAGGTTTTATATGCTTTCTCCTGCGAACAGGACACCATCAGCATGTAATTCTGAACATTAAATCCTGCTTACTTTGGCACTTGAGTACATTTTCTCTGCTTTTCATGATGACATGGCTCTAATGTCATAATAAAATGGAGGCCCCTTTTTGTTTCTTCTAAAACATAGTCCTAATCTGGATGCATTTAAACTCATAAACAGCAGCTAAGAATCTGGCAGTTTAAATTGCTTTAATTGTTTCTTTAAGCTGGTAAAGATCAATTTAATAGGTTTTATGGGGTTTTAGCCTCCTGTCTTTGCTTATTCATTTCTCTTTGTTTTGACACATGGATGATGCATGAATCTAGACACCATAGATACCATCTAAATTGACACTTAAGGCTTGGGATTGATCTGATCATTTCACAGCACATAGAGGCATCTTCTGCTTTCTCTGAAAATATTTTGTGGTTGAAAATGTAGGATATGTTTGTACAAGCTTCACAATACAGCCAAAAGGTAGCTATTCAGACATCAGATATTGGTAAATTCTTTTTCATGTTGGTGAATCAATCTGTTTTAATTTTTGGGATTATATTGGTTCATAGTAAACAACTCAGTCAATCAATCAATCAATTCCTATTTTACAGTGAGTATCTAAAATTCACAAACCTAAGAATTGAATCACGAACCCACATTCATTTCTTTATTACAGTTCTTCTTCTTCTTCTTCTTCTTCTCAGTTCTCCGTTCCACATGTTTGATGTTCAAATTATCACAGAGAAAGTAAAACGTCTCGGGGTAATTTGCTGTAACCCTGTTCCCTGAAAAAGCGGGAACGAGATGCTGCATGAAAACGCTATGGGAACGCTCTTTGCGCGACCGGTTGTTGAAGCATGTGTGTCAAACACGCCAAAAATTTTGGCATATATAACCTCGGTCAGGTGACGTCATTTGA
>JAOVVB010000001.1:14515525-14531977 GCA_028570985.1 Heterobranchus longifilis
CACAATTCCGCAGCGCAAGAGAGAGAAAAACCGTTGGCTCAGTTGTGATCACATGACGCTCGGCGTCAAAACAAGAAGCGCATGCGTGATACATGATACTCGTATCATCGTAAACCAAGACTTGCTTGTTTTTCAAGTCAAAATTTATTTCCAATCTTCGCTCGTCTTGCGGAAAACTCGCAAACCGTGTTACTCATAATCCGAGGTTTCAGTGTACTGTATAAGGTTGAACATGTAAAGTATTCAATAATTTGTATGCACACACATTATAAACTGTATTATTCATTATTCTTTATTATTCTTTGGACAGTGGGAGGAAACCCACCAAGATCGGGGAGAACATGCACACAGACTTGATGGTGGAATTCAAAACCCTCGGCCCTGGAGGTGCTAGTCCACCACAACACCACTGTGTCACCCAGCGACACATTTAATTAAATATAATTAGTGAAGTGATTTTTTTTTTTTCTTTTTAAAGGAGTCAAACTTCTTATTAGAGACAGCATGGGTCTGATAAATCAGGTAAATATCAGCAAAAAATTATAGACCAGATAAAAAACAAACATATTTTAGATTCTCTTACAAATGTCAAAGACTGAAATTAGATATGGAAATGGAATAAAATTAAATTAAAATATTTCCCCCCTAAACACTGTAAAATGGAAGCTCTTTGTCTTTCATCTCTCACCACATAGAATAAAAAGTAAAAATAAATAAATAAATAAATAAATTCAGAGTATCCTACAAGTCATAGACACGCCCTTATGAGAGCCGAGCATTTTTTAGAAATTACACAGAAAGTTTCTGTGTGTGATTGTGACATTTTTATAAATGATGTCTTAATCAAGAACTGCAGATCCAAACACGATCCTTTCCTCCCAGATTCCTTAGCTGGTTGCAAATAAAATGCCTTTAGGCTTCTTGGAACAATTTACTTCCTCCATATTTGGCTTTTTATGAAGGTTTCTAACAGCAGGTTTGTAATTAAACATTATATATAAACTATAGAGCCAAATGTACATGGAAGCTCAACCGTCACACCTCAAATGTGATTTTTTTAATCTCTCATTCCAAAAACATATGGCATCGGATCCTGTTTTGGTGCTAGAACAGCCTTCCCTCATCTGAAGAAGTTTTTAAAACATGTCCGTCAGGATTTGTACCCATTCAGTCACAAGAGGATTTGCAAGGTCAGGCATGGAGGATAGTCTGGTTCCAAGTCATCCCAAAGGTATTCAGTGGGATCTGTGCAGAACATCCCAGATAACAGGTATTCATTGGGATTGATTTTTATCTCCACCTTTATGGCAACGTTTTGGGAAAGAACCACATATGGGTGTGATGATAGGGTGTGATGATTGGGTGTCCACAACATTATTTACAAATATCATTTTCTTCATTATACTCTTCCAAAAGAAGCAAGTTCAAGCCTGTAGTAGACGTTTAATGGTTGCAAGTAGACTGGTGGAATTTGAAAGTGCCATTTAGCCTACTCTGTCTTTGAAATTGTGTAAGGAAACGAGTGGAAACCCAAGATGCACAGGGAGATCACACAGACCTAAAGGCAGAACTTGAACCCTTGATCCTGGAGATGCAAGGCCACAATGCCAACCAATTCACCTCTATGGTGACAGAAGCACAGGCACCCAAGGTCAGTCTGATCCCAGAGAAAAGAGAAATGCAGCACGAATTACCAAAAAAGTCAATGCTGTCCAGATGGAAAGGCACCAGAATACCTAGTATGCAAATGTCTGCAACACACAGGGCCCAGCAATAAACGAGCTCCAGGCCGCCAACTCCCCAGATCCCAATGCTTATCAAGCATCCATGGAATGCGCCAGACAACCAAGTCCGATCCATCGTGGCCACACCCCACAACCCACAGCACCCAAAGGATCAACTGCCAACATCCTGGTGATAGACAGCACAGCACACTTCCAAAGGTCTTGTGGTATCATGCTCTGGAGGGCCAGAGCTGCCCCAGGGCCACAAGGGGAAACAAAAATCTAGGTGTTATTAATGATAATGTTTTTAATATTTTGTGTGCCTGTCATTTCAAAATGATATTATAAAGATTATTTATTTTTTTAAACTCTTTTTTAAAAAAAAACTCAAACCAGAGGGCACACACAGAGGTTATCTCACCGCCGGAAGGTGTAGGTGATACCATAGCTTGACAAGGTGTTAAGGTTAACCTTCATGACAACGCATGCACCAGTGGCCTTGACCTTACCAGTGTGTGGCTTCCTGAGGCAGTTTCCTCACTGACTCTGTTATTGTTGTTAAAATTCCTAAGAATTTCAGAATTTCCCAGAATGTCTGGTGGTAATTATTATATAATATTCTATTCCTTGCTGTTAGTGTTAGAGATCTGAATGAATTACAAAGGTTCTTTAAAAGCAATTTGACTTGTTCCAGCACCAGTGGCCAATGACATCTTTATTCTCAATCACAAAAGCACTCCCTGTTTATAGCTCCTTAGAGTGCAATCAAACCAAAGCTTACCAAGCAGTAACATGGTCTTCTGAAAGTTTTTGCTGTGCATGTGACATTAACAAGGGCGAGATGATTAGCCACAAAGAATTTCAGTTTCTGCAGTCTGGAGGGAAAAGTGCAAGAACAACAACTTAAATCAAGGTGAGACCTGTAACCCAAGAAGAAGGATGTGCCATATGGAAGTTGCACTCTGGTTGACCCAGTCAATGATGTACAGCATGGAAAAGTGGAAATTCACAACAAATGTTGCTTATAATACATAATTCAATTTCTTGTGGCAGGGTGGAGTAGTGGGTTTATGTCTCTTGACTCTCATTTTACTATTACATGTCTTATGAAGGAGACTTCTGTGTCAGTTTGTGGATTTCTGTAAAGCGCACCCGGAATAAACAGGATACCAGGTTGATGGATTTTTCACATGAACTTTAAGTCAGAATTCTCAATTCAGTGAAAAAAAAAATTCAACAAAAATTGATTGATAGCTAGTGCACACATGAAGCTAAATCAATTATATTATTTTTTTGGACATTTAGACAAATGCACTCTTTTTTTGTCTTCTTTTATAGTTCTTAGCTAGTTTTGTTAAGTTATGTTGTAGTTCATTTGTGTTGTATAGCAACTTGGTCCCGTAAGAACTTTTTATTTGTTTCACTGAAAAAGAAAGTAATGAACTTTATGGTTGTATATGGTTGAAATAAAAGCTTAACTTGCTTAACTTGACTTGACATTCACCTGTGGCAAGCATTGGGCATGTGTGGAATGACATGTGGATCAAAATAATAATAATTCAACTTTTTTTTTTTTTTGCTTGACATGCATCATGGAAGACAGTGAACTTCTTATATCTCAGTTTAATTAAATGCATGTAGATGTTATAAAGAACCCCAGAAGAAAGTAGTAGAAATTGTGCCTCAGCTAAGTTTAGGTAGTGAGTCAAGGATGGTACAGGGATGAAAATTTATGAAACTGACAGATGCTGTGTGCAATTTGTAAAATTCTGAATTCTTTAGTAAACTGATTAAAACAACAACAAAAAACATTTGTTCTAAAGCATCTAATGTTGAAATAAAAATCACCGTGTGTTTCCTTCTTACCCTAATGTTCCCCTCACTCTGGAATAGGGTCATTCCGGACCACAATACCTTTTCCCATTGCTCCAAAGTTCAATCTTTTTGCTCCCTATACCAAACTGAAGTCTTTTTTTTTCTCATAAGCCTTACTAACAAGATCTTTTTTGGGGGCCACACAGCTGTTTAGTCCCAATCTTGTGAATTCATTTGGTGGAACTAACTAACTACGACTGCTGGTGACAGACAGTGTAATTAACAGGGGTGAAAGTAGTTTTAAATCTTTTGATCGTGTAAAGCTGCTTTGCGACAATGACAATTGTTAAAAGCACTATAGGTACAAATAAAATTTAATTTAATTGATTCAAATTCAATTCTTACTATGTAGCCAAAAGGTGCAGAGAATCCATGGGCCAGTGGACAGTCCTGTAAATCTAAGTTTCTCTTTATAGTTCCACTTATTCTGTTTTGGAATAAAGCTTCATTAACTTGATTAGGTTATTAACTAGGGTGTACAATGCACTTGTTCCACGCACCAAGTTGATTAGAAGTTAGAGAGGAATTTAGCCATGTGTTAGAAGTTAGTTATCTTTGTAGCATGTAAATAAAACAACACTGTGGCAATTACTAATGAGACAAAACACTGTTTAGTATGACAAAATTATCAGATGTGTTTTCCTATTGAACGTGCTTCTGTGACTGGTTTCAAATGTGGGTTTTGGCAGGCAGCTGCTCTCTCCACAGTGCTGCAGAACGTACAGGCCTACTTTCATCCAAGTGTCAGAACATCTTGAGGCGACATGGTGGTGTAGTGGTTAGTACTATCGCCTTGCCCCTCCAGGGTCTCCTGGGATATGCTCCAGGCTCCCCGTGACCCTGAATATAGGATTAAGCGGTATAGACGATGAATGAGTGAGAACACCTCGAACACGAAGTGATAAGGTACCAGTAAAAAGTTTGGACACACCTTCTAATTTAATGTTTTTGTTTAGTGATTTGCTTTCTACATTCTATAATACTGGAAATTTGTAAACTATGAAAGAACACATATGGCATTGAGTAATTAAATAACGACAGCAGTCAGTTGTTTTGGAACAGTTCATACAAGAACAGTATTGCCAAGTGCATTCGCAAAACCCATCATTATAAAGACCTTCCCAGGAAAGCAAGACCAAAACTTACCTCTGCTGCAGAGAAGTTCATTTAGAGTTACCAGCCTCAGAAATCAACAATTAACAGCACCTCTGATTAGAGGCATTATGTAGGTTTTACAGAACATAAGTAGCAGACACGTCCCAATATCAAGTGCTCAAAATTCGTTATTACATATTCTGGATTACATTAACATTGTTTTACAATGAGGGAAAAAATTAAAATCAGGAAGGACCATGGAATTAGAAAGTGTGTCCAAGCTTTTCACCGGTAGTGTATGCATTTCAATTATAAATTTCTAGAGTTTATAACTTCATTTAACAGGTCAGATTACAACCTTTGCCAAACCTTAATCCTTCAGGTGAACTAAGGTGATGGGAAAAGACACGCATCATGCACCAGGTATGCATTTGAATGTTTCTGTAATTACAGGGTGATTTTAAATTACATATTACAATAGAGACAGTGCATACTTTGTATCAACCAACTGTGATTTCACATATATGCGTCTGGATAAATCTGGCTCCCTGATAACATATAGTCTGCAATTTATATCTCTTACAAAAGCCCACCATAAGACTATACATGCCATAATTTATGACATACAACTGTCTCAATACAGTAAAGACATTATTATCCACTTAGAGTTTATTATATCCACTCCCACTTTACATAAACTGTACACACCCACAACAGTTCACCTGATCCATTAAATGAAACATAATTGGCAATATAACCTAAAATAATTTATGGAAAACAAAAGAATGCATTTAATGATTGGCATTTGTATGCACTGTATTGTTTTATTTTTACGCTTATCCAAACACAAAGTTTTCGTATGTAGTGTTCGTATTTATCAGCATCCCCACACTTAGATAGCAAATGAAGCCTATTTTCACATCATATTTTATGTGAATCTTTTTTTTTTTTTACACTCCCTGGATTTTTTTATGTGCTTATTAGTTAGTTTGTTGGTCTGATTGTTATTCATATGTATAAAACAAACTGGGTAAAATGCTTCCATTTTATTGCAAATATAATGTCTGAGAAATATTTACACAGAACAACCACATGGGTGTGAAGCATAACAATATGGACACTTCACATTCCTCACAGCTCATTAAATGTTTTGCACTCAGGCACTGGTGGACCTGGGTGGGGGGGGGAGAAAATGCCCTCTTAGGGTGGATAAAACTATTTTTTTTTAAAAGTGTCCATTAGGATGCACACACGTCGAGCAAAGCGATGACATGGCAGCCATTTGAATGGGTAAAAAGTGATTAAATTCAATCTATGGTGCACTTACAGTATGTGTAAGGAAACATGAACAAGTGTTCTTCAAGAAACAAATATGTAACATATTTAAGGTTTCTCTACTGTATGTGCAAGGAAAGATACAGTGCCCTATAGGCTTTCCTACATAGGATACCCTATAGTCTCTCCTTTGACACAAATGGGATTCAGTGTCTTAAAAGCCCCTCTACCAGCAATGAAATTGGATACAGTGACCTATAGTCTCCCCTAGATGCACCAGAATGGTATGCAGTGCCTTACAGTCTGCCCTACATGTGATAAAACGAAATGACATTAACTATAATCTCCTCAATATGCAAAAAAAAGGGTACAGTGCTATATAGGCTACAATACATGCAACAAATTAAATCGAAGCATAGTAAGGGCTCCACTACAGGTAAAAATTAAGAAGTGCCCGGTGACTTGACACAGCAAAATGAGGTACATAGCTTCTTCTATATGCAAAAACAATACTCTAAAATGCTCTATAGGCTCCCCTAAATGCAAAAGATGAGATGCAGTGCATTATAGCATGCCCAACATGTGTCAAAATAAGATGCAATGCACTAAAACCTCCTCTAAATTCAACAAAGTGAGATGATCTTCCTACTATGTGTCAGTAAATTAAATGCAATGCCCTATAATCTCCTCTACATGCAACAAAAAAGGTGCAATTTCTCCAGCTTTTCAGTCGTCCTATAAAAGAGTGCCTGTCACATTCAGAATCCATAGAACTTTTAACGTTTTAGGAGGATTATTGTTTACCTGAGGTTGTAAAAACATTCGTATAATTGCCTCACACCAAACATTTACATTTGTATAATTGCCTCACACCAAACATGCCTTCTTAATAAAAATTACTCGCTGGCATTCGAAACCTATGATTGTAAAAACAATCATAAAAAACAAGCGTACAAAACACACATTAACAACTTTGTACACAGTGCATAAAGACTGCCCACTAGTGGCTAAATACACTCCAGTGCACACACTACATATACACCACCACTATTGGATTATTTATTCATGAACAAATCCTCCTGTCCAAAGTAAATCAGGATTCTGTAAAGCTTTATAGCTTTCTGTACACTTATATCATCAAATCACATCATTACATTAGAAATCACTACAAATGCAAAACTAAATGTAAATGTTAATGCAACCCCTCTTTTTGTGCCAATGTTTACTTTTAAGTCAGCAAAACAATATGTCCCGTATAATACCTTAAACATGTTCACTTCGCTAATTAACAAATAAAACATTATATATCATGCTGTTATAGGAAACTAATCAATAACATGGTGGCATGATGACATGAAAACCTTGCCCTTCATTGTTTTCCTGTAAAACCTGGTGCAGTTTATTTCTCTTATAATCAGGGCAACTTTTCATGGATCCATATACACACATTATATATATATATATATTTTTTTTTTTTATCAGTTAAATATATGTTGTGGAACACCTATGACAAAGATTACTACACAAGTTGTAGCAACGATAAACAGCTGTTCCTGAATCAGAATCTCTTTCCTTTTCATTCTTGAAGTTACTGCAGGGGGAAAAAAACACACACACACACACAGCTTGCCAAGTTATTGAGAAACTCCTGAGAAAAAGCCATCTGGCCTGAAGATTTTCCCATAGATGAAAAGTTTTACAAAACACTGAAACTGGAGACTCCTTTTATAAATATGACATCTGTTGACAAGGGGAAAAACAAAATTCGCAAACAAACAGTCTGACCTTTTACAGAGCAGGTGATGGTGATCATGGATATTGAGACATTAGAATTGTTTTGTCAGAGGCATAAAAATACACCAAGACAGCAAAAAATCTGACGAAACATAACTAAAAGGAGAAAAACATAACGAAAGGATTTGCAAGGACATCCAAAACAAATAGCAGAATACATTATTAGTATGTCAGACAGATCCATTACAGCAGATGTTTCTACCCTTGTCATCCTCTTTTTATTTGTGTAACAATGAAGGAACATCAGTAAATATCAATGTCTCATTCAGGTCATCACTACCTAGTGAGTATGTGCAAACTACTGCACTCATCTCTGAACCAGAACAAAACAGAATTTAGAGATATGGTTTGAAAAACAGCAGGAAGAGTGACATCGTGCAGTGCTTTTTTTTTCTTTTTGCATTTTCATCAGAACATCACTGCAAGGTGCACAGTGATGCATTCACCTTAATCATCATCATCATGTTAATATTATTATAACAACCCCATGTCCCACATCTTGCTCACATTTTTTACGTTAAATTAAAACTGATCATCTCTTTAGGACGTTATTAATAGCCTTAAGTTCATCGCCGGTCAGTGGAGACAGGTTGTATCCTCTCAGATCAGGCTTCCCTGCAAAACAAACCACAAGGCATTACTACTAATGTTTCTGTTTCATTAACACTGTGGGAAAAGGCACCCAACCAAGTTCAGAACTACTTGACCAGAATTCTTGAGACTGCCCAAACAAGGGGATTTGTAAATCTCGTTTATTTAGTTCCTTTTTCATTCAGCATTTTACTTGTTTATTTATTTATTTATTGAACCTAAATTTTATTCAACCAAAACGGCAGCAACGACAATAGTAAATTGATTAATTAAATTAAATTCAGTTTTATTTATATTAAAATTTTATTCGTAACATCAGTCATACACAGTACGATATGAAGTCAAATGCTTACACGACTGCTGATGACCTTAAATATAGTGCTTTTAACAATCGCACTTGTAATAATTGCAAAGCAGCTTCACAAAAATGAGTTTGAAAATTGTGAGAAAATATGCAGAAATTCAAAATGATAAGGTTGTCCCTAAAGAGTAAGTCGAAGGTGGCACAGAAAACTCCCTGAGTTAGCAGCAGAAAGAAACCTTGAAAGGAACCAGACTTAACAGAAAACCCATCCTCATTTGGGTGAAAACAGATAGCAGGGATTGATGTGCAGTCAACCTGTGTGTCAAGAGGCCTTACGGGTGGCAATAATTCTGGAGTTTATTGTAAATGAAAAGGTATGTTGCTGTGGATGTGTGTGTGATATATTACTGCACATTCCTTAAACAATTAATATAAGACCAGATTACCTTGTAAATCATTAAGCCGGTTTACTTTTGCTTTGAGACCTTTCCGGAGGTCGTTTATTTCCTGATCGAGCTGCTCCTGATCTGTTGAGGAAAACGTTTCAGTAATATGATAAACATGAGTAAGCATTTAGTGAAATAGAACTAAGATGTCATGTAAAAACAGTGAGTTTAGGTTTACCTTTCTGTATCATGGATTTGGTGCTCTCCTTGGGGAATTTAATGAACATGTTCCCAAAGCAAACCTTCACTTTGTCTGTAACAAATCCAGAGGAGTTTTATATATATTTATATCAACTCACAGAAGAGCATGAACATAAGTGGAGGATATCTGCAAACAAAATTTGAACCAATACTTTAAGGAAGGTGAAAGTTTGGTAAAGAGAACTATTACTGGTGACGAGACAAGGACTCATCACTACGAGCCTGAGAGTAAACAGCAGAGTATGGAACGGAAACATCCTCAATCACGCACCAAGAAAAAGGAAAAAAAAAAAAAAAAAATCAACCATCAGGTGGAAAATTGATGCTTACAGTTTTCTGGGATTCTCAATGGTCAGTATTGAAACATTACCAACAATCAACAGTGCTTGATATAGTGAGATGCTTATTGAAGAAGCCTAAACTTTGGAATAAACGCAAAGAAATGCTATCCAAGGGCATTGTGATCTTGCATGATGATGCACGTCCACACACTTCATTTTGAGGTGTTAAAGAATCCTCCCTTTAATCCTGATCTTGCTCCATATGACTTTCACCTGTTTGGTCTCCTGAAAGCAAGCCTCTGAAAACAAAGATTCACTTCTGATGAAATAGTAAAGATAGCGGTGCATTTGTTGCTCGGAGTTCAGTCTAAAATATTTGTAATGAGGGAATACAAAAGCTTGTTGACAGCCTTTTTTTCTCCAGACTCTGTAAGTGAATTAGTCTCAAACCCACTTATTACACATGCTTACAACGGTCTCAAAACACCACGAGCGCTTATCAGTTAAAAATCATGTGTGTCACAAGCCCTGCGTGCTGGGTGTTAGGAGTAAATTATTATGTTTAGGAATAATAATTATGCTGGAGGACAGGGATACATGTTGCTCAGTAACAACGTAGCTTTGAGGTTAATTTAATTTAAGTTAAATGTTAAACCCTCATATATAAAATTAGTTTGTGTTGTTTAAATGCTGCCCATTTAAGCGAGAAAACTAATGCTTAATAGAAGTGTTTACTTCTAACTTTTTTTTTTAAAGGTTAAAAATTATAACAAAATCTGGGAAAAATCTAATATCAAATCTTTATATTTTAAAATCCTGGTACTCATAGAATCGCAATTTTAATCGAATCGGCACAGAGGTATCGTATCGGGAGGTGACTGGTAATTCTTGTCCCTATATCTTATTTTACTGCAAGAAAATGACAAGGAACTGTTGAAACACGAATAAATGAAAACACGAACTTGTTTCACCGCCATTTCACAACATTAAATATAATAAATGCTTTTCCTGTAACAACACGCCACCTGGTGTTTAATTCCTCACATAGCACACAACCTTACACTATACATTTTTTATTATTATTGAAACCAGAACCTAACAACCTGAAATGTTGAAAACTGTAACATAACTATTGTGTTATGCCATTTTGGGTAAGGACAAAGGGTGAAAACAGTAAAGACCCCCGTCATGTCCTGACTTTGAAATAAAACTTAATCGGGTGTTTAAAATCATAAATGTACCCTCATCCTCGCTGCTGGTCTTTAGAGCATTCATCGCTTCTCGGTTTCTGTTTCTTCTCGCATCGAGTTCAACAATCTGCAGTCAGGGGATAATAATAGCTAGTTTAGACTCAAAATAATCTTTAACAATGTAGCATTGATGTCCGTGTCTCAGACCTGCTGTTTATCACTGAGCACATCTTCAGCAGCGACTTCCACCTCCATCAGGAGCTCCAGCGCTCTCTCACACTCCATCCCGCTCCTGTGTGAAGGGTGTGCAGCCGCAAAATAAGTCCCGCTCGTGCAGGGAAACAACGACTTCGTTCAAATGGGTTCCGCCTAACGTGCAGTCTGTTTATTAAATTACAGCTTTTGAAATAATAATACTACTACTACTTCTAATAATAATAATAATAATAATAAGCATTGTGTCTCACAAGTCCAGGAACATGGGATGACCTTAGATTTTAAATACCTTTTTTATTCAGACCGTAATGTATTTGAGCCAGAAAAAACGAATCCATAATAGTAATTCGATTCGTAGGAATGTGTACTGATTAAGCAAGTCTTGTAAATAAACTTTCGTTTTAATGGTGGACATACACTTTGTGTTGTAAAAACACACAACCCATTTTCTATAACCAATTCTGATATGAACTGTTTTTGAAACTGTAGATTAAATTTCCTGTTGATAATGTAAACCTGGCCGCAGTATCAGGATCCGACATTAGAGGTCACTGTTGCTGTGCTATTTTTTCTGAAAACGAACACGCAATCCAAACAAGATACCCAGGGAGGATAAAAGGAAGAGTAGATCATTATTTTTAAAGAATTAGAAATGTATTCCATATGACTGCCATAAATGTCGAATTCTAACAATTTAACCTAATACTTTTTTAAGTATATCATAATGTCATTTTTGAAGGGAAGAAAGAGGGATATACTATTATTAAATCAACATTTATTAAAAAATAATCCACACTATTTAGTGCAATTTCCCATAATAATAATAATATTAATAATAAGACCTCAACAGAAGCACAAAAACAGGAAATGGCCTATCCCAGACTCATAGTTTCGTTTTGTAATGTACAAGTTCACGTATTAGCCTTATTAAATGCATGAAAGAGAAATAATACCTGCTATAATGTAAGTGTGAACAGCAACTTGTTTTTCTCCACAACATTAAATGTGGCTATATATCCAGACAATTTGTGATACAAAATTGTTTAATAAATAGAAAAATCCTGTCATGGGAAAAAACTAAGGCTGAAAAAAAACCTCATGTTTCATGTTAATTAATTATTTTCTAATTACATCACAATATGGATTGTTTTATTACAAATTTAAAACATTATAGCTTACATATTAGTGAATGTTTTTAACATTTGTTCATGAATTGAGGTATTTGTTTTCTATAGAATTCTCATAATAAATATTATGTACATGGAATGATCAAATCAAACCATAACTATTGATTGTGCAGAACACAGTTGGGAGTGTAAAAACTCCCTTTATTTTTCTATATCATTTAATATATATAGTATATGAAATATAATCTTTTAATTTAATTTATATCCCAGTTACAATAATACACTTATCCTAGCTTTTCACTAATGCTTGGATACCATCAAGATAGAACGTTTTCATGTTTGAAACCCTGGCCTCCCAGGAACTCCTTTAATGGCCTAAACATATGGAAATGCCTTGGACTGTATGGGAGATGTGTCAATAACCCCCAGCTGAGTTCCTGTTATGTGCAAGTGGTGTTGGTGAATGATTGTATGTACAGTTTGTATGACAGATGCATCTCTTTCACATGTTGCAGACAAGTTATCTGTCAATTTTTTAAGGATTAGGCATTCCACTTGTTGAATTTTCATTCATGGAGGTACAGACAAAGTAAATGTTGGCACCATTCAAATGTTTTACTGCGGCTCAGAGTCATTATTTTTGTGCTGTACTTGAAGTCTTCTGTAAATGTCAATCACTTTTACTCTGTCACTCACCAGAAATTTTATCACAAGTCCTGGTTTGAATCGAATGCCCCATGTACTTTTTTCATGAGTCAATTCCAGCAGATCCAACTATTGCTTAATGAAAATTTAATAAAATTTCCATAATAAACAATCACATCCAACAATAATAAATTACAAAACTGCATTTGGTCTTGTGTTGAGATGCAGATACAGTGTGCTACAATGAGATAAAGTGACGTTTTTGAGTTAATAATGTTTTATCGTAATTCTTATAAGAAAAAATATAATTCGGCATTGTAATACAGAGAGAATTTTAAATAATAAATATTGCTGAATATGACATGTGCACCTCATAATGAATTATCTCAGACCTCTTCAAAAATAAGTTACATATAACAAATAATGGAAGACAATATCATATTTAAATAATATTTACAAATGCTAAATTAATATTAAATGTCTCTTACTAAATAATACACACAATATTTAAAAATATAGTAGGGTAAACATACACTGACTGTAGGTAAACAGAATAACCACAACTAAAAAAATAATATGCAGTTAATATAAACTTTAACTTTAACTGTCAAGCTGCAAAGGTAATCAGCAGTTGCTGAATATTATGAATAAATGATTGTAATTAAAATTTTAATATTTACTAAAAAAAAAAGAAAAGAATTTATATCAACCTTTTTGAAACAATGTGATGTGTACATTTGCACTGTATGAAAAACCATTATTCATTAACAGCAATTATCTCAAAGAAAATACTTGGCAGTAATCTACAACCATAAAGCAACTTTGTCCCTCTAGGCCAAACCTTTAAAAGTAGATTGAATGTTGATCATTTCAGCAAAGTGGATTTTTCAGGTAACATGTTCTACAACCTTTTTATGAAAAAAGGAATTCTTAACCAATCATAGAATTTTTGTTTTATATAACTGACATATAGAAAGAAATACAATACAATATACAATATTTATTTATATTTTACATTTTTAGGTTCTATATTCTAAAAGCAAATGTTTCCTCTAAGGGTTTGTTATGAGGTTCTTCTTATAGATGGAGGTTTTTAGCTTCTTTAAAGGGTTCTCCATCTGTAGTCCAAAAAAGGACCGTGCATTTATTTATTTTTAAGGCCGTGGTAGGACCTCCAGTCAACATTCACACACACATTCACACACTATGGGCAATTTGAGAACACAAAATAGCCTAATCTGCATTTCTTTGGGAAGAAAACCAGAGTATCCAAAAAAAACCCACCAAGCATGGTGAGAACATGCAAACTCCATGCTCACACACCCGACGCAGAGCCCAGACCCTGGAGATGCAAGACAACAGTGCTAACCAATAAGCCACTGTACCACCTTAAAGGGTACTAAGAAACCCTTTTCTAGGTTTATCCCCATATTAAACTGGTGGAATGATCAATTTCTAAAACAGTATTTCACTTACCAGCATTAAGTATGGGCCGCGCCTCCTAATGAGCCAGTGTACTGCATGTGGGCCATGAGGGGTCATTTAGAACGAATAAATAAAAAGTTTTTCATTTTGTAATTTGGTTCCCAAAATTCTCACAAATTATTTCTGATTAAGTATTTACATTTAAAAAGCAACCAGATCTAATAAAGCAAAATCAGGCATTTAAACAACTTCATTTACCTTAGTCTCATGTATTGATTAGAGTTATGTAAAGTTTGGGTGGGCCACAGAAGATTTTCATATTTCAAATTGGCCTGCAGCCTTTATAAGTTCGGGAATGTCTAATCTAAAACATTATGTTCACCAAAGATGTATTCCTAGAACCTTTTTAGGAAGCAAAAAACTATCCAAACAGTGTTCGGCTGAGAACATTTATGTCATTTGCTGCTCTTGAAAAACAAACTCGACATGCTTGTGGTTCACAGCTGTCCTTTCAATGTCTTGTTCTTTCTCAGAAATGGTAGAACCTGAAGAATTTGATTCTGTAACATGGGGAGCTCCTGTTCTTCTCTCAGATTGCATTGTTCCATAACCGTCTTTGCTCTCGTCCTCATTGGAGCGGCTCCTTCTCCCTGAGTTCTTTCTCTTCAGGGGATCTACTCCCATAGAAATGTTCACGTGAGGACTGTGTGCTGACGGGTTACGGATGTTCCCGATGGCCTGCATGCGTTTCAGATGGTCCAAAGAAGAATCGCTGAGTCTGTTGAGACGTTGAGCCCGAGTCTCACTACTGCTCCTTCTGGGGAGTCTACTTTTTTCTGTCAATGGGTGCGAGTTGTGAGGGTATCTACATACAGAGACAGAGTAACGGTTGCAGGTTTGTGGATGGACAGAAGACAGTAAGGTGAAGGGAAAGGCTCGCTGGCACTGCAGGATGCTTTTTGGGGCACTAAGGTTGGAATGGGATCTACGCCGTACAATCCATGTGGACTTGCTGCTCTCTTCGTGGAGTGTCAGGATTTGCCGCCATTCTAGCTGCAGAAGTCGGTCCAAGTATCTCTCAAACTGGTTAACAGGTCTAGAGCGTGGGATGTTTTTACCATCAGTGTTTAAGTACACCGCCAAGTCTCGGAGGCTCCAGGAGTTAAAAGGCGGAGGTAGGAAATCAGGGTAGCTGTTACGAGAGGTGCTGCGTGACCTAGATGGAGCATGTGAAGGTTGGAAGTCGGAGGACTCGATGACTTCTTCTCGTAGGCAAAGCAGTGGGGGTTCAGCAGTGGAGGCAGGCTGTGGGATCCTCTCGGTGTCTGAAAGGTCGCTGCCACTGTCCATGTCCTCATGCGTCATTCGTTCAGTCGACTCGTGTCTAGATGCAGAAACAGATGGCAGAAGAGATGGCACTGTGTCTTTTTCGCTAATCTGCCGTGCATTCAGTCTACAGCGTCTTTCAATTAGGTGATTAGTTATGGAGGACACCTTGTTCTTTGGATTTCTCAGGATCTCTCTTGGATGACTGAAGGACATAAGATTGCAATAATATTCAAACACTTTGCCACTGGACACAGTAATGAATAAACATTCATTTAACATAATCAAGAGCTCACATAACCACAGCTGTAGATATCGTCCTCATCTCTCTTTCATGTAATCTCTAAAACGGGAAAAATGCATAAATTAATGACTTTGTATAGGAAATGTAATTTAGATAAGGTTATGTAGGAATGCCAAATAATGAATCTTTCCCATTTTTCAGATAAAGGTTTTATAAAGGTGTTTTTATATTACTGAATATTCAATCATACATTGTGAAGAAGCTTACTTTCTAATATCAATGTTATGTATTCCACATAAAAACATTTCCTTAGATTATATGTCATATTAATAATTCATATTAAACAATTAACTGTTTCCTGTGATCTAATCCATCAATCATGTTATGGTAATGTTTTATTAATCTTTAGTAACATGAGATGGGATAGCATTCCATTACAGAGGCTGCTTGTACAGTCCAAAATCACCTGTGTTATTAAAATATTTAAAAAAATTTCCTTTCACCTGCTTACATTCAACATCTTTATCTAAAAAAAAATTTTTTAAACTATTCCAAATATTTTTATTTCACCATATTTATATATTTAATTCTACATTATATATTTTTTTCCTTGGGTATAGCACTGTATAGTGGGGCTACTTACATTCAAAGTGTCTTTTACTGAGTCTTTTTCTGCGTCTTTTTGAGGCACAT
>JAOVVB010000001.1:14555610-14567672 GCA_028570985.1 Heterobranchus longifilis
GCTTACAATAGAATACCTTTAATAACTTTTTTCCATTAATTTTTTCAATATGCTCCATATATTTTCATGCTTTCTCACCCTGATCCAGAATCCTTTATTACTTATTTATCTATCTATCTATCTATCTATCTATCTATCTATTTTATATTTATTTTGTATGACTGTAAGTTGACACTCTACTTGCAGCTTCCTATTGGAAACATATTGTTTTCATCTCAGTCATACACTTATACACTCTCTGTAATAAAGCATTTTTCTTTGTAGCTGCTGTGGTAGGGGTCCTTCAAACATAGAATTGTACTTTAAATATACATTTGTACTTTAAATATACACTTGTTTTATGCATTTTCACTGGAGCTTACATTTAAAAAATAAATAAATAAAGGTAGATAATTAGAACATTAAATTTAAATTAGCACCTTAGTTTCTTTTTGTACTCCTTTTTTATTAAAAAAAAAAAATAGGAGTGTCACTTTGGCTTGGATGCCATAATTATAGGCAGAAAGGTGTTTCCTATTATTAAATATTAAAAGAATCAATTGCGTATTTCTAGCTTATAATGACATCAGTAATAACTAGACTTTTAAAATAGGGTTACTATACACAGTCTTTTTTCCTAAATGTAACTAAACTTCACCGATCTGTTGGTTCATTGTTTTTAGATGGAGTGAAATGGAGATGCCCGTGTCACTCATGGCTCTGTCTCTTGTTGCGCTCAGGACTTACGCTTCAGGATGTTCCTGCTCTCCAGCTCCTCCACCGCCGGTCTCTGGCTCAGTCTCCTGCGGAAGAAGACCAGAATCACGTTCTGTACCATCTTCACACTCTTCTCTCACTCTCAACAATGTCTCTGATCCGATCAGATCGTGCTCGAGTCGGGAATCCCCGGCGCTCTGCGCATCCCGAAACCTTTACGCGTCCTGGGTATTTCCATCCATGCTGGGGTAAAGACAGCTCGGCGTGTATTATCTCGCTGGTTTTGTCACACAGATCATGCTCAGTGCGGGCTATAAAATTACTAAACGGCATACAAATGCTTAAAAAGGTGGAAAAAACGCGTTAGAAAGCGTATAAAAAACACAGAACGGATCCGCGCTCTAACCCTAAGCGCTGCGCATCGTGCTGTAGTGATAGTGGGGCGGAGCTGCCTGAGCGGCTTCTTTTATTCTCTGCGCATTTTTAATAAGGGGGCGGGGCTTGAGAAATTCCCAGGCGTGCTCGAGGTATTGCTGCAGTAAAGGGAAGCGCATCCCTCTCGCGCGCGCTCTCTCTCTCTCTCTCTCTCTCTCTCCCCCTCCATCTCCTTCTACTACCACACTACATGATCAACATTCCTGCTTACACTACGGGCTGTCCAAATGGACAATGGAGTGTGCAAATATTTCTCCTTACATGTGGAAAATAATTTGAGAAGTATGTTTCTCACGTACTTCTCATGAATTCATATGCAATAACAGGGCAACAGTTTACAGACAACTGTTGCACTGTCGTTGTTTTGATTTTTCAATACAGTGCTGTCGTGTGTATTTATACGCCTCTGCAGTTATTATAGCCTATATCTTGCACTCACTGACATGTTTGTCTGTCTTACAGTCCTGTGCTGTACTGTGCTGCTTCATTATGTGTTGCACGATGGTCCTGAAGAAATGAAATGAAATTTCATTGTATTTTGTAAAACGCAAAAGTAAGGAAAGCAATTAAATCCAAATTGGTTCGATGTCACAAGACTAAAGCATATAAGTCTAAGCATTTCTAAAATCCTCTTTTTTTCTGAAAGCGTAACCAAAAAAAGTGGGAAAGAGCTCACAAGGGCGTGGCTGTCTGATCTCCAGAAACCAGCAAAGCAGAATAAGAGCAACCTGAGAAAGATCTGCAAGCCTCATTGAAATATACACACACACACACCTATCAGCCATAAGATAATGACCACCCGCCTAATATTGAGTAGGCCCCTTCTTTTGCCGCGGAAACAGTGATGCATTTAATGTTCTGACACCTTTTTATTGAAACCTTTCCAGCAGTTGAGCTACCATAGCTCTTATATTGGATCGGAATACACAGACTAGCTTTCACTCCCCTCGTGCATCAGTGAGCCTTGGCCGCCAGTGTCCCAGTTACTGTTTCACCACTGTTTTCCTTCCTTGGACCGCTGCATACCGGTGACATCTCAGAAGAGCTGCAGTTTTGGAGTTGCTCTGTCCCATTACATCACCCACCACAATTTGCCCTTATTACAGCAGCTACAGTTACAATATCTTGTTAAAATGGTGCTTGGGAGTAGGTGGAATACTGTATATTCGGCAGAAAGTGTACAATTTGTCCCTAAAGTTGATGCGTTGGAAGCAAGGACACTGGAAATGGAACGCATGATCAATTTTGACAGGGGCCAAACTGTGATGGCTAGATGACTGGATGAGAACTACAAAACTTTAACTCTTGTGGGATGCAGTGGTCAGGACCTACAGAATGGCCAAGGAATTCTGAAATATGGACAAATCCAAACAAGCAACCTTGTAAAATCTGCTTATAGACCATGCACACTATATTAAAAAAAACAGGATGGATAGCGGAAGGTTGTCGAAGCATTTGCAGAATATCTGATTTGTTCTTTATTTTATGAAATCAGTATATTACCCAAGGATTGGCCAACAATACAAAATGCAGAATATGAAAATTTTTATGGAGCTGGTTGTTTGGTGTACATTTTGTGAGAGCATCCTGTTTTAAAACTGTTGTGTCACTGACTCTTAATCTCATCCTCCTCCATTTGGATCAGTAATTTAAAAAATAGTACATTCAGTTAATATTCCTATCAACTGCATTAAACTATTAAACATGAGTCAATTTTCTACTTCAGGATTCTACTTCTACTACATTTATCCCTCAATTTCCAGCATCACATCACCAAGGCTACTTAATCGATTGCATTTAACAAAAATAACTTTGTTCCAGAACAGACATGTCATCCCACAGCTGTTTTCATGCTCCTAATCCCTAGTGACATAACGATAATTGACATACGCATCTAGCGCCAGTCATCAGCGCTCCATTGAACATTTTGTCCTCTTCTTCAATTGATAAATGATTCTAAACCCATAACAAGCATATGATGGCCATGGTTTATATTGTACACAAAGACAGCTTGAACAAGCCAAGGTGAAAAACTGCCGGCTACCAATAAAATAAATTAAGAAATGGAGGCTATTTTTAGATTGCTGACTGGCTCAGGTCCTGGAACATACTAGGTGCATGATGGGACACCTGGAAGATTAGTGCAAAAAAAAAGCAGGACCATGCAGGTGACGTCTCAGCTGTGGCTTGTAACAGAAGCTTGATTCCTGATTGTATTTAGGTAACAGTGCACTATATATATTTTTAACCTAGTTAACCAACAGGATTTTCCATAAATACAAATGATATGGCAACTGAATTGATCAGGAAATAAGATTAACCCGTAAGAACCTTCTAGGACAGGATTTTGTTAAAAATTGGTAAATGTGAAACCTTTTTATAAACACTATTATTAAAAATAAAAACAGGAAAACCACTGAGAGGCCATTTAAATGGTGTCTAAGACTAAATAATGTACAGTCTTGGATAAAAACAGCCATTCAAATGTTCTCCAACGGTTTCTTGCATTAATCTAAAGCATTCTGTTATTAACCCTTGTAAAATGAACTGTAGTGTTTTATTTTAAGTGTTCTTCTTCATAATTTTTTATTTTAAGGGTTTTAGATATAATAAAAACACTTTGTGATGCACAGGTAAACTAATCAATTTCAGGATGAAACAGTAGCTGTGCTTAATCACATCATCCTGTCACTGATTGTTTTCCTATACATGACAGAGTGTTTAATTTCCTCAAAAGCCACTAACTTCGGATTCAAAGTGGAGAAGATTCTGCAGTTTCTTGCTTCCCTGACTGCCAGCATCCTTGCCTGCTCCTTTACACCCTACACATACATACATCACCCTTGATGTTCTTTACTTTAAAGCATTAACCCCGATGTATTCACATGTCAGAGCGATGAGAAGGCAGAGTGATCTGAAGGGAACGCCGGAGCGTAGATGCAAGACAGGGACCCCACTACGCAGTCAACCATGTCTTAATGCCCTGGCCCAGACACACAGGAAGTCAAAGAGAACGACTGCGCTGGAGAATGTGTGTGTGCTCATGGACTTGGGATGCCTGGAGGGTTGAATGTACCGAGGACACTTAAACACTTAAACTGACAAGAACATTAGGCACTCATCTTTTGTGTAACTTCTTAGCGGTGTGTTTTTGCTAAAGCACGCCAAGGACGTATCGTGGCAGCAATTCATCTAGATTTTAGTCTTTTATACTTCCTTGCACCATTTCACAAAGCTTACGAAAGAATTCCAGGGTAACGTCCTTGATAGAGATAGCTTGAGTACAGACTTTTATTTGAACGAAATAGCAACTCTACTAACTGCACGCAAGGCTTTCCATCTCTTTCACTATCACCTCCGTACACCAAAGAGGTCCTGAACCAGCGGGACAGTCGAAACATTTCAAAAGCCAGCACCATGAGAGCCCAACTATTCTAAGCTAGAGCTCAATAATTCATCAAATCTTCTGTGTGACCTCAGGACTGCCCTTTACTGAGCAGCGACATGAGAGAGATCAAGGGCGTTGAGCCTCAGTTTCTCTTTGTGTTCCTGAGAAACGGAGACGACATGAGTCCGAGTTCAAACGCATCCAAACCGGGAGTCACGTTGCTAAACTAAAAAGAACTAAAATAAATTCCCACCAGATGAACAAAGTTCTTTAAGATTGATTGTTGATTACAAACTGAGTTCATGGCAGCGCTGATTTATGTTTAAGGATGCTCACAAAACTCCTACAAAAGATAAAGAGCTGAAAACGACAAAATGTCACCTAATCATAAATTATTGTCATAATTCTTCTAGTAATGCAGTTCATCTCAGTTCTTCAGCTACCACGGGCAGAGACATTAACCCTAATGCTTTTGTCAAAATGGAATGGCAAGTGTGTATCCTAATTTTTTTATTTGTTTTATTTCTTTCAAGCTATTAATATGAAATGGCAATTTTTTTCCTTCAAATTCAGTTGCTATTGAAAAAAAAATGTGATTTCAACATGACAAGATAATCCATTTTTATATGTACATCTATTTTACTTTTGTTTTTTTATATTATATATTTTCATTCCCTACTGTATATCATAATTGCTTTTATTTGTTATATATGGCATTGATGAAGGGGAGTTGCACATTCAATCTCATTGTACTGTACATTGACAATAATGGATTTTAATTTAATCAATTCAATATTCACAGATAGAGTAACTCAATGCCAGTTATGTGAGGTTCAAGGCAGTAATGAAGTGTTGAAAATGTTTTTTTTAGGAAATATTATATTATTTTGTGAATGTGTAAATAATTGGCTTGAATTTAGTTCAAATATTGTTTATAGTTGGTAACTGAGGCCGAGGTGTATAATATACAGCAGTGTACACAAGTGGTGCTTTCTAAAATAATAATAATAATAATTTAAAAAAAATACCCGATTTTTAAGTAAAAACAATAAACAATAGCTTTTTGGCTTTGAATAAAATAAAATAAAAATCTAAATGTTAATAAAGGTGACTATTTTTCATATACTTTAATATCAACAGGAAATCTAAGTGTTTGCTCGCAAGGAAAATAATTCTCCTGCGCAGGTCTGTGATGCAATCAAAATACGCAAAACGAACAGTACCAACATTATGGCATCTAATAATTAGCAACCGCTTTCAAATGCAAATATAGTACAGTCAATGTGGGCTGACAAAATGGCACACTGACAACGTGCAATTCCAGAATTTGGGCTTTTTGTTGTTTTTTTTTTCATCCGGCGCTGGCGTCACTACCGATACTACACATGGTGCCGGTGCTTTACAGGGTATTAGGCTCGACTTGAGTTGGGCTGCCTGCCTGGTTGCGAGGCGGCGCTTTATTTAGCCGGAGAGTACAAGCCAGGGGCACACCAGCTGATAGAGCGATAGTGTTGCCGTTCAGCCGGTCCAAGCCAGCGTAGGTATGAGACAGCCAAGTGAGTGAGAAGGATAGGGATAGGGTGTGCTTATTAAAACAAAAACAGGGCTAAAGGACATAAATTTGAGATCCTGACCAGCCCTTAGGTCAGATCAAAGCCACGGGCGTGACTTTTGAACGGGAGAATGGCCATGAAAAAGTGATGAGAGCCAGGTTTTGTGGTTTGGTTGTTAAAAAATAAATGAGTCCCCTGGGTATTGGACAGGCTGTAGGACAAGACGCATTAAAACGCAATGAGCCATGGTGCTGGATTCGTGACACATCCTTAAACAAGGCAGAATAAAACGTCAAAACTTAAGGAAAAATAATTGCTTCAGAAACACTAAGTGTTCCACGCAAAGAACAAAGAGTCTGTCAGGTGCATTAACATGCTCTCAGAGCACACTCCTTTATGGAAGTCAGGTGTACGGTGGAGAAAAAATTGATGTCGAACGAAAAGTACAGATCCATCATGATCTGAGTGAACACGACATTCGTGGACATTAGGTCCACATTCCCAGTGAATATTTTCAGCACGTGATTGCACCATAGTATAGGACACATTGGACAGAAGATGTTACTCAGTAAATCCTTCATGAATATTTCAGCAACCTGAAATGGAGAGGCGTTGACTGCATCGCCAAATGAAAAAAAGGGAAATGAAAGAAGAGAGAAAGAGAGTAGTGAGAGAGAACATGACTACCCCATTACTGACCTGACTCTGTTGCTTAGCAACTCCAGTTGCTAGAGAATATGGCAGAGATGCTGATGATCCTAGAGGGGATGCGAGTCGTGAGTCGGGGGGGAGACAGAAGCCGCACTGAGCTTTTTTTAGTAACACAAGGAGGCCTTGGGACTTCTGTTTGAGGATAATTATAGTAAAGATGCCACCTTTGAAATCACTGGCTTTTGCAGTACCACAAAGTGCAGCAATAATAAAAAATAAAAAAAAGGATAACAGTACAGGTATATAATTTAACACACAAAACCACTGACCTGCTGCTCATGTGCTGCATTAATTTGTACCAATTACCATGAAATGTTCTTGTTCTTCTGTTTGTTCCTCTGTTTAATTATTTGAGATTTGAGGGCTTGAAGACAAAATGCTAACGAATCTTGTGATACTGTGAAAAATTACGCTACAACTGCAATCCACTTTTCTAAGATATCACACTTACAGATTCCATTTTTACCCTAATTGCATATTACGATTATTTTTAAATCCACTGTAAAATGATAAACAGATGCACATCGCCCTCTGAAAGTAATGGTACACCAAGGACAGTTCTTTTACTTTTGCTACACACTGAAGACATTTGGGTGTGAGATCAAGGTACAAGTATGAAACAATAGATCAATCTTATCTTTCATTCCTGATCAAAAATATTGGAACAGACAACTGACAGGTGTTTTTGGTTGCGCAGGGGTGTCCTGTTAGATTAACAGCCATGAATGTCTACTCTTGTTTTGATCCCTGGATTTGACTTATGAAGACTGTATTTGTTGTTTAAAAGGATAAACCAAAGACCAGAGAATTAACTACTAGACATCGAACAGGTTGACCAAGAATGAGGCAATTTATGACAGAAACTTTGCGAAAGCCAAAAACATGATAAAGAAAAACCCAGAAAAAAAACAGTCAATGTATCCTAATCCAACATTTGAAGAAGACTTGAAAAAGAGCATAAGAGCACAGAAGGATCAGGAGGTTTCAAAAAATGAACTTCTACCAAGTGATGGAGCCTAAAGTGTGGAGAAAGAAAGTATCTGCTCATGATTCAGAATACACAAGCACATGGGTGAAGCATGTTGGAGATAGTGTCATGGCTTAGGCTTGTCAATGGGCTCAGTAATCATTATTGATTAATGGAACTCATGATAGAGAGAGAGATGATTTGATTTTTTCTGCAGAAAAAATTAAAAGTCTAAAAACCATTCTTATCTGCTGATTTACCAAAGAAAAGTATCCTAATCGAGAGGATCTTTATCATGCAGCGAGACAACAACCCAGAACACACTGCCACCACAACAAGGACATTAACAGGCAAGAAAAAACCTGGAAGGATTTATACTGGCCAAGTCAATCAGCAGATGGAGGGCAGATTTGGGATGGGTGGGCTACAACAGCAGGAAACCACATTGAGTCCCACTCCTGTTAGCCAAAAACAGGAATCTCGGGGTACCGTGGGCACAGACTCATTGCAACTGAACACTGTGATATGTTTTTTCCAACATATTACCCTCATCCTTAGTTTACTTGGTTTAATATTATCTTTAGTTAAGTGTCTCGTCAAAACTGACAAAAATCTAACGCTATTTTTTACACTTAATAATTCAAATTATATAACAGTTAGTTCTGACAGAGTAATCTAATTGTGCAAGAGATATTCCATGAGTGACGATAATAGAACCCACATATATTTAACTAAATGTATCACTCTGCATCACAGGTGTTCCGCAAAATAACTGGATAAATAGAACAACAGAACAACAGCACGACCTGGAGCATGATATTCCTTAATTATTCTAATAGTACAAATTATTTGGTTCTTACATTACATACATTAAGTCTGTCTTTAAAAAAAAAAAGCTGACAGTAAATAAATAAATATTTATAAACATATTATTCATGTAGAATGTTGACTGGGATGTCTATAAAACATTTATCATGAATTCATTGGCGAGAAAGTTTTTTACTCTTTCAGTGGCAATAACACCTAAGGAAAAATCTGAAAAACTATTCTATTTTAATATTAACTGTTAATATCATGATGATTATGATTAAGCTGTGTATGAGTCCTATACATATACAGTCATATACATAGCACATCATTGTCTCCACTACAGTATAGCATGTAATTGCGTGTAATTGCACGTAATTATACTATACAGCTACAGATATAGAACTTTTTATATTCTGCTCAATCTAATTTTAGATATTAATTACTAATCCCAGGCTGGTCTAAACCGTCTAAAGCCAAATTGTTTCATTGTGTCACATTTAAGAACAGTTGTGTGTGGGTGCCATGATATCTCAGTGCCTTCCTTATTTCCAGCAGGTGCAAATACCCAACTGCTTTTGTTTCTGTAAAGGTTTTCTCCATCTAAAGCTCCTCCTCCTGCTCACTCCTTGTAGAATCTTTGCTATATTGAGCATGGCTGTGTACAATACATCAAGTTATATTTAGCTCAAATTGAAAAAAAGATGGAGAAGCCCCAGATCAGTTGCTGACAGAAGGTCACCCCAGGAGGAGCTCAAGGATCTGCTGGAGAGCCATGTTAAGATTGGTTGTGTTTCATCAGAGTAAGGCAGGATTGGCGAAAGAGGCTGGTTGAGTAGGAGGGATGTCGTTTTTTTGCCTGGCTTGGGTAGCAACAGCGTCTGTGACGTAGAGAATTGATCAGTCTTCCTGTTGCAGGTTTTTTCCCCCTCTCCAGGCGATGCAGCGTGCTAAATATAGACACAGAGAGGGATCCCCCCTCTTTCCCTGGCCCATCCCACACTCTGGCGCAGTGTGCCACAATTAAACTGCTGATCAGCTAAATGTGTTTGAGAGAACCCATCCATACGATGCGCAGAACAAAAAAGCAGGGCTGGTGGAAAAGAATATTGATTAAGCTTTAAATAGACATACTGTTGCTATTTCAGAAGCAGAGAAAAGCACACTGTGCAGTGCATCAGCAGTACAAAGGGACACTAGTAGATAATAAGCCAAGATAGAAAGAGCAGAAACAAACCATAAAATTGAAACATTAATTGAAGATTTATTGGCATCGTTTAAGATTATAAGAATGCATATCATACTGTACATACATAATACTGTGTACAGTGTAATTAAATATACAATTCAGGAATTATGTTCTGTTTAAAATATTTCTTATACTTTACTTGCTCAATATTAATTATTTAATTCTTATTCTTATAAGTCTTATTTAATTCACAGTGCTGTACATATCTTCTTACATCTTTAGCAAATCATACTACTTGCTTTCACCTGCTATACCGTCCTGAGCATTCTGCTGTAATAGACTATTTTTGTGCACCACAACCACCTCCTGGCAGAGGCAACCAGGAAACCACTACAAATGTTACAAATGTAGAGCCCCTGAATCACTGGTTAAACATGCATCGACACATAAAATGCTTTTTTGGGGGCTGCAAGGTAAAATTAAACAGTCCTAAAAAAGATTCATTTTTCCATTATGAAACATGCATCACTTGCAGAAGTTGCGTGAAAACCTGAATATCAAATAATCACCAAGTTTCAAATCGCCACCGAAGGTATGTGAAGTCTACTTCAGTGAACAATGTTCGCAGACACTTTACATCTTTTTTTGCAGAAGGTGTTAGTTTGTTTGCGTCTCTTCTTTTATTTTTTCAAGTACTGTAAGTCTCGTGATTAAGTACGCCTTTTGGACAGGTTTGTGAAAAATGTACTTTGCATTTATTTTTAAAGGGTTTGTCATTTTATACAAATTGCTTAGATTAAATAAATATTTTAATCATAACTTTCACATTATCAGACCTGTATTTTGATTATCTAAAATATAAGCTGAATACTGGATATCTTTAATAAACCACAATAATTTGTTACAGTCATTACGATTCAGCAAATATATTGCTGTGAAAAAATATTTGCCCCCTGATTTAATTTATTAAGGGAAAAAAGCTGTCCAAACCTACCTGGCCCTATGCTTCTGGCCTGGCCCTGGGGAAGTTATTCCCTCTTTGCTAAATCATGAATGAACTGAGATTAATCACATTTTTTTGAGAAGCTGAGTTAAATTTCACTTGCCACATCCAGGCCTAATTACTGCCAGACCTGTTAAATCAAAACATCACTTACTGTATAGATAGAACCTGTCTGATAAAGTCAAGCAATGATTCCTTAGTTTGCACTGACCGGGATTTGACCTGAATTTGATCTTGATTTCTGAATACTTAGAAAGCATTCCTGAGGCTACATTCACGTTACCAGTCTGAAGTGACTGAATTCTGTCAAATTTAAATTATGTAGTCATGAGACTTTAATGACAACATGCAGATCAGAACTCATGTAACTCTTTGCCTCTGCACATGCGTATGGTTCTCGCTCACATTATCAGCAACAGCAGCGCAGGGATTCATTAGCAGCGCTAGCAATAGATGAAAAAACAGCTAAAGCAAGGTGCCTGGCTTTCTTTCTTCTTCTGGACCTCAACAAATACAGTCAACTGCTCGCTGCCCTTAAGAGCAAAACCCTAAGCAGATTTTTAGCTAAAATCGCAGCCATAGATTGAAATGAATAGGCGTTTGCACAAATATGACGTGCATTAACACAAATGAAATAAGCAAAGACATATCAGTGTGATGGGTTTCATAGGACGGATGCGTACCATAAGAGTCAGTAAAATGTCACTTGTGATTATGAATGTAAACCGTCATGACGTCCAAATGCGATCTGACCAAAAAATCTGAACTAAACAATGTTGTTTGTAATGTGAACGTTGGTGAGTTTATTAATGAATAGTTTCTCATCATAGACTACATCTTTTCAAAAACAACATGTGATTCAGATACATTTTGTGTTCTTGTTGTTGTTGTTTTCATAAAGAGGGATTTGTTGTCATGGATCTAGCAGGGCTTCCAACACCTATATTTTTCCTACAATCCATATTGCCAATAGCTCCACTGTACAGCACTATGTAACAAGATCACGCTTCTCAGTTCCTGGAGGTGTCCACCAGCTTATGTTACACAACACCGTGAGCTTCTTCCCAGACGCTTACTGCATAAACTAAACAGATTGAAGCCAGACTGCACTGCATGTTCCAGTCCTTTTCAAAAGATCACACTGTTCTATATTTTACTTTGAAAAAATCAGGCAGTGTGCAAGGCCATGTCACCTTTATAATTCAGAAAGAACGGCTAAAAAAGCACTCAGGAAAAATAAATTATTGAACCTCATGTCTATGTGCACAAAACATCTAATGGTTTTACATTATGCTATAAACATTCCCTTATGC
>JAOVVB010000001.1:14568161-14579751 GCA_028570985.1 Heterobranchus longifilis
ATGTACTATATGTACATTTTTGGCTTGATTATATAACCATCCGATTTATGTGACTACGTGACTAATAACTTAAAAACAATTCCAAGACAACTTGTATCCAACCTCATGCTGTTTTTAGACCCACTTGAACAGCACCTGTGTTTATCCACTGCATGTAGCACACACACACACACACACACACACACACACACACTCACACAAACTTACAGGATATGCTTGGTTTCACTTACACAGCAGATCTGAGCTCGATGACTCAGTTTAGGGTCTTTCCCCACTCCTCTGCCTCTGCCTGATAACCCACACCGAGCATGACACACTTTCGGCAACGATTTTAGCCGTCCACTCATATCAATGCCCAAATCATCATTTTTGCATGTTTAAAGGAACAGTCTGTTTTGTTTTTTTTTGTTTTTTTTAACTTTATCTTTTAGATCTGGAATGGAATATCAACATATTTCATACTGAAAAAAACGGGAAAACTGTTTAATCCAGACCTCAACAAATACACCTGAATAACTGCTCGCTTTCCTTAAGAAAAAAACTCCAAGCATATTTTTTGCTAAAATAGATTCCGTTATTTGAAATGAATGAGCGCTCGCACAAACTCGGCTCCAAGACACACCCATCTGCCTCCCCAAATGACACAATGTTTTATGAAAGCACTCATACAAGTTTTATGTGGAAATTTCACCAACAAAGAAACAACGTTTCTAAGATTTCTAAAATAAATAAATAGGAAATGTGATGCCATTTTCTTGGACAAATAATGATTTCCAAAAAAATACTGTCCCAAAGCTGATCACATACCCACTCATGACTGATTGTGTGCTATTGTGTTTTTTTTTTCATTAATTCATTGACCTTCTATAGAAGCTTATTCTGTACAGGGTCGTAAGGGGGGCTTGGAACCTATCCCAAGGAACTCTTGGACAGGGTGTCAATCCATCAAAGGGCACACAAGTGCACACATTCACACTCTCACTCACACACTACAGAAAGTTTTCGGAGACACCAATTAACCTAATCTGCATGTCTTTGGACTGTGGGAGGAAACCGGAGAACCCGGTGGAAACCCAACAAGCGTTATCCATATACCAACTCAGTGATGAACAAACTTTTTTTCTGTTATCGGAAAGTTGGATAAAACTTTTTTAATTTCTGTAATTAAAAAATTCATAATTTCTGAGTAATTTCTGCTTTGGATATATAAATCACATAATTTACAAATTAATGGGGTTCAATTAATTAAATTCAATCTTCCAATTGTAAGGAGTAAATAGGTATTCTGGCTTTTTTTTCCAGGTCACTCTTCAGACACAATATGCATAGATCTGTATTGTTTTCTTCCTAAGGCATTCACTTTTTTTTTCACCGTTACCCCTCTCCTCAGCCATCAACCCCCCTCTGTGTCTCAGACACTTTCATGTGTTACTATTCTGAGACTGTTTAACTCTGTATGCTATATTTGTGCTCCGGTGTTCCAAGACATGAGACCTGTGACGTAGCTTCATGATGCCATTTTGCTGTCATGATGTGTGTTCCTGGTTCAGACCGGCTGAGACAAGAAGTGCTTTATCCTCACACACCCCTCTCCTGGAGGAAAAAAACTTGTCTGAGCCGCTCTGTTCTGCTCTGTTCTGAATTGATTGCTGAACTATTGGTTGTGTAAGCTGAAGAAGAGAGAGATAGAGAAATGGGGGGAAGGGGGTTGGTGTGGATCGCAGTGGGCCTGTGGTGAGCCTCTACAGGGCCTGAGCTCCAGTTGCACCTGTGATAACATGACACAGAGTAACCCGCACACACTAAATCAGACATCATGTAGCGCTTTTAGTTTAGAGGAAAACATCTTTTTACATACCCAGTATATTTAAGTTCCAGGTTTGCCTATAACAACTGCATGCTGTTTCTTCCCTGCCTTTCGACTTTAAACTTGCCTCAAGATTAATTTGTGACTGACAGCGCAGGGAGAGTATATAACTGTAAATTTTGCTCTCCTAAGTTTCCGAACACAGATGTCTGTTGCATTGTCAGGATTCCTACTTGCAATCTCTGGACGATAAAGCAAAAGCTTACCTGTAGCACCACTGGTACTAAAAAAGTATGCCATGTTTACACCAATGCATAAGACATAAGTGCACACCGTTGACAAAAAAGAGTTTATGGAAATATTTAAAAGGTTAAACCTAAAAATAAGCTAATCAGCTTTAATGTAATCAGTGATATTATTATTTTTTTCCTAAAACGACTCCAGAGCATTAAAATTAACTTATACCACTTCAGCATTGTTATTTCTACATGAACATATGACCTAATCCAAGTAAAAATAAGCATTTTTTAATTAGCATATCTATTGGTGCAGGTGTTTGTTTACATCGAGCAAGTAGCTTATTAGTAGCTTATTTTAAAAACTATTAAATCTGCCACATAGCTATTCATAACATCGCTTTTACTCAACATTTTGATTTCATTTATGATGCAGGTTTAACTTCAGGCAAATATCTAAGTACTGCAAAAGTTTTATTAAAATTCTGTCCAGTCAGTTTTGCATGATTCTGTGACAAAATCTGTCTGGACATACAGACATGCAGACAAAAAATGTTCTGAGACTGGTTTCAGGTCCTCTAATGTATGAAACATAAAGATATAATTGAAAGAGTGAGTTCTTCCCAAAGTACAGACAAAACCTTTCATTAATTTATATAGATACGCTGCCCAGCCAAAAAAGTCATCATTTAGAAGAGTCACTTAATCAATTGGTCAAGTTGCATGGGGAAAAAAAACAACAGTAAAAATATATAGCTATGTTTAATAGTGAAGTAAGAGCATTTCCATACACACAGAATGTGATGAGAACTCACAGGATTGGAACAGCTGTGAGGCCATGAGAAAACCACTTGTTAGTGAGACTCATCAGAAAAAAGTTTGCTAGATAGCATAAAGACTGGACTTAGGGCAATGGAAAAGGGTCAGGTGGTCTGATGACTTCTGATTGACCATATTCTGTTAGGGCATTAGGATGCATTAGGGCAAAAAGGGAAGCGCATTATGTAAGTGGCCACTGTACAAGCCTATGGTGGAAGTGTTATGATCTGGGGTTGCTTCAGTTGGTCAAGTCTAGGCTTCTTCCCTGATTTAACTGGCATATTTTAGGACTCTGATTGTGAAAGAGCGGTTCTGGTAGCATGAGGAATCATTAATCATTTTCACACATGCGCTGGCCACCACATTGTGTGCTGCAATCAAAGCCAGAGGTACCTGAATTGAATCTCAGAGCCTGTGACTTTTTGTTTTGGCTAGTGTATTTTGCAATATATTGTTTAGAACTTTGTGCTGGTTGGTGTTGCTCTGTCCTTAACGGTGCCCATTGGATTACACATTGGTTTAGATATGTGATCCTTCATATCTAATCAGGTATTAAATCACATTTAGGGTGATATTTCTGATATTTCTGATACTTTCAGATTTCTGTTTTGATTCTATTTTGATACCAAGTTTATTACTGTATCGTATAAGGTTGCTGAGATATAGGTTTGTTTACAAGGAGAGCCTGGAAAAATTCTGATGAAATACTATTTTCTGCAATATTTAAATGAGGATTTGGTGATGTAAGAAAGAGGGAATCCTCAGCCTCATCATGACAACAGGATTTCACTGTTAGCCAAAAAAAGAAATTCACCAGCAGTGTGGCTTCGCAGCGAAAAAACGCATGATTTTGTATCACAACTGGAGTAACCAGCTTGGAAAGTGTTCATTAAAGTGCTTTAAAACAATGTTTAGGATTAAAACTTTCTCAATTCCGTTAAAGGATCAGGAAGATATCAACTATAAACCAATATTTGCAGAAATTTAATATTTGAAATATTTCACCCACTGCTCTCAATTGGCCATAGCATAATACTACTCAGGTATAATACGACTTAATACCTGACCTGATATCACGTGTCACAAATAGTGAGTGCAGCTGAACATCACAAGTTTAGATAGACATATCATTCGTAATGACTCATTCACAGGGACTTCAGATTACAAACCTGTGTGTAATCATTGAGATGATGAAGTTTTCTGTAATGAAATATTTATATAATATTTTGAAAAAAGAATCCAGTCACAGCACGTTGTAACATCCAAATGTAATCTGACTATTGCATGCTTTTTTAAATGACTTTATGTTTTTTTTTAAATGAGGAAGTACAATTTTAAATCTTATGTATTTTGAGAGCTGGTAAAAAAAAAGACTAACCGGAGCAAAATTTGTTTTGCAGTTGTTTAACAATATTGATAGAACAATTATAAATGGATAAAAAGTACAATGTCTAATGAATAAAAACATTTAATTACTGACAAACTGCTGATGGAGGAAGGCAATAAAACAATTCAGGATGCTCTGTTTGGTTTTATTACTTACTTATTTTCACGATTTTTTCAATATTCTAACTGAATATCCTTTTCAAAAGTTACCTCCAACAGGTAAACAGAAAAGCTCCGGCTTGATTTAAAAGCAAAACCACAAGCACACCCACTTTCTATTTCAATTACAGACTGCTAATTTTCCAGCACTTGGCAAATTCCTGGCTACGCATAATCTATTATTAGCCCGTTAGCCTACAGTTCTGCATTACCGTTACTGTTAATTAATATTGCGAGCATGACGAGAAAAACACAAAGGTGTCAGCCTGAATGCTTAGAAACGTTTACACTTATTCCTAGAAGCGCATGCTTATTCAGTCTTTCTGTTAAGTTAGTATGCTAAACGCTTACAGGACAGGAATGGAAACATTGTGTTGTTCTTTATTAGTAATGAAGGTGTGAAATGCTCGGGTGTGGATCCAGGAAATCTCTCCCTCACGGCATTTGCAATTGAAAGATGTTAAACTGCAAGTGGGCCTTACGTGAGGCGTGTTAAAGTGATCAAATGTACAAGATTTAATTAGCCCCCTGCTCAGGTGAGACATCCTGGTTTTCTTTCTGGATTCTTCCTTAATTCTGACCTGGATACCTTTTTTTATATATATATTCCTGTACAAAAGGAAAAGTGTAGAGCGGGACCCAGAAGTATTGGCACCCTTCACCAAAAAAAGTTGGGGTTTTTTTTTTGTTTTTTTTTTACAAAATTATTTCTAAGCAGTGTGTGTATGTGTGTGTGCCCAGCAATGGACCGCCTCATGCCCTAAGTCTCCTGGGATAAGCTCTAGGCTCCCCCACTACCCTGTATACAGGATTAAGCAGTATAGACAATGAGTGAGCAAGTGATCATTCCCATTCAATAACTGATATTTTGCATTCAAAAAATGACAAACTTAAAAAACACACTTTTTTTATTAAAAATTATCAGCACTGTTACAATAAATATTTGAGGTGCGTGCCCTAGAGGGAATAACAGCACTGAGTCTCTTGCTCAACAAGGTTGGAGTCACTTTAAATATATTATATATATATTAATTATATATTATATAATATGTTAATAAATATTAACATATATATTGCTTTCTAATGTAAGGCATATTTTCTAGATTTTACAAAATTTTTGCTCCATTTAGAATTCAAGGGAGACAATATTTCTGGACCTAATACTATATTTGGTTAATTATTTTTATTTAACCACACATCCTGAAGGATTTTATTCCCATTATAAAGAAAGAAGGATGTACTGTATATTTGACCACTTACGTTTAAATTTAATCTTGTACCATGTCCAAAACAAGTTTCTGTTATTACTATGGACTAAAGAACTATCATTCTTTCACAAAGCTCAGAGCTTAGTGTACATGAGACGGCTAGATGGTTATACTGTACTTATATAGCTGACACTTCATATCAGGAACGAGCCATAAAGGTTATGCTGACTCCATAAAACCCAGACGAGGTGAGCACAGTACATTTCTCCTACAGCCCTCTGTTCTGTTTAGCTCTGCATTTTTTACTCATGCTGACCAAAATTTGGTTGTCTCGGGTTATTTTTAGCCTGGGGCAATACTGACAGTGCAAATGTTTATTACTGCATTCGCACAATTATGAAAAAATAACTTAGAGCCCAGAAAATACAATGGGGATGATGCAGGGTTGTACACTGGCTCATTAGGGAAGGTGTTCTATATGATATATATATATTTGGGAATGTACACTTGATACAATAAAAGGGAGCTGTAGTATTTAAGTCTTATATCATGAGTTTGATCAACTATTTCACATTCAGGTCAAACCAGGACTTTTGATTGTGCAGAACAACAGAACGCAGTTATGAGAGTATAAACTCCCTTTATTTCTCTATATAATCCTTTGCTACACTAATGCACTTATCCCAGCGTTCCACTACTGCTTGGATTCCATCAAAGTAGAAAGTTTTCTCACTAATATGTTGATCCTGTAAGAGTCCACATTCCACAAAATCATATGCAATTAAATTTTTATAAATACTGACACAGGTCACTCTATAAAATAAAATAAAATAAAATTGCAGCTGTGGTAAAGAAAAAAAAATCTGCTTTTTATCCGTTACATAATACTAATGTAAAGTACACTGCCTGGACAAAAAAATGGTCGCACACTAATATTTAATTTAACCGCCTTTAGCTTTGATTACAGCACACAATGTTGTGGTTTATTCATGTGTAACAATGATTCCTCATACTCCCAGAACTGCTTCTAGAACTGCTCTTTCACAATCTGCCCTGAAATGGAAAAATAAAAGCCCACAGTTTTGATAACCTGGTATATTTCAGTACATTCAGGTTGTCAGCTGACTTAATTTTACTGCCATAAAACATTGCTGAGCCTAGACCTGAGCAACTAGCACTGCCTCCAGACCCTTGTACAGTTGCATTTATGCATGATGGGTGCATCACTTCATGCACTTCACTTCTTACCCTGACGCACTCATCGCTCTCCCGAATACGTTCAATCTGAACTCACCAAAGCACACAACCTTTTTTCATTGCTCCAAAGTCCAATCTTTAAGCTCCCTAGCAAACTGAAGCCTTTTTTTCTGTTGATTCTCACTAACAAGTGGTTTTCTTATGGACACACAGCTGTTCAGTCCCAATCCTGTGAGTTCTCACCACATTGTGTGTGTGTGAATGCTCTTACTTTCACTATTAAACATAACTCTGATTTCTACTGCCCTTTTTGTACCATCCAACTTTATCAAGTGAACTAAGATGACCACCAAATACACTGTTAAACAAAAGCCTATACAGAGGTTAATTACCTCATTTAATGACTCAATGGCCTCTGAAACGTGACTGAACGTTACCACTGCTTTTCAATTAACTTCAACAACACAACACAGGACGTCCAGGACGGCACTCGTGGATGTTCTCACTGTGGGCGTCATTTATTTAAATACAAAGCTAGAGTGTACTGTCTGAAATGAAACCAACTGAAAAGGTGTGAAAGGACGTGGGCAGGATGAATATTAATCAAATACAAACACAGATGTCCTCAAATTTACAGTCAATATTAAAGGAAAGAAACTGTGCTATCGTAATATCTTGTTAGGTGTTAGGAGGTTTTATTTATTAGGAACAATACAATGTTGCAAGATTGTCTGTTTTGATACATTTTGTTACATTAAGCTGTTTTATTTGAGGAAATCATAAATGATAAGTGGTGGCACTGGTGTGTGTGGAGTTTGCATGTGCCTGGTGGGTTTCCGCTGGGTACTCGAGTTTCCTCCCACAGTACAAAGACATGCAGATTAGGTTAATAGGCATTTACAAATTGCCGGTTTGTGAGTATGTATGAGTGTGTGTGTGAGCTTGTGTTCTGTAATGGACTGGCAGTGCCCGAGTCCCCTGGGATAGGCTCCAGGCCTCCCGCGACCCTGTACAGGATAAGCAGTATAGGAAATGAGTGAGTGAGACCAAAAATCTATTAAATAGTCAACAGTATTTTATAATATATATAGCAGTATAAATTCATGACACATAAATTAAGTTAATTTCATATTTGATATTGTAACATAATAAAATACATAAACGTTAAATGGAAGTTAATACCATATGTGCTAGGTTAGAAATTGGTTATAAGACTACAGCTCCACCTACTGGATACAAGACAACCTGCGACTCATAAGGTCAAGACCCAACTTTATCAGATTAAGCAAAGTACAACAATAAACTATAATTAAAATTTCTAAATAATATTTATAGCCCAGTATTGATGAGAAAATAATCATGTATATAAAGCAATGAAACAATGAAACAGACATTATTGTGTTGCATAACACTTACAGCTCGGTATTTGTTTATTTATTTATTTTATAAATCTAAACAAACTTGTACAGTGTACTCAGATTTGACACCAGTAAGTTGCGCTCGTGTCACGGCAGAGCAGCACGTGTCGATATTCTCACATGGGCTGAAAGCTCGGATACAATGTTGAAGCTGACGACGCCAAATCATCTGTCACACCCACACACACATACTCACAGGCTCTTCAGAAATGACGGTCAATCAAAGAGCAGCAGAAATGGAAATGAAATAACAAACCCAGTGACACTGCGGAGAGTGGGAGAGACAGAGAGAAAAGAGAGAGAGAGAGATAAAGAAAGAGAGAATGTTATAGTGAGAAAAAGAGAGATGGAGAGAGCGAAGGTCAGAGTGAGAGGGAGAGAAAATAGTAAAAGAGAGAGAAAGAGCACAAGAGTGATAGAGAGTTACAGAAAAAGAAAGAGAAAGATGCAGATAGACAGACAGGGAAGGTAAGAGAGGGATACAGAGAGAGAGAAAGGGAGAGGGAGACAGTAGAGAGCCTTACAGAGAGAGAATAGAAAGAGAGAGCGAGAGAAAATGTAGGAAATAAAAAGAGCACACAAGAGGGTTTAGAGGGAGAGAGTTACAGAGAAAGAGAGCAATAGGGATAGAGAGAAAGGACCAAGAGGGAGAGAGAGAGAGTAGAGAGAGAGAGAGAGTAGAGAGAGAGAGAGAGTAGAGAGAGTGGAAGAAAAGTATAAAGAAAAGTGTACAGACTGAAAGTAGGAAAGAGGCAGAGACGGAGAGAGAGGAAGATGGTAAGAGAGAATGAGAGAGGGAAACAGGGAAGGTGAAAGAGGGATACAGAGAAAGAATGAGCATGAAAATGATACAGAGAGAGGATGGCTCACTCACTTGGCCAGTTTCATTTCTATCTGCTGCCGAATCTCCTGACGCTCCTGGTCGCTGCGCACTGGGAAGATGTTTCTGTCCTCCAGCTCCTGTTTGCTGGGCCGGTTACGCAGCTTTACCGCCAGCAGCTCTTTCCTTATCCGCCGTGGTAGTGTCCCTGCAAAACACACACACACATACACACACACACACACACATACACAGACCTATGTTAAGTAGATATAGAATATCACTGCCCTTCAAATTTGCAAATCTGCTCCTTTTTAAAAACCCATTTTAAACACACAGCATGAAGGCCTGAGACCTTAGGCATAAATTACACATGCACAGAAATTATAATTCATTTCTCTTAATTAAGGGATGACTTTACAGCAATATTGCAGATATCTCAGGGCTGAGTGCTGTGGAATCAGGTTATATTAGATAACATGTATATCATAATCTATTTTATATAAAACTGTATATTCTGTATAAATAAAAACAAATATGGAACTCAGTGGAAGCTTTAGATCTCATCTTAAATTATAATCTAATTTTAGACATTTTTTAAAGAGATGTTTAAAAGAGATGTTAGTGCTAAATATTTGTGTATTAATTTCCACATAAACAATAAGAAATAAATGTAATGGAAAGTCAAACAACTGTCCATAGGAAAAATCTTTTTAAAGATATATTAGAACTCAGTACATATTCAAGTGTATACTTTTAAAACATATTAAAACCTATTCAGCAGTGGCAATAGACTTAATATAAAATGCTAAGGCAAAAAAATCAAGCATTTATTTTTTTAAAAACTTTTTTTACTTTATTACTTTTTTTTATTTATTACTTTTTTTTTTAAATCAGTCAGATATACACATCTTTTAGAAATGACATCATTAACTGCTCATTTGGGGGAAAAGTTTTTACTCAGGAAACCAGTGAAACCAGTGAAACCACTACTGGTGGTAAAATACATACCCGAGATCACAGATTCATTCCAGCTGTCCTGATCGCTGTAGTATTCATCCAGACCCATGTTCTCTTTATTCTCCTCCGCCTCCTTCTTGTTCTCCACCTCTCCTCCTTGCTGCTCGCTCTCCGTGCTGAAGGTACGAGACACGTGACTATCTGAGCGGCGCTTTGGCGAACAGCGTACCTCTTTACTATTGAAACTGGGTGCAAACAAAACAAATAGACAAAAATAAACATGTACGTTATATTCATAAATCAATCTCCTAGTACAACTTGCAGGATGAGTTTGGATAATGCAATCACCACAACCTGCAACTTCGTTTGTCCAAAAATTTTATCAGATTTTAGATTTAGCTGAAATCTGATTACCCGGGTCATAAAACATAATTTATTCCAACCATATTCAAGATCCTTGGATTCAATCTTACAGAGTTAAAAAAAAAAAAATCACACTTTTCAGTTCATGTTTTGTTAACTTTCTTTAACCCTCACCTGTCCTGCCGGTGTTTGGTGGCTAGAGCTCGGTGCAGTTCCTCAATGATGCAGGTAGGGGGTAGCAGCGGATGCATGTTGCTCAGGTGTGGTGAGCCTGTAGGGGTAGAGATTCGGCCCCTCAGCGTGTCTTTGGGAAGAGTGAAGTTCCTGGGAAGAGTGGCTGGAGCCGGGCGTGTTTGGTGCGTCGGGTGTGAACCTGTGTGATGAGGAAACTTTAGATTTATCTCCACATCGCACATTTCTTTGCCTTATATAAGTTGAATCCTCTCTAAGTCTCTAATGTCTGGTACTAGTTTATTGTCTGACCTTTTTACCAGGTTAACCTTTAAAATCAAAACACTGAACAATCACATTCTAAGTTTATGTGTTTTTATATATAGTTCTTTGGTACTGACTGTCCAGACTCCCCAGCCTGGGAAGGAGCTTTGCTGGGACTCTGGGAGGAGGAGTCCGCACTTGTCTTAGCGCTGGCTCTGCTTTCAACTCCTCCAGGTTGCGGAAAACCTCAACAAGAGGAATGCTGATGTTGATGGATAGTTCGGGCATTGAAATCTTGTCCACTTCCTCCTCATCCTCCTCCTCTTCTTCATTGTGGCTGTTTTCTTCTGTAGTCTCAGTGTATTCTGTGGCATCTGGTCCTATTAAAAGAAACAAAAATGGATTTCAGGATTCTGTGATCTTTGTCACCACCTAGTGGTACTAACGCATGTCTTTACATGTAACCTTTTTGTGTACGGAATTTTAATAATAGATTATTTATATCAAATTTCTCAGTCTTTCCAGACTTTTTATTTAAAAAGATTTTTTTTTATTAATGTGAACTTACTTTTAATTCTGTTATTTATGTTATTTACTAGATATTATAGAAGACAACATCCAAAAAATCTTTCCTTAAAGGGGTCATACGGTCCTACATGCACTTTTTCAAGCTGTTTGGACTGAAATGTGTGTTAGGAGAGTGTTTACACAACCACTCTACAATGATAAAGAGCCGCCCAGTGATTTTCTTTTCATTTATTAAAATAAGATGCCCCTTCTGA
>JAOVVB010000001.1:14613708-14624357 GCA_028570985.1 Heterobranchus longifilis
GCATATCTAGGTAACTAACATTTGTGAGGTTGAAAGTTTTTTTTTTAATGGTAGAAATCAGTCAGCTGGCTACAGTATTATTATTAAGCTTTTTTTTTAATAGTAAGTTAATGTTACTGCATGTTCAGTTTTTGAAAACCAGTAGTTTTATTATAGTGTTCAGTGTTTACCAGTAGTTACCAGAACATGTAACTTTAGAGACATCGGTTATTTATATTCTATAAATTAAGACCAATATGTTTGTTTGTGGAAAGGTTATCTTGGTAATTATATACATTTTACTTGGCTTAATTGGGTTCTTATCAGAACCATGCCACCTCAGAAGACCAAGAATGCAGGAGAATGTTCCAGAGTCTCCATCAGCACATCATCAGTCAGGTGAGCATCAGCCCATGAGCAAGCTCAAGCCCATCTCTCAACTTCAAAAAGCTGGGAATGGAGAAGCTGAATGGTATTTAGGTAAATCTTAAATGTTTTAATATATATATTTTTTTGTTCCATTAGATACTAAGCAACTCCAGGAGTTGCAGACTTTGGACAAACTTGTTGAACATCCATCACAAGAGAAGACTGATGTAGCCGGTGAGAAAGAACTTTTCCTGGCATTGGCCCGTTCTTGTAACCCTTACATACAGCAAGCAACCAATTTACCTTTAAAATTTTTCATCTCCTTTTTGATTGATTATTTTCACTGAAAGATTGTCACAATGCTGTGGCCTTTGTGTAACTCCTGTATAAATCATACTTTGAGTTGAGCAGTGTGACACTTATTATCTTTATCAGGTTTTATGACTTTTTGTATCATTTAATGTCTTGATTTGCCAGATTTTGCTGGTGTCTGTTATATTGTGTGAATTTATTATTGTGTAAAATTTATTTTTACTGTATGCTGTCAACTAAGGATTTTTGATATGTTCAATAAAACTGTAATATTTCTAATTTGTTTCATGCATCTCATTTATATCTAATTTTAATCTCATTATGATCTTGTATATGGCTCATTTGCTTCTCCTTCAAATCTCCTTTAATCAAATCAGATTTCTCAAATGTTTCGAGTAATAAGTCATTTGAGATAAGTCAAATTACAAATAAGTCGAGCTTGTAATGAGACAGCTCAATTCAGTCTCATGTGACAAGAAAAAGCTCATTCTGAGCAACAAAATTTTGCTATGGGCAGGCTTGATTCACACCTTGGGTCTGTGTGGATGGAGTTTGAATGTTCTCTCCATGTTTGGTGAGTTTCCTCTGGGTGCTGCAGTTTCCTTCCTCAGTCCAAAGACATGCAGATTAGGCTAACTGGTTTTCCCAAATTGCCCGAGTGTGAATGCATGTGTGAATGTTGACCAGAGGTCCTACCACTGTCGTAAAAATGGTAATAAATACAATGGTCACCATTGGCCAACACAGTCCCTAGTTGTACTACAGATGTTCTTAAATGGACGGATATCACATACTGAGATTAATCTAAAGGAAATGGAAATTATGTTTGATTTACAACGTGGATGATTTTCCTAAATTTTCTAGCCAAAAGTATGTAGGCATCCTCCCTCTCTGGTCAAAACCCTGCTGTAACGTTTGTTAGTTTCTTTCCCTGTGTGTAATGGTTTACATGAAATTAAATGATGTAAAATTTACCATAAGCTTCATAAGGTATAATTCATAATATGTTTCTACATCTGTTATCTGCGCATCTTGTGATGAAATGTCCTCTCTGATTAGACTGCAGTTCACATATAATGCTCACTGAGGTCTGTGTGTTCTTTACAGTGATGCTCGAGTTTTGATCAGTGAGCCTGAGCTTTACACGCCCAGCCTTCATCCCTCTCTCCCACGCCTTCTACAGTCATCTCTCTGCTTCCCCTCTACTTTTGAGAACGAGGGCTTCCGCTCTGGTCCTCGAGAGCATGTTGAAGAGGCGAGATCAAAGCGGGAGTGTGTGTGCTGCAAGGATGAAAGGTTTCATTTGGAGCAGAGGGCCAGTACACGTCTGATCTCCTTATGCTGTGCTGTGCTGTGCTGTAAACAGGCAAAATGATGCAGAAAGAGACAAAAAAAATGGCTGCCCATGCTTGAAAGGTATCGACCTGTATTTTAATGCTGATGTGAATTTGGTGCAGCAAGTCGACTACTCGGGTACGGTGGAACGTGAGTGCAAAATCCATTAAGAAATTAAAAAAACAAAAACACAACAAAGACAAAAACATCAACATCACATCAGATGAGAAATGCTACAGCAAAAACAACAATAATTCTAACAATGAACAACCAAAAACCCCAACAACAAAACAAAAAGCACCACAGTAAATGCAAAACTGCAACAGCAAATACAATGTTTAACAATAAATCTAAAAACTCATGGGGTGCTAATTTATCACAGGGCAGAATCATGCACACACTTACACCATTTAGCCTAATCTGCATGTCTTTGGCCTGTGGGAGGAAACCAAAGTACCCGGAGGAAACTCATCAAGCACAGAGAGAAATTGTGATTGAAGTATTCACAAGTAATTGGGGTGAACGCCCAATTACATCCCCCAAATTCGCCATAATGAAATGCTAGATACTCAGGAAGCATGGAAACATCTAGAAAAATATGTTCTCTGCTTCAGACTAAGAACATCAGTAAAGCATGGTGGTGGTACAATCATGTTAAGCACTATTCCATTAGTCCCTTGGAATCATTATTGATAATTTCTCACTCACTCAACTCACTCATTCTTTGTACCGCTTATCCTGTACAGGGTTGAGGGGGCCTGGTGCCTATCCCAGGAGACTCAAGAAGGAATACTCCCTGAACAGGGTCGCAATCCATCGCAGGGCACTCACTCGGAATTGGGAAACGGCAGTTAGGCTAATCTGCATGTCTTTGGACTGTAAAGTACACAGAGGGAACCCATCATGCACAAGGAGAACATGCAAACTCTACACACATAGACCCGAGGCGGGCAGCAAAAAAATTCAAAATCTAGATATCGAAATTTTATCAATGCTTCCATTAATGTTTATACTTATTACATTTATATACTGTCATTTTAGACATGCTGTCAGACAAGAATGTGAACACTAAAAGAAGCCAGGGTTATTCAGCATAAAAATATTATTTTTTCATTTATATTGTTACATTCACATTACATTTTACATTCATCTAATTTGGGTGATGATTTTATCAACTCACACAGGATAGATCTAAGCAGTGGGGGCTAAGGTTCATGGTCAAGAACCAGACAGTGCTGGGATTTTAACCAAAGACTTTCTACTCAGTAGCCCTATGCTGAAGTAATAAAAAATTCTGAAAAAGTCAATCATGATACGTTCAGTAAAGACCTGTCCCATTGCATTTTTGGTTTGTTAATAAGTTTCACACTTATGGACCACCACAAAGTCCTTCATTCCCAAATTCCCTCTTGTGGATCAATAAAGCATATCTATCCATTTATAGCATGCTAGTTCAGCCATAATACAAAACAGCTCAGCTTTATTTTTTCCACAAAGCCACAGAGTTACATTTGCAGTCATTACATTATAAACCTGAGCGCCTCCAATAATGACATGCCTATGTGTAAAGAAAAACACACACAAGCACATTTTAGCAGTCGGGATACGCTAACATGGAAATCCAGCTTTACAAAAAAGCGTGCTGAGTGTAAATTGAGTGTTACTGAAGGCCTGTGTAGCTGACAATGTCAATGCTTGTAACTGGTAATATTGGGACAGTGTTAAGTGATTAGCTGGACAAATGGCACAAAATTTCCCCAGCTGTACAAACACCGAGCTTTTAACACGGTTTAATCACTACGTCCACATACAGTTTCCAGAACCACATGCATGACATAGAAGAACTCAAGACATGAATATCGTTTGCACGCACGTTTTTACATCCACACTATTTTTTATTATACAGTATATTATGTAACTCACACCAGTATGCTTGAAAGGTTTGCAAGCAAACCAGGATTTATTGGCAGCATACAAATATGTTTTTTCTTTTGTTATATTGGTATTAGTATTTTTTTATTATTATTTTACTGATTGTTACAGATTTTTTTTAGCTTTATTTTGTGTTTCTACCCATTATCAACTTTTAATAGCTGTATTTTAATAGTTTTATTCTTATGTTATGCTTCTTATCTTATTTTGTTATAACCTAAGCAGCCTTTTACATTTATATACTGTATACGCAAAATATTCACACTCACTGGCCACTTCATTAGGTACACCTGTTCAACTTCCCTTTAACACAAATATATAATCAGCCAATCACATGACGGCAACTCAATCCATTTCAGCATATAGACATGGTCAAAACAATCTGCTCAAGTTCAAACTAGCATTAGAATGAGGACAAAAGGTGATTTAGGTGACTTTGAAAGTGGTTTGGTTGTCAGTGCCAGATGAGCTGGTCTGAGTATTTCCGAAATTGCTGATCTACTGGGATTTTCTCACATAACTGTCTCTATGGTTTACACAGAATGGCCTGAAAAAGAGAAAAATGTCCAGTAAGCAGCAGTTCTCTGGGTGAAAATGCCTTGTTGATGCCAGAGGTCAGAGGAGAATGGTCAGACTTCTTTGAGTTGATAGAAAGACAACAGTATCTCAAAAAACATCTTGTTACAACTGAGGCATGCCGAAGAGCATCTCTGAACACAAAACACGTCGAACCCTAAAACAGATGAAAAACATACAGGGTGCCACTCCTGTCACCTAAGAACAGAAAACTGAGACCGCAATTCAAATGGGCTCACTGAAATTGGACAACACGAGATTGGAAAAACATTGCCTGGTCTGATGATTCTCGATTTCTGTTCAACATTCAGATTGTAGGGTCAGAATTTGGCATTAACAACATGAAAGCATGGATTCATCTTGCCTTGTATCAACGTTACAGGCTGGTGGTGGTGCTGTAATGGTGTTGGGGAGAGTTTCTTGTCATACTTTGGGCCCCTTAGTATCAGTTGAGCATGGTTTAAATGCCACAGCCTACCTGAGTATTATTACTGACCATGTTGATCCCTTTATGACCACAGGATAAAGTGCTTGAACACAGACACCAGATCTCAATCCAATAGAGGACCTTTGGGAGGTGGGACCTTTGGGAGATTTGCATTATGGATCTGCAGCAACCTTTGGTCTGTGGTCATAGCATGTCAAAATGGACCAAAATCTTTAAAGAATGTTTCGATTGATTCTAATGTCATAAGGAATTAAGGCAATTATCAGGGCAAAACCAAACCTGTACTAACAAGGTGTACCCAGTGAAGTGTCTTGTAACACTATGAGCTTAAACATGTTAATTTTAATAGCACAGTATTAAGGATAAAGTTTGAAATCATTTATTTTTAGTAAGTTTTTAAGTTTTGACAGGTTTTTAAGAGAAAACGCCAGTGTAAAAAAGTTATTTTGCATTTTTGGGCATGTGCGTGTGCCTGTGTGTGTCCAAGGAAAGATTATTAATTTCCTCAATTGTTTATATGGGAAATTTGAACATCAGTCATGAAAACTTTCCTGTAGAGAAAAACAGTTTACCCGAAAAACTTCACCATGTCAGCGATGACACCTTTTGACCATTCAGAATGGAGAATTCAACAACGCCAGAAAATAAAATCATAAACATATCACACATTATATACTGTACACTGAATCATATTTTGTGTACCCAATGAATGCTTTCCTCAATATAACCTTGTGTCTGTTAGTAGCATCTGACCATGGCAAGACAAATTCCTGTACCTGTTGCATATACTTATGAATAAACTGATCCTAAGATTGATTGTGTATGTAAATGCGCTTGCAATATAAACATGCTGTGTACTCTCAGACAACCGCAAAGCGTGCAGTGTTCTCGATTTGTTCTCGCAGCAGGAACTCCACGCCTGTTGAAACGCTATATATAGGCAAATGCATGTCTCTTAGGGGTGATCCATTCCACCTGCATCCTTTTTTCATCTCCATAGCAACAGCTCATTACACATGGACCTCAGTCAACGGTGCACTATAGAACACATTTTCCTCAAAGATGGATGAAAATCCCGAATTCTTCTACAAGCACTGATGCCAGATCATGTTTCTTTGGGTTCATTTACTGTATGTAAGACACGAAGGACACAGCGTCGCTGGTTACATAGTGTAAAAACGTGCACATCTGTAATTTATACCTGGTGAGATAATTGCACAGAATATCATTGTGAAATGTCCATTTTATAACACATGCTTCACAAAGGAGTTAGACCTTATAAACGGTGACAGCAATAGCAACACAGATGCTCGTTTCTAAATGTGCAGCCCTGAGCTTGCATTAGTCACAGACAAGGAAAGCCTGATGTGTCACAACATCGCCGCTTTATATGCACGCACAACTTATTAATTCATGCACATAATATATAACACATCCATATAGGTCATCGTTGCAGCGGTGTGGTTTTAGGATTTCTCATTTAGAAAGTAGAATTGTAGTGTACATACAATTTAGGTGTTTTTTATTATGCATTGTGATCTTATAATAATAATACTTAAGGGACCAGTTCAATATTTGATGATTTCTCTACGCATTTGCCGTGATGCAAGATGATTTTTAAAAATTCAACATTTGACAATCAGATGCAGAATCTGATATAATACGAATTTTATCCAAGCATGAATGATTTTAATTCATAAAATAACAATATTTGATGATTTAAGGGGATCTTCTACAATACAATTTTGTTTCACTTAACAAGACAAAGATAGTTTATGATACCAATGAACTGGTACAATATTGAAGGATCTCAGTTTTTGAGAATTCTTAACAAGACCACTGAATCTTTCTTAATACGATTTCGATTTATACGTCAACAAGTTGATATTAAATAATTTCATTATGACAATACAATACAATTCGATTAGATGTCTGATGATATCGCTGAATCTTTTCTGATACAACACTACATGACAGGATTTCTATTCATAAGATTAGACATTACCGAAGCTTCTATCAAACGTTATAATAGGATTTGATTTACTAGCAGGCCAGAATCATGATCACAAATCATCCATTCAGTGCATACGCCAATCTATTAGTGACAGGATAAACATGTTGAAAAATATAATACAAACTCCATAAATCCAAATGTAGGTAGCAGAAAAACAACAAAGAGTCTATAAATGTATGTAGTCTTGACTGAAATAACATTTCTATTTTTTAAAAACTGTATAAAGCAATGTTATAACTTTTTTAAAGCTTTATTACAGCATCATAATTATCACCATAACGACCGTGCTATGATCATTAAATTATACTGCCTGAGTACAACACTCCTGGTGTTAATAAAACAAGTGATGATGAAATACACTTTCACACTGCTTTCGAGAGAAATTGTGACCTTGGAATCATAATATTCCAGCTTCCATCCAGTCTTAAAACATACAGTACCCTTTTACCCTAAAATACTGTATATTGCCTCATGGGGCAGCACTGACTTCAATCCTGAGCTTATTGCTCACTGTGTCTGTACGGATTTCTTCAGGGTTCTCTGGTTTCTTTCTACTTCCCAAAAAACCTGTCAGGACGTAGACTGGTTCAGACACCATGTCTGAACAAAGGAATTTTCCCTCTCATCATTTCTGCGCATGTTTGCTCAGATTTAAAAGCATCAGTAATATCAGGTATCAAAATTTTGTTTTTATATCTATATCACTTTATTAAATAGCAAACTATGATAATATAACAACATGTAATGTACATATAATAAAATATAGGCATTGTTTCCATGTGAAATCTCATATCTGAAATCCTAACAAATTTACATCCAATTACAAATTTAATCCAAATCATTGCGGTGGCATTGAATGTACCAACTCACTTTGCTTACACTCTCAATAATTACTAGTGGGCATTTTATGTACTTTTAGTTAGTGTTTGGAGTCTTTTACCTAGAAAGGTGCTTGCACAGAAAGCTAATCTAGTGCAAATGACATAATTTTAAGAAGGTATACCGCAATATCCTAACATCCTATCCACATTATAGAGTAAAAAATAGAACTAAAAGGTGCAAAATTATAAGGTACACATTATGTGTCATTTGTGTATTTTAGATATTTCTATTTTAATTATATTTTATTGTAACTTTTGTAAATCTGTAATTTGTAAAAAAAAATAATAATAATAATAATTATTATTATTATTTACATTTTTTATTTTTTTATTTCTTATTGGAAATTCTGCCTTTAGTTTAATTGTATTTTTCTGGTGCAATTTTCCTTTTATTGTAGTAAATCTTTCTATCTCTCTATTCTATCCTATTTTCCATGGACAGTCGTATAAGTACTTCACTACAAAAAATGTACAAAAACTGCACTACAAAAACTGTTCACTAATGTACTGTTGGAGACACCCACGGAGGACAGTGCAATCCACTCCTTCCGCTTGCATGAGATCACAGACTCTCATGATTGGCCCGTAACTGATGCAAGAGCACTAAGTGCCTCTCTTCCCACCCCGCTGAGAGAGCTCGGCCAATCAGCTCTCTCTAGGCTGCAGGAGGCTACCACTACGCCAGTCCGGGTCATTATATCAAATCAGTTTACACTCTCTGTATTCGTCACACATACATTACTGCGCAGTGAAAATCTTTATTCTTCGCACATCCCAGCTTCATTAGTAGGCAGGGATCAGAGCGCAGGGTGAGCCATTTTATGGCGCTCCTGGAGCAGACAGGGTTAAGGGCCTTGCTCAAGGGCCCAACAGCGACAACCTGGCGGAGCTGGGGCTCGAACTGCCGATCTTCCGATCCGTCAGAGCCTTAACACACTGAGCCACCACTGCCCCAAATGCGAACTCGTCATGAACAGGATGTATAAAGGGTACTATACTGTACCTTTACAGTTTTAGTATACATACACCTTTCGCACCTTTATTGTGTATTTTCTACCTTCTACCATTCAGGGATACTGATTGCTCTGGATCCTAATCAGAAGGACGGGGTTCCAGCCCCTGCACCACTAAGCTGCCACAGTTGGACCCTTGTGCAAGGCCCCTAACAATTTCTGTACAGTGGTGCTGTATTCTGACTCTTCCTAACATCCTAACAAGCTGGGATTTCACTGTGATGTAATGTTTTTGCAACAAATAAAGACTTCTTCTTCTTCTTAAAGAGATAAGTATTAGGTGTTAGTAACATGGATCGAAGGCACGGTAAATGAAACTACTTTTACTTGTTTGATATCAATACTAATCAAAAATACCAATCACGATCTGATACCATCCACACAATTAAACACTATGGGCGATTTGGAAACACCAAACCTAACAATCACAGGGAGACCATGAAAACTCCATGCACGCAGTCTGGAGGTGAGATTTGAACCCCCAACCACGGAGGTGTGAAGTAACAGTGCTAAACACTGAATCCTTTCTAACAACAGCCTTAAATATTTCTTTTTTCCCATCCATTATCTATATCACTTATGTTATGTTGTGAGTAGGCTCACATGGGGTCTAGAGACTATCCCATGGAACTTAGGACACAAGGTGGGGTGAGAACCCATCGCAGGGCACAATCACACCCACTCGCACAGTCAAATTGATTTAGACAGGCCAAACAGTCTACAGTGCATGTGTTTGGACTTTGGTAGGAAACTGGAGTATCAGGAGGAAACCCACCAAGAACAGGGGGAACACAAAAACTCCACACATACACAAACCGGAGTCTGGATTTTAACCCCCAGCCCTGGAGGTGCAAGTCAGCAGTAATAATCCTGTTGCTTTTATTCCTATATAGTATCCCTTTAAAGCTTTACTCTTAAATATGTATCTTAAATCTTTTCTATAGCCACCTGTGTAGTGAAAGATAATTACTTAAGGTAAATACAATATAACAAGTAGAATAAATTCAGTCTTATTCTGAGTTTGTAGAAAAATCCAAATTGAATCCCAAACAGCCAAACATTTTGAATTTTTAATCACAGCAGCAGTGCTGAGCTCGTCGGGTCTCTCTCTCTCCTCGGTTTAACCCTTCCACGCATGCAGTGACATTTCCAGCACCAGAAACCATCACAGCTCCTAAACAACGCCATACTACTGATTTTTGCTACCAGTCTCGTTCCTTATAGACCATGCAACGTGCATGCATCCTGCAGAAAAACAAAAACAAATCGTAAAAAGGCTGCGGGACGTGAGAAATACGTGAAGAACACTTCGATACAGTAAATGCACCACTGCTCACACACTAATCCGTCTGACTGCACGTCATCTCAGGGCAATAACAGGTCTGTCCGTGATACCCAGAACCAAAGCATCACCATCACCATCATCAGCAGCAGCAGCAGCAGCGTCGTCTCCTCTCACCTGCGCGGTGCGCGAGCTCGGCACGAGCCTCGGTCAGGACGCTCGGGTCGCTTTGAGATCGGCCCCGCTGCGGCACGCGCTCCTCCGCGCCGTCTGGTGTAGCCATGGAGACACAAGGATGGAGGAAGTAAAGAAGAGAAAATAATAAAATACCGAGAGAGAAGAAAACCCGTGACGGAGAGAGACAAGTGGAGCAGGGCGCGGGTCCAAGCATCCAATAGCAGCAACGGGCGTTAATGCAGCTCGACAGCCGAGTGTGTGTGTGTGTGTGTGTGTGTGTGAGAGAGAGAGAGAGAGAGTGTGTGTGTGTGCTTTCTCTGTCCTCTTTGTT
>JAOVVB010000001.1:14664752-14676107 GCA_028570985.1 Heterobranchus longifilis
TTCTTTTATTTTTGTGAAGCTGCTTTGAGACAATGACCATTGTTAAAAGCGCTATATAAATAAAATTGAATTGAATTTCTTAAAGGATAAATACAGTATGTATAATGCACACTAATTCATAAGTCATCTATTGTGTTTGTTAAAGCAGCATCACATTTTTTCCCTGCACTTTAAATCTGCAGCAAAGTGGTGTCATAGCTAGATTTTATTGTTACAAACAGTGTTGTGGTGTTTCAGCGATATATCTGCGTTAGTATATATCATCTTAATCTGTTTAGAACACCATAATGTAATCCGTGTTTCAGTGCATCAGTGTTGTAATTCTGAGTTCTGCTCATATGCTGTATGTTAGTTTTTAATAAATATTCTTGGGTTTGTTGTATGCACGCAGTATCATACAGGCTCTGCAGGCGGCTTCCCGTCTCTCTCAGCAGGCTGAGCTCGGGGAGATCCTGGAGGAAATCGAGGTGAGGAGATTCAAGTCAAGCTCTAGATGGCGCCATATCGGAGATTAAGAAATTCGACTTGACGTCTATTCTTTTTCTTTAATTGTTGTTGCAAAAACACTTTATTTCCTGATTATGTTGTGTGTCACGTGCAGGATCTGGCTGCTCGGCTGGACGACCTTGGCGGTGTGTACCTACAATTCGAGGAAGGTTTGGAGGTCACTGCTATGTTTGTGTCTGCAGCATACGCTCTGTCCGATCACATGAACGTGGAGCCTCCACTGAAAGAGGTGAGCGCTCTTATTGCCTGCCTGTAGGAGTTAAATATGGAATAACACATTCGTTAGTGTGCTGTTAGGAGAATAGTCAATGACTCGGTGGTGTGATGATGCAGACTTACTGTTACTGTCTTGAAGTTGATTTCTTGCAAGAGGCTGGTTTAACTCATCACTTCTGTTACAGAAGCTATAAAACTCTCTAAGTCCATATTACTTTTTTTTTTGACATTTGTTAAACACGTCTCCTTTGAATGAGTCGTTATTATAGAAATGCTAACATTAATAGTATTATATAGTATAATAGTAATAATGGTAGATTAATGACCTTCCAACCAATCCGGTTTGAGAATTCAGCAGCACTGCAGCGTAGTGCTGTGTAATCACCTGAGTTTGGAGATAAATGTTACTTTGTGTTGTTTCCTCAGGACCAGGTGATCCAGCTGGTGAACTCAATCTTCAGTAAGAAGTCGTGGGACTCTCTGTCCGAGGCATTCAGTGTAGCTGGCGCCGCTGCCGCGCTGTCCAACAACCGCTTCCACAAGCCAGTCATCGTTAACGCTCTGGGCTCTGCGGCTGTCTCACACAGCCAGCCTCTGCTGCAGGTACACACACCGTCAACGTGCTGGAAATTAGCCATCTTGAGTTTTGGGTTTCAAGGATTTTCTTAAAGTTAAAGATTGAAAATGTATACTGCCAAGTAAATCTTTTTTTCATACTGTAGAGTTCAATAAAGCCATCAGGGGTTTTACAAATGGGTAATTTCTCCAAACTCAAATGATCTAGTCTACCAGGCAACCAGGGTAAATGCTAACCTCATGTTTTGATCCCTGAGAAGTCCAATTAACAATCTAAATACAGACCCTAGTGTAATTAAGTTCAAATGAATAACGGGTTATTTGCATGCTTTTATAGAGACTGTGGAAATAAGTGAGTACTTGAATGCCTGTGTATGTGATCACCTGCTTCTCAAACCACATTTTGGTTCTACAGCCTGTTCCTACAAAGCACACTAAATGTCTTACCTTTTCCCCTTAATTATGACTAATTTGTGTGTGTTACAGCTCCAGGTGACTGATGTCCTGTGCCAGCCTCTGAGCTCAGCTAACGTGCTGGTGGAATCGGCCACCTCTTTATCTTCCAAGACTGTAGTCCTGAGTCAGACCCCCTTCACCCTGCATGAGTATGTTCCTGACTGACACATTCTGTCTGAGCTGCTGGACTTTGACATTGTCTAATGGAATTAGAATTATTGTCTATAAGTGGAATTATTGTTGTAACAACATTCGTTATTTGCTGCTGGTTGCCATGGCAACATTCAAAGTGCTGTAGCGTTGCTTCTATATATAAAGCACCCAGTTAATTATTGTACATATTTTTGTGTTTTGTTTTAGTGACCTTTTTGAGCTGAACTTCATGGCCAGCCAGCCTGCGAGTGGTTACTACCAGTTCTCCGTGGCTGTCACCGGAGACAGCCGTCTTGTCGCCAACCACATCGACGTATGTAGACTGTTTCATGATAAAGCAGACATCAGGATTGCATTGTAACTACGCGACACGCGCGGCTTGTATTAAAAAGGAAAAGATTAAAATTTTCTTCCCATTGTGTAAATGACTGGTGATTCATTTTTCAATAAGGCTTTTAAAAAGCAATTATTTAGTCCATGTTCTGTCAAATTGTAAGGTCAGAGCAGACGGTCAGAGGTCAGAGTCTTGTCTTTTGTTGGGGTCTGAACCCTGAACAATATGCTGTCATTTCAGTTTGCCACACAAAACCCATTTGCTTTAAGCATGTCATATTTTTCTTGTTTTTCATATTATTAAAAGACTTCCCTCACCTGTAATTCCTCACCTCCCTCTCTTTCTAGCTCAAGGTAAAAGTCTCCACCAAGGTAGCGATCAACAACATGGATCTGTCTGTGGTCGACAAGGACCAGAGCATCGGTGCCAAAACCACTCGGTAAGTGCCTCCACCACAAGCATCGAATATAGCTGTAATACTTTCACTTATTTGGATGATAAACATGAACATCCCCCCACCCCCACCCCCCACTTAGAGTCGAGTATCCTAACAAAGCCAAGACCTCCTTCTTGGCTGACAGCCACCAGAACTTCGCTATGACCTTCCAGCTGGTGGATGAAGCCACCGGAGTGGAGCTTACACCTCACCAGGTACAGACCCTCTGATGTTTCCACGTTTAACACTGATTTAAAAAAAAAAAATGTCCAGAAGAGGTCTGATGGTTTCTGGAGCATCCAGATCTTTTTGCCATCACATTTGTAGTTGCTTGCAACTATATTTTTTCCATTCTTTCTCCTATTTCTGTTGTTCCTTCTTTCCCTTTCATTTCTTCCATTTTTTTAATTAATTTATTTTATTTTTTTTCCCCTTTACACCCCTATTTTCTTTCTTGTGAATATCCATCAAGAAGTTGCATATAAATAATCTGTTTTTCTGTATTACCTGTTTTTGCTGCTCGTTTTTAATTAGAGTAGTGTGATAATTTAATAAGCCATGTGTACATTTGGCTGATCCGTTTCATTTGCGTTCACACTTGGTCATTTTCTCAATAAAGGAAAACTATAGCTGGTGTGAATTTTTCCAGTCAGTTTCCATTAAAATGAAGTTAGATAAAGAAGCTCAAATAATTTTAATCTCTGCTTCCTGACTGCTGCTTGTTCCCAGACCTTCGTCAGACTCCATAACCAGAAGACTGGACAGGAGGTGGTGTTTGTGGCCGAGCCAGACAGCAAGAACCTGTACAAGTTTGAGCTGGACACAGCTGAGAGAAAGACGGAGTTTGACTCCATCTCAGGCACCTACGCACTCTACCTGATGGTGGGAGACGCCACTCTGGAAAACCCGGTCTTATGGAACGTGGTACGCAGTGGAGCTGAATTACCTCATCAGCGTGTTTGACTGATGTCATTTAACTCTTGTTGTTATTGTTGTTTATTTATTTATTTTAATTCTTTCAAAAGGCGGACGTTGTTCTCAAGTTCCTCGATGAAGAGGCTCCATCAACAGTTCAGGCAAAGAATCTGTACATTCCCAAACCAGAGATTCAGGTGACTATAAAGCCCATCACTACATCATTATAATGACGTTATAAGAGCAAAAAGCAAGTTCAGATTCTAGTGCGATATTGATGACTTGTGACTAAAAGCTGAATGTTTTCACCCTCGATTTCTGTTTGTCTAGCATATGTTCCGTGAGCCAGAGAAAAGACCTCCTACCGTCCTGTCCAATGCCTTCACAGCACTCGTCCTCTCTCCATTCCTGCTGCTGCTCATCTTGGTAAACAGATTTCTCTGTTAATAATGAAATATTACCCCAGAAAAGAATTTTAACGGATTTTGCGACAAGGACAGAAACCCTGCTTAATCATTTATAATGAAAGGGTGGTTTTAAATTCTTGAATTAAAAGCGGTTAAGTATTAGGATGGGATGATAATGTGAGGAAGTCTGATTAAAACTGCTTAAGAACAGTTTTATATGACCTTCCAAATCAGAAAAGGTAACCGTCATGAAAAGGAAACATTAACATAACCTGCAGATTCGTTTCTGTTAATTATGTATTGAGTTTAATCAGTGTCTTTCTTTGCAGTGGTTCAAGCTGGGTGCCAACATTGCCAACCTGAGTCTGTCCCCCAGCTGTGTGCTCTTCCACCTTGGCCATGCTGGTGAGTGCACGAAAAATGGGCATCAAGTTTTTCAGTTAAAGCAGCTAAAGGAGATCATGAGTAGAATAACTGTCACTTCTGATATTACAGCTTGATCTACAAAATGAATATTTACCAACAAATACAGTTTTTTAATCTGAGTTTGGCTTTACTGCCTGGCCAAGAAAAAGGCTCCATTCAAGCAAAGAAACAAAGCAGGTTTAAAATTACTGGAACTGGGTTAAGAAACCAACACATTGACCTCACTATTTCCCATCTAACCAGTCAGTGCTTCCTCCGCAGCCAAGGATCCAGGAAGAATATATTTATTCCAACAAGGGAGAAACAGTCGGATCAAGTGTTTGGCTAATATTTCCATTATGAGTAGAATATTAAGGGCCATGTAAATGCACCTTTTTGTTACAATTTTAAAGATTTCATTGTGCTGCATGTTTTATGGTTTCACCTTAACATGGGCGATAACTTAACCATGTGTACATGAAGATATTTCTTCTGTCCTCTTTTCACTTATCTTCCCAACCTGACGAAAGCATGCATATTCACACCGAGTTCTTGTCACACTGAGTGACTTCTTGCTAATATTTCTTTCAGGTATTCATGTATATATTCTTGTTTTCCTGTGTATTGTGATACAGCCATGCTGGGCCTAATGTACGTGTACTGGACTCAGCTGAACATGTTCCAGACACTTCAATACCTGGCCATTATTGGAAGCCTTACGTTCCTAGCTGGGAACCGCATGCTGGCACAGAAAGCAGTTAAAAGGTACAGAGTGATCTTTCTTTTCTTTCGCTTGTTAGTTTAGGTAATTAGACACACCTTCGAACCTTTTTTAATTTCTATTGAAATGATTTTTTTTTTTATGAATTACATTAGTGACTTTTACATAAAAGTTTCTGTAGCTGTGCCTCACCCAGTTGTATTTGTTACAATTTTTAAACATTTTGGTATATTATGTACATGAAATGCGTGCTCCACTTTGTAAAAAAAAAGTCTCTGAAAGCAAAAGTTGTCATATGATTCAATACAGTCAAAATGAGAGTGCTATTCCTGAAGAGTAAAATACTGGCAATTTTGTAATGAATGTTATGGAAATATAATAAAATAATTGTCCTGTCTTGTGACAAGAAAAGAAAGTGAATGTTAACAAAAAAAATGTATGAAAGCACAGTTTACTGCTGGAAATGGTTCCAAAACGTATAGTTTTATGCTGTTTCACTGTTCCAAATGGTGCACAAAATTTTGCATACAACTGTGTACCTACTGCTATCTCTGCTGTAACATTTCCCCTTCTCCTTGTCTATTCTTTAGTTGGTACTTGTTAGTGCTTTAACTGTCCTGTTTGCTGCTTTTTCTCTTCTTTCTTCTTTCCTTCCTCATCCTCGTCATCTAGGATCGCTGCTGAGCAGAGTAGTAGGTTGGCTAAGTATAGGAGTCTGCGCTGAGAGCCTTGTGATTTAAACAAAGCCCAGTCTCCCAGGCTGAAGTAAGGCTCTGCATCCAGAGGACAGCATGGTGTCTTTTCACCGCTTGTGTGAAGTGCATGGCTGTGTGATAGATGCACTGCATTGTTTGTTCATCAAAGTGTTTTCACATCAGCTTCAGCATGTTCATCATAAATGATGTTGTTTTTCACAGGCGTATTATGAGTCAATTTTAAGACACTGGCTAGTTAGTGAGGAAGCTCATTTATACTATTAAAACCAATTAATTTGCCATGTTAAAATAATTAGCAGAGTTTCTTTTCACATTATAAAACATGCTTAATGACTTTACAGCACTGAAGTCTGCTGTATAGCCAAAATTGGCTGGGATGTGTTTGTTGGATTGTAATGATGGGTTGTAGATTCATGGGATTGAAGGCAGAAGGGATGAGGTTTATGGATGGTTGGGTTAGAGGGATGGATGGGTAGTAGATGGGTTAAATGTTTCAAATGGATGATTGGGTTAGATGAATGGAATGGATAGGCTGGATGGAGGGGTAGATGGATGGAGGGGTAAATGGATGGATGGAGGGGTAAATGGATGGATGGAGGGGTATGTGTTTGCTTTCACATCCATATTGGATTGAAGTTCCACACTCGACCGTTTTTAATCGGGCATCAAATATGAATGTGAGAACTCCATTGAATCCAGTGACGTCCTAGTCAAAACACTGTCTAATCAATGTCTTCTCGTCTCTGCCATGCTTGTAGTACTTCAATAAAGTCCATAAGAAGTGTTCGTTATGCCCTGAACTGATTACCACCCTCATTACGTCCTCTTCCTGTTTTGATCACACACTCAGCAGGCTTGCTTTTTTTTTTTTTTTCTTCAACAAATCAAAAAAAAAAAAAAAGCAGGGTTGCTCCACGTTAAAAAGACAGTACTACGTCCTTACCGGTTTCTTCTGTATTCCTACCAAGTCTTGTAAGTTCTTACTGCATTGACCCAATTTTTTTTACGGATGTAATGAGAAGGTGACCGTGTGATGTCAGGCCAGTCTTTACCAACCCAAACATCACTTTTAAGCGTACTTGGACTAATGCCTGATTGCAGCTCAGTAAGCATGCAGAAATTTTCCTCATTATTATTTAAAGAGGATGTGAAGGGGGGTGTTTGTAAAATATTTCTGAGCTATGCCATATTCAGGCAATTACTTAAACTGTTTAGAACTGATGTTTTTGCTCATTTTGTAAATAATTCTGCACATTACTTCTGCTATTGAGAAATAAAGCGATATTGGACCCTCACTACAAAGAACAGCTTTACACCAAAGTGCTAACACAGAGTGAAGTCCTCTGTGAGAAATGTTTAATGAGCTAAATAACACATTAGTAGAGTGCATTCAAATAAACGTCAGAGCTGCTGCTGTTAATAGAAAATTAATTGGCAGTCTCCGACCAATCAGAATTCAGCAGCGCTGTGTGTAATCCTTAGAACTGACCTTCAGTAACCTGCAAATATAAAATAAAAGTAGCAGTGAATTAGAGACGTACCAAAAGCGTGAGAGAGCTTAATTTGCCTGATTAAAGACGAGGAGGAATTTTTGGTAAAAAATCTTTTACAATATGAATGTGAAAAGAACTTAAAAAAAAAAAAAAAGGGCAGGTTACGAGTTTAGTGATGTTACGAGTCGAGGGGGAAAACTGACCATGCATTCCGTGTGGGAGAGGCATACTCAAGTTTCTCTCCATGTGTAGAGATGAATATAGAATGTAAAGAGATTGTTTTTGTGTTTTAAAGTGGTAGAAGCTGGGCTTCTATATCTTTGTAAATCCATTTATCACTGTGTCTTTGGCGTGTAAATGAAAAGTGCATGATGGTTTAGGAAAAAAAAGAAAGCTGATTTATACGGTATATTTCACAATATTAATCTAATCTGCTTTTCTCTTTCAGACAAGAAGCTAAATGATCACAGAAAGCAGTCGTGAGGAGACTGGAGCGTCTTTTATTTAATTGAAATCTGGCACGAAAGCATCAGTTCAGTGGAAGCTAACTGACCAGGACGTGACGGCTCATTGGACTGTTTAAAAAAAATTGTATGGATTAATTTTTAAACAAATCTGAAAAGCTGAATATGCAGTTTAAAGTTTTCATTTTTTTTGGTGAAGGGGGGTGGGAGGGAGAAAACAAACAAAAAGAAACTCACTTGCACACACAACTGAATGCACTGGGGTTTTGACATGATCGTTGCTGGTTCTGTTCAGGTGGAGATTTAGTTTTTTTTTATCCTCACAGCAAACGCTGAAGATTCATCTGTGGTTGTAATTTGTTTTTTGTTTGCAAGTTCTTTCGTAAGAGGTTTTTGTTGACCAGGGTGTTCTTGTCCGTACGAATCGCACGTCTGCTGATTTTTTTTTTTTTTTTTTTTTTTTTTTTTAAACAGCTTGAACACTGACCGCTCAACACACCAAACCGTGGTTTTGTAAAGAATACAAAATAAAAACCAATTAAAAAACAGACTTCAGTCTTGTGTTCTGTTTTTTTCCTCTCAACAAATGACTTTGCACATCACTGCTAAAAATCAACATTTATTAGACTGAAATAAAGTGCTGAAACAGGCAGTCTCAGCAGTTCAGATTTATTCCAAGAAAAGTTTATTTGCATAATCCATTTTACTGACAAACCATAAGAAAGCGAGATGATTATTTTCGGTGGCGAGTCTCTGGACACTTCCTGTTCGCCATCCAGTTACAAGCGCAGCTGCTGCACTGAAGCCTGAATCAACAAAGTGGGAGGGGGAACAGTAAAAAATAAAATGAAGCAGTAGGAAGAAGAGTAAAGAGGGAGACAGAAATATGAATGAATCCCCCTAAATGTGACGTCTGTGTAAGAAACATTATATTCAGAGATAAATAGATAAATATACTTGACTGATCCTGAAGGAAATTGGAAATATCCAGTAGAAAGTTATTAAATATTAACTTATTTACGTCAGCATGTAGCCTGTGTATTAAGAGTATTGTTGGTCAAAAATAAAAATCGACAGTCGCCTCGCAAGTCCGGGTTTGATTCCCACCTCTGTGTGCATGGAGTTTGCATTGTTCTCCCTGTGCTTGGTGGGTTTCTTCTGTGTACTCCAGACCACTCCCACCACAGTCCAGAGACCTGCAGGTTAGGTTAATTGGTGTTCCCAAATTGTTCCGGTTGTGTGAATGAGTGTGTGTGTGCCCTGCGATGGATTGGCACCATGTCCAGGGTGTACCTCATCTCGTGCCCTAAGCCTCCTGAAATAGGCTCCAGGCCCCCCGTGACCCTGAATACAGGATTAAGCGATATAGACGATGAGTGAGTGAGGTGAATTTAACAAAGCAGAGCAATCATATTGTCTAATTTGGAGTCATTTCAGGGCTCAGAAGAATCAACTCTTCTGGGTGAACTGACTCACTAGAAATGCTAGGATTTTAGAATACCTAAAACTGGCTGATGTGTGTGTATAACTTCTGATTTTAATTAAATTTTATTGTCAAAAAACTGTGAATATAGAGTTTAAAACAATATGGAAATAGAAAAATAACGAGCAAGCCTCCTTGGCGACGATGACAAGAAAAAACTCCCTTGATAGGCTATAGGAAGCAACCTTGGGAGGAACCAGACTCAACAGGGAACCCATTGTAGTTTGGGTGATTTCTGATTTCTGATACGAGTTATCTTAAAGTTACCTAAAGCCTGGACGTGCTCTCTGCTTCTCGCTGTAGCTGTGTTCCCTCTCAATGGACATTAGGTCTTGCTTGTACGTGTCCTCGAATATTCCCGCCTGCCGTTTTACATAGCGCTCGGATTCTGGCCTGGTGCTAAATAAATGATAAGAACAAACAGTGATTTTCACATGAGGCTTTAGAGAGAATAAGGAGTCTTGTGCATGCTAGTCATAATAAACATAGTACACGGTGTGTATACACTATATAAATAGTTGTGATGCCTAGGGCATCACGAATCAATCAATCAAGCAATCAAAGTAAAAAAAAAATGTTAGCAGTAAGATCCAGATTTGCTACTGTGTTATTGCATCATAAGATAAGAGAGCCAATCACAATTGAAGCTTAAAGGCATTTTTGCTCTAAGAGAGATTCTGAATTTTTCTATAAGGTCTAACATCAATTTTTTTTTTTTGGTGAAAATACCATATACTTATTACAAAATGTACATATAAACTCATCAGCCATTTTATTAGGAACACTTGCACATCTGCAAATTGTTGCATATCTAATCAGGCAATTCTGAAGATACAGGAGTACATTTCATATTCATCACTTAGACATATGTGTACATAAGTTGTTGTGCCTGTTTCATATTCGTATAGAGTTTATTCAGAAAGATAAACAAAAATCATCCAGTCAGCAGAATTTACACAGATGGAAGCCTCGTTGAGTAGATGGTTCGAAGGAGAACAAAGTGCTTCAGGAAATATGTGGTTAACTCAAATAACCACTTTTTACAACCATGGTGAGCAGAAAAGCATCTCGGAACCCACAACACTTTAAACCGTGAGGCTAATAGGCTATAACAGTGGACTGGATCAATTCGTTCATTTTTTGTTCCTCATTCTGGTGCTTGCTGTGAGCGTTACATCGTTGTGTATCTGCATGATTTTATACATCCTGTTGCTGATTGGGTAACCGCCTGAACTTGGGGTGTTCCTAATAAAATGATGAATGACTAAAAACCATTTGTTAGTAGCTTATATAATAATATAGAATAATTCTGTATATATTCTGTAATTATGACTTTACCCAGATCCTTTTCCTGTGATTGTCTGGAGGAATTTTCGAGCAGATATCTGACCAAGAACCTTGCGGTAGCTGTTGGTGAAAATGGCGTCCGCATGTCTCCCAGATCTGAACGTGCAAATAAACGACATGAACAATTACAGACAAACGGATATCTAAATTTTATCTCAGGGTTCATTTAAACCAGACCTCCAGCTAAAAGCTACTACAGTATATATGTTTACACTGGTAGCTTTTACAGAGAAATTCTCCATGATGCTTCAAAAAGTGAACAGTGTGAATGAGTGCGGGTTGATGACCAGGAGAACATGTGCAGACCGACCTGAACTCGACATGCTGACTCTGGGCTGATCTGTAGTCTGTCGGGGGCTGCAGGGGGTCATCCAGTGAGGAGCTCAGCAATATCGCGGTGGCTCTTTGACCAAACCTGGGAAAAGTTTTCATAAAATCATTCCATGTTAGATCATTTGATCTAAATTATGGATTATATAACAGTTAGTTCTGACTGAGTAATCTGATTGGACGATAGGCTTTTCACGAGTGATGATAATAGATGGTAACAGAACTGGGAGGTTTAACTAGATGTATCACTACGCGTCCCAGGGGTTCTAACGATCATTAATTACACTAACTGTCAATCGCAGCATGGGTTAAAATAGGTCTGTACCAGTGGCGATTTCTTTAAGACTGCAAGGGAAGCTCAGCTTCCCCTATAATGTCACAAAATTAATGGTCAAA
>JAOVVB010000001.1:14685865-14696993 GCA_028570985.1 Heterobranchus longifilis
AATTGTTATTATTGCTAAGAAAAAATAAGGTAATGAAAACGAATGTTGGTCATGAGATTAGTCTTTCTCAACATATTCTCGACCTAAGGCGACACACTTCTTCAAATGATGGATGTACTGTACTGGTGGAGACCGTCTTTAAAGAAACCTTCTTTTTGGCTCTTGAGGAAAAGTTCTACCTCTGTAATCCCCTTGTCATCGTCAAACACCTGCCATGAAGTGGTTTCTTCTAGTGATGGAAGAGGAGAAAGTCACTGGGTCTGAGGTCGGGGGTGGAGGTTTGTGTAGGATGGATGAATTTCGTACTCCAAGTTTGAATTTTTTTTTAACCAGATTCACCACTTTGGTTTTGACTCTCTCGCGGCATCGCACTGGTTTTTTAAACAAGGAGAAATGTTTATGTACATACTCATTTCCGGAGACATCATCATTTGCAAATATTTTCAGTTTTTTCTTATGATAATACAAATTTTATGACCACCCCTTGTGTGTAAACATATATCCAAACCGAGTGACAGTTCTGTCTGGAAGCTGATGTTTTTTTTGATATATGAGAATAATTAATATACCAATGATCTAGTGCTTTTGCCCTCAAGATGGGCATGTTTATACGCATCACCTAACAGAGCCAATCAACGCGATAGCTCACTGTGTAGAAACATTTAGACATTTAAATGATTATACATTTATTGTTATACTTTGAGGCACAACAGAGTATCTGACCAAGCAGTTTAATTGGACAAGTGGCATTCCATGAGTGCTGATATAGAATATAACAGCACTGAGACGTTATATGTGAGACTATTTGTATCACAATCATTAACTCTTGATCAAGGGCACTCCCTGGTGTGTGGAACAAGGGATTCGCCACTCTACATAGCACACTAGCTTTCCATTTCACACTATTTGGAATTTAATAGGAGAACAATTAGTTAACTGAGGCTATGCTAAAGAGCGGAATAAGTGGAAATATAAGTTCATGAGATTTAAAGGACTGTCCACCACCTCCATGGTTTATTCTCCTCACCTTTTAGCTACGTAGTCCCAGTAAGAATTTCAAACTACTTTCACCTCTGTTAATTACAGTAATTGTCATGCACCAGTACTACCATTCGCAGTTAGTTAGTTCCACCAGGTACGGACCAAGTACCAGGTAAATAAACAAACAAAATCATAATCTGTTGACGATTAATGTTTTTTCTGGGACTGTCCTATAAAATCAATGTCACAGTCGATGTTGTGCTGAATATCAGCACAGCTGTGATTTCTTGAGTGCTGATATTCAGTACAACGGCACGGCCTTGAGTGTGATATTGCTTAAATATAAGCTGCACACAGCTTTGACATCAAGTGAGAGAAAAACGGGAGGTTGCTGAGGGATTTGAGAGTTTATAACTTCTATAACATAAGTGACAACATTAACTAGATGTAACTACAGTTGTATTTCACTGAGGTATAAGAGAAGTAAAATGTTTTGAGGTAAGCTGAAATTGAATACAGCTGCATCTTTGGTTATTCTCCTGAAGTCAAAAAACAAAAATGTTTTTACTTACTTAATACATTGTCCCATTGCCACAATATTTAGTTTTATCTCCAATTTTGTCTCAGATTTCCTTTTTTTCATGGTACAAACCAGTTTGATTTCGACTTAGTCTTACTCTTTTTTTTGTGTAACCTTTTTATACATTGCAGTTTTGCAGTGCCTGTACAGCATTCTCTGTTGATTCTCTGTTGTGTTAACAACAATAACATGTATTATGTATGATGTTTGATAAAGTTATAAAGCAACCTTGAACTTGGGAATGTTGCTATATGAATACATCTACAGTGACTGTAAATAAACCAAATAAACAAAATTACAGAACAACTAATTATGATAAAAACTAATTACTTAATTAAACTAATTATGATAAAATAATACTTAATGTTTGACTAAAAGACTTGACTATGTGTTAAGCATGTGTCTGTGTATGTGTTTTATGTAGGTGTTGGATTTGATCCAGGAGAGGAATAACATCTGTAAGCAGATCCATCTCCCAGCTCAGAGTGGCAGCAGTCGGGTTTTACAATCCATGAGACGTGGGTAAGACTTCACTAATAATTCACAGTATTAACATAACCAGGAATGTGATGCCTTTACATTAAGCCTTTTCGCTCTGTATTTTTACAGCTACACCCGGGAGGCGTACCTCGAGCTGGTGGAGAACATTCGAAGGATAATCCCAGGTCTTCCTCCTTTCATTATTAACCAGTCCGAATGTAATCTAGTAATCCTCTACAATTTATAAGTGCTATAAAGACACCTTGTTTCTACACTCAGGTGTCAGTCTGAGCAGCGACTTCATCACCGGCTTCTGTGGCGAGACGGAGGAGGACCACCAGCAGACGCTGTCTCTGATCAGGGAGGTTGGCTACAATATAGGTTTCCTGTTCGCCTACAGCATGAGGAAGGTCAGCAGTCTCATCCCTCTTAAACACACAACCAAGTTTTATTCTTAGTAAGCACTAAAACCTGATTTAATTTGTTTTTCTATAGAAAACGCACGCATACCACCGCCTTCAAGACGACGTCCCTGCTGAGGTGAAGCAGAGGCGTCTGGAGGAACTCATATCTGTGTTCCGTGAGGAAGCCACGAAACTGAACTCGAGTCTCATCGGGAGCACGCAGCTCGTCCTAGTGGAGGGAGTGAGTACTGCATGGAAGTACTCAAGGAATTTTTAAAGATTGGTTTTTGACTTCTCTGAGATAGCTCTCTCTGTGTCCAAAAACCAAAAGCTCATGATTTAGCAACTATCTTGCCAGCTTATACAGCGATACCAATGATAGTTTTATTTGAACCTTGGATTGCGAGTAACATGGTCTGCATGTATTTTGCAAGATGAGAAAAAAATGTACATTAATTTTAACTTGATAAACGAGCGATTGCTTGATATACGAGTAGTACACATGCGCTTTATCTGCTAAGCGTCATGTGATCACAAATGAGCCAATGGTTCTTCTCTCTCTCGACTACGGGATTATGGGTAATCGTCTCCCATACTCTGTCTCAGTGCGTGCGCATATAGTCAACACCCGTGCGCGCATGTACTATTTACTTTAACATTGTGACCACGTATGTGGGCTCGCACGTAAAGCAAAAGCAAGTGTCATTAGAGGTTCCTTGTTAAATATCCTGACTTTCTGTCTGTCAGAAAGCAGTGATTCTGTTAGTGTGCACACGTACGTGAGTATCATTAGAGAGGTTCCTTGTTAACAAAAGTTACCTTACAGAGCAATGTTTCCGTTAGTGTGTTCGTTTGAAAGTCGTCCGACACAATAGCCCTCTGCTCTTCTCCTACTTGTGTGCGCACAAACACACACACAGATAAACACAAACACACACACTAATGGAAATACTGCTCTGTCGGGATTCTTTTCAAAGGTAAAGTGTAGGTTAATTTGTTTCATTTTTACTTTACATTTTGTATTAATTATTCTTACATGAATATTTTTGGGTTTCTGTTTATTCGATTATTTCTTATGGGGAAATTTGATTTGGTATACAAGCATGCTTCCAGAATGAATTATGTTTGCAATCCAAGGTTTAACTGTACTTATTTATCAGTGAAAGTAGCTATGCTAATATGTTCATATCCTGAGGAATTGGAAGGTGCTAATTTTTATCAAAATACAGTGTAAAAGTGAACGTAAGTTCATTACGTTGCAGTTAGCCTGATCTCTCTAATTATATTTAGAGCTCATAAGCTTTCAGTTCATAAATCTCCAGGATGTAGTGTGTTTGCGGTAAATATAAAAATCCCCAGTTTTGATTTAACACTTTCAGAGGTTGTTTGTAACCCCAGTGTTGATTTAAAATTCAACACTGGTAACATTGCTGTGTGTTTTCTGTATGTTGCAGGAGAGTAAACGATCATCTGAGGATCTTTGTGGTCGGAGCGACGGTAATGTCAGAGTTATTTTTCCCAGAAAGGATTTTCCCTCACGCACCACAGGCACTAACATGCACCCTGTTAAAGCGGGAGACTATGTCCTAGTCGAGGTGAGGTTTTACATTGGGGTCTTTTTGGCTGTGTAAATTACACTATGTTGCTGTAAAGCCTAATTTATGCTTCTGCGTCATCCAATCTCACATGATCTCATAGATCTCGCATGTCCATGTGCAGCAACTGTGATTGGTCCTTCTGGTAGAAACACATATCTGGCTTCTTTTATGCTTACATATCTGAGCTAAGTTGAGCGTACTACTCCTGATCTCCTCCGACTCCTTCCCTCTTTTCTGTGTTGCAGGCATTTCAGTAAAAGTAACTGTTTGACATTTATTAGGTCTAACTCTAGCAAGATCTGCTCTGTGGTTCATTCGCCCTTGTTTGTAGTACACCAAAAAACACTCACAATGGCATAGGAACCCCCACTGCCAACTAGAGGTTTGGTGTGTAAAAAGTGAGACAGACACCTCAGTATACAAGTATAAATGCTCACAATGCCATAGGCCACCTGCGTACCCCTGTGTAGACTTGACGTAGAAGCATAAATCAGGCTAAATGCTGTTGTAATCATTTACATTTCTGTTTTCCCCTTTATAGATAACTTCAGCAAACTCACAGAGCCTCCGAGGCCATGCCTTCAGTCACACCAGCCTGACTGCCAACCGGGATTAAACTTGTGAGGAGCATCGTAATGAACAGGCTGCTGTATTTTAATAATGGCTTTTCCAAAAAAAGGATTTATGACCCCATGTGGGAGTCATTTGATTTACAAAAGGAGGTTACGATAAGAATCATTTTGTTGTTTGTTTTTGTTAATTTATTTGACAAATTATTATTAAAATATTGCTGTAACTGTGAAGACAGATTTTGGGCCGCTATTTCGAAAGCGTTATGGAAGTCACATTTAAAAAAGCATACTTAAATGAAGAGCATCTATGCCTTTTTATTTATTAATTTTTATTTTTTATTTATCATCTTGGCATGCTGCACTAGCTTAGGAATTCAACGTCAACATTGATCCACCTCCATTAAAGAAGCAAGAATCTTAAACATCAAACTTATTTACATTTCCAGAGCATAAATAGAGTTTTGTATTACAGTTGTTTAAAAACTCTCAGCCCGCCTCCAGACCTACCAGAATGTCTGTTTAATATGCTTGCCATCTGTAATGGCTACATTACTAGTTTTTTTTATTTTATTTTATTATGTCACATTTGTAGTATGTTCTTCAGGCCTTCTTTTGGTCTTGTTTGCAGGACTCATAAAAATCTGTTGAATATTAAACAAGAATATAGATGTGACTAATGTATTTATCATTAACTTAAATAAGTTCACTCCCACAAGCTGAACATCTGTTCCGATCAACACGTAATCCTGAAATAACATCAGACATAGATTTAGTCAAAAAGATCATACAATTTTAAGCTGACTTAATAGATTTTTGATACCTTGAGGATTTGAAGCTGAGTGTTGAGCAGATTGATTTTTCCGATGGCAGGCAAGATAACCTTCCTGTAGCTGAGCTGTGAAAGGTAATTCAGAGAATTAAAGAAATTATTTTTAAAACACCACAAAAAAAACAGTTGATTAGATCATTTACTCTATTACCATTACCGTTAACCTCAGGTATCAAAACAACATTCAAGACAGTCTTAAAGGCATTGTCAAGTAATTCCACCTGTTTACAATACATTTATTATATAATTTCAAGCTGCATGAAGATTTTTGAAATTTAAATATTATTGAAATCTAAAAAGAATTATTGAGGTCTGTCTTCAGTAAACAAATTCAGTATCTAATCGGTCTAATTGTCCTCTACCTGAAATGGTCCCACATTGCACGTCTTTAATGTCATGCCAATTCTATAGAAGTGATAAATATATTAAGAGCAATATTCACACATTAAACATTTCATTTGGTTTTACTTGTTAAGAGTTACATTTCCAGACACTTTGAGGTCTTTGATGTAAATCGTTGCACTCACACTGGCATTCTGCAGCACAAAAGTGCATCATGTGTTAACAAATATTTAACTCCTCCCACAGAATCACATCACATCTGTTACTCACCAAGTTGAGAACGAAGAGTCAGCGGGGCATTGGGTTGAACAGTGTAGGCTGTAGCGGTGCTGCTTGCCTGCATCGTCACATTGTTGGGCTCGAATGAGAAGTGTGGCTCCTCAACAGGCTTCACCAGGAGCTTCATCTTCAGGCCAGGGTACTGCTTAGCAATCTGGAGGTGTATATTAAATAGGTACTTCAAGCAAACATGCTAGTGATAAACTGAGACCTTGGATTAGGAGAAATTTATCTTATTTGTGTTTGACAGAGAGAAAGAAAAAAAAATAGTTGAATTAAGGTCCCAAAGGTTTTTGTATCTAGTCGAAACGGAGAACCAGAAGGGATCTGGAAGGAGAAAAGGTATTCGCAGAAGATCTTAGACCCTTTCAAAGCTCCATTTCAATTTGGTTTTCATTCTCATATTTGTAAAGGCCACTTTTCAAGGGCTTAAAAAGCAGACATTGTTGCAAAACATTGACTTTGTGTCATGCAGTCATTCTTTTGTTGATTTTAGTGTGTTTGGGGTTTACAGTCTAAGGCCAAGATGTTCACCCCTTGCCAAGGTAACCAGGTCTTGAGCTCAATTTCAATATTTATGCGTAGCACATTTTTTAATAGATTGCTTGTAACTCACCATGTTGTCTGTTACGTACTGACTGAACACTCCGGCTTTGTTGTACACAAAGCTGGCTGAGTTCAGAGTGAAAGCTGATAATGCCATATACAGCATTTTGCTGTCCTGATGGGGCAGTGAAAAGGGTGTCGGGGAGAACGGGGGCTCCATATGATTTCCAATGTTGTAGAACATGCCCTGCAGAGAGAGAGAGAGAAAGAGAGATGTAATAACTTAAACTGTTTAATATGATGTATATTTACATTTTCAGGGAGACTTCATCTTCAGCTCACCTTTAAACCGAGATCAACGGCAGAATAAGAAACAAATGACAACTCCACCATGGAATACTCGATTTCAGTGTACTCGTCAACTTGTGCAAGATCTAAAATGGATCAGTATCAGACTTTATTACAATAGTATTTCTGGCTCTGTAGAAGTATAATTAATCTATTTTAACATATAGCGCCAAGCCCCTTCCTACATTTTTAGTTTTGTCAGATTTAAATTATAACCTAAGAGAATTCAAAATGCAGTTTTTAAATGATGATTTTATTTATAAAGGGAAAAAATCTGTCCAAACCTAACTGGCCCCATGTGAAAAAGTAATTCGACCTTGTTAAATCATGAAGAAACTGTGATTTTTGGAAAACTGAGTCAAATTTCACTTGCCACACCCATGCCTAATTACTGCCAGACCTGCTGAATCAAGAAATCAGATCTAAAGATCTAAAAAGCAACACGATCTAAGGAAATTCAAGAGCAGATGAAAAACAAAGTAATTGACATGTATCAGTCTGGAAAGGAGTACCAAACCATTTCAAAGGCTTTCTAAGGCTTAAAGTTCAAGCACACTTGGATTATGCAGCAGGACAATGATCCAAAACACGCCAGCAAGTCCACCTCTGAATGGCTCAAAAATGACAAAATTATGGTTTTGGGGTTAAATCAGATTGAGATGAACTTAAACAGGGTGTTCATGCTCAAACCTTCCAATGTGGCTAAATTAAAACAATTCTGAAGGGTCCACAGAATTCCTCCACAATGTGAAAAAATTATTGCCAGTTTTCACAAATGCTTGATTACTTTTGCTGCTGCCAAGGGTGACAGAACCAGTTATTAGGTTTAGGGGGCAATTACTTTTACACATAGGGCTAGGAATTTTTTTTTTTTTTTTTTTTTTTTTTTTTTTACAGTTTTTTAGTTAGCTTTTTTCCCTTAATAAATAAAATCATAATTTTAAAAACGGCATTAAATAAATAATAAATCAGGAAGGGGCAAATACCTTTTCATGGCACTGTACTTTATAAGTACAGTGTGTGTGTGTTGATCGTACCACTTAGAGTGTGTAGATGTGGATTCACGTTATTTAGGGCTTGAGTCACCTGAGGACAAATCTGAAACAACAAGGACTTGATATACTTGATATAAAGTACATGATATTCTTCTTCCTTTTAATTTACTTGTTGTGCTGTATGTACCTGTGACTGTAGGGCATTACGGAGAATTGTATCAATGAAGCCGTCAAACAGTTCGTAAAGCCAGCTAAGCGTGCATAGGAACAACAACAAAAAACAAAAGTATTAAATCTAAATTCATAATGTCTAGAATCAATGTATTTGAGCAGCTTAATACAAGCATTACCCCACAAACTGTCTCTTGGTTACAATACATACTGATTAGCCGTAACATTAAAACCACTGACAGGTTATACTGTATACTGATGTGTTTAAGCCTGAAACAGGGCTTTGACAAGTTTCAGATTGTGATGTCTAGATGACTGGATCAGAGCATCTCCAAAAACAGCAGGTCTTGTGGGGAGTTTCTAGGATGCAGTGGGTAGTACCTACCAAAAGTGGTCCAGTGATCAGAACCGGTAAACTGGCACCAGGGTTATGAGTGACAAATGCTCATTAATAAGTGTAGGGAGTGAACCCTAATCCATCTGTTCTGATCCCACAGATGCTACTAATACTGCTATACTGTAGCACAAATGGCTCAAAAAGTGAATGGGATTATGCTTTGGGGCTGTCACGGGAACTGGTGCACTGCTCAGAATGGTTAGAATAATTATGTAAGGAGGAGGACTACCTGAGAATTCTTCAGTATGAGCTCAAATCATCAACTAGGTGGTTGAAGCTTGGATTAAATTGTGTGTTCCAACAGGACAATGATGCCAAACATACTTTGGGTTTGGAATTAAATAATAAATATTTCAATAAATAAATCTGGCACCTTTGGTGCCTGAACTCAATAAAAAATTGAACACTAAATTAATAAAAAGTTCTGCCAAAAAAAAAGTCAAATATCCAACCAGAATTCTGCCAGACCCTTGGTAATGGCTACCAAAAGCATTTTCTAATTAAATTTGTTAGGTGTGCTGTGTGTATATTTTTGACCCAGTGCTGAGTTCGGAAAATTCACATTAGATTAAAATTTGGTGTTTTCTTTGAATAAAGAGGGATCACTACAAGCTCAATATTGTCATCACATTCATGATGAGTGTATGTAAATTTCCAACTGGAAGTGTAGCAATAGCAATGTAAACTCACATTTTTTAAGGATAATTGCTGCCTAGCTTGGTGAGTAGAAATATTACCTTGAAACTCCATGAAACGTGACATAAACTTGGCCAACAGAAGCTCTACAGGAAACGGTGCTGACCATCGGATGCCTTGTACCATCTTTGTGTATGCTGATGGTGGTACTGATGGTGAGTCCCCTAATAGCCAATTCGAACCATCCGCCATTGTCTCTAGACAGTTTACACCCTTTAGTACTACAAGTACCAGTGTAAAAAAAATATATAATCGTTGGACATTTGCTTACACAAATAAATATGAGACTTCCCAGTTGCCTGTCACGCCAATGTAGACATCACTGATGGACAGACTCACCCCGGTGCCAGGTACCAACCCCATAGATGAAAAGGGCACATTAACATTTTGGATATGCATGCTGTCAGGAAGAGAAATGATGGAATGTAATCAGTGCAGTTTTTAATTCAACCATATTTCATATTCCCATAACCATCATTTCATACTGTTGAATTTGATTAATCAGAATCTGTTAAAACATTTTTTATGTCAACTTGTGCAAGAAACGGATCAGTAGTACAGTTATCAGTGCTCTTGTTGTAAACCACAGGTTTTATAGTATCAGCTTATACAGGGTACGAGGATATTTTACATAGCAGCATTCCCTGTCTTTTATTATAATAATATAATAATAAAATTAATAGAAATAATAAGTGGATAATATTTTAGCGGCTGTTAATCTTACTATACAGTTCTGTAAAAAAATATTTGCCGATTTATTTATTTATTGCATATTTGTCTGGCAAAAATGACATTCATGGTAGAGTTCCAAGGCAAAAGCCACTGCTCACCAAAAAGAACACAAAGGCTCATCTCAGAATTGCCAGAAAATGCCTTGATTATCTCCAACACTTTTGAGCGACGATTCTGTGGCCAGTTTCATTGCCAGTTATCACAAACGATTATGGACGGCTTTTTTTCCTTAATAAATAAAATCATAATTTTAAAACTGCATTTTGTATTTACTCTGGTTATCTTTGTGTAATGTTAAAATTAGTTTGATGATTACTATCATTTACTAAGTGTGACAAATGTGCAATAACCAGCTTCCAACCAGGAAAGCAAATCCTTAATTGTACAAGACTGAGAGTTGAGAGGCTCTATTCCTGGAACACAACAAACCAAACTGAGGCTGTAGATTGAATTTTTTACGCATGTCTCTCAAACCAGACTTTCACGAATAACCTACGATACCAGTTACAAAATGATCTTGCTGTGTAATATGCTCGGGAGATATTCAAGGAGAAAATCTTTGTGTCAACCTACCCCACTATGGGGCACGTTGGCAAACCCAATGGGGCAGATTGGCACAAGTGACAAAATGTAGTTAAAACAATAATGTAGAACTGGACCTCGTGCCTTAGGTCCCCTGGGATAGGCTCCAGGCCCCCCTGAATACAGGATAAAGCTGTACAGAAGATGAGTGAGTGAGAGTGAGTGTAAAACTGGAGCTGCATTTATTTCACACTTCTATTATGCAAAATAGACAACACGGTCAGAAATCCAAGCAGTCTGCATCTGCAACTGTTGTGTCACCATTATTTGCTTCCATAACTGGAATGTAACATGCTAAGTGCGATACAGAAGGCCATTTTCTGCTGCAGCTTGGCGTATGCACATTCAACTGGAATGGGCCTGATATGCTGCAGCAAAAGCCTCCTTTGGGTATGAAGTTCAGTCACTCTTAAGTCACTCTTAAGCATGTAATTGCGAACCATTTGAAAAAAGATGTTAATATCATCTGGTACAGTATGTGTATTGTGCAGTATAATTGTGTTAAATGTTAATAATAATACTTATACTGGGCATGTTTATTAAGCATAGAGTTCTACATTTGAGCTGAATATGTGATAATATGTCATGAAACACTG
>JAOVVB010000001.1:14764484-14776258 GCA_028570985.1 Heterobranchus longifilis
TATATATTCAGTTGCACGGAACACAGTTATGAGAGTAAAAACTCCCTTTATTTCTCTGCCTACTGTAATCCTCTGTGACACAGTAATTCACTTATCCCAGTATTCCACTAGCGCTTGGATACCCTCAAAGTAGAAAGTTTCTCAGTATGCCGGAGCAATGATCGGACTGCTTGAAACGCCGGCCTCTCAGGAACTCCTTTAATAGCCTCAACATGTGGAAACGGCTTGGAGCAAGGTCAGAACTGTACAGGACCTCCCAGTCGAGATCCTGTAATATGCAAGTGGTGTTGTTGAATGATTGTGTATACAGTTGCCACAGTAGTTATTAGTTTATTTTTTTAAAGATCAGCCCTCTCTGAATGTTCATGGTAACAACTCCTACAGCCTCGAGCCACCTCAGTTGGGATAATCATTCACAGACCTATTGCCTGATCACTATTCAGATGTTTTACTGTGGCTAAGAGTCTTCTGTAAATGTCAGTTGGGTTTACACCCTCATTCACAAGAAATTTGACTTGAACGACCTCCATATATGTATAGATACACACATCGATCGATCGATAGATGTCTTCTATAAAACCTCACCGTATCAAAGATTCTAAATATGTATTGTTAAATAACATATTAAACATAAATAAATAGCATTAAAAAAAAAAAATCAGTTTTAATATTATGTGGTGCATCCATGATATAAGGCCCTATGAATAAGCGGTTACTATAGAAATAATAACTTACCTGAAAAAGTGCTGTAGTATAACCTGAATAAACCTACTGTATGAAATGAGTCCTGTGTAAGGAACGAGAATGTAAAAGTTTACTGCAAGGTGCACTCTTCATCTTCGGGATTCTTTTACATACCCAATAAAAATTCACAGGGTTATAACTATCGGAATAAACACTTTGAAGCATATTTGTCACAGGGTTTTATCGTCTAAAACAAAAGGCTCGGGACAATTACTCTCATAGCCTGCTTCCCCCAAATCCTGGCATAACTCTCCGCCATATTCCACCTGATCGTCTTTCAGAAGAACACAGTGAAAGCGTGTCACTATGACTCAAAGTGGCTGCCCAGGGAATGAAATTTGCCGTGGAGAATCTGACAAGCTCCATTTTCATCAGGCGATACGTCTTGTGCTTATTCGGAAAGTAAGCAAAAAAAGAGAAAAAACCCACAGCCGAGCCATCTTCACCACAGAACGGAAGTGTGAACCCACCAAGCATAATGTCATCCAGCTGTCATGACTCTGTGAGGATTTTTAACACACTGCTGTGTTAAAATTAGTGATGTGCATGCAGCTCTAATGTACCTTCATACAGTAACATAAGTTAATACACTCTGTAAGAGGATTTTATTAGTTTATTAATAGACGATATTTCATTGGACTCTATTTAACGCGCCACACTCAAAGACGGCTTAGAAATCCGTTTATAAATATATGCAGGGCAACCGGAAGTCACGATAGATTCATATTTAAAGCATATTACAATATTCATATTTAACCACTGGAAATGGTTGCATCAGCCTGAGCATGTGTGTATGAGTCACTGCTGCTGTTTTTATAGCACTGCATGTAGGTACAGTAAGCTCTAAATTTAAAGCAGTTCTAGGCTACTGTAGCCGTAGATGAATAATAAAAAGAATTAGATCCAATACAAAGAAATGAAAAGAAAACCCAAACTGAGATTCATCGCACTTTGGTACAGCACTAGAAGATAAAAAACTAAACGAAAAACACTCTTACTCTTAAAGTTACTCTTACAAGGGAATAAATAAAACATTTTCTAGACTAGTTTTTAGGAACACACCAGCAGACACAGGGAGCACTGACCTTTATAAGTCAGTGTGCCAAATGACATTGACGTTTGAGTCGTTTGAGTGGCACGCACGCTTTAAGAGCGGAGGAACATGACTTGGAGATGATGAGAGATCAGGAAGACCTCAACCCACGAAAATGTTGAAATCGCTCGGCAACTTATGCATGATGATTGTCAGAGAACATTGCTGCCCTTGTCGGTGTGTCAGTTAAATATCGAAATTCTTTCGTGTGGGAATTCATGTATCACTCCCCCGACACCAAACTAATTTTTTTTAAAGATTTAGATTTTTTGAGTATTGATACGGATTCTTTCTAAAATGGTGATACTTACAGAATCGCAATACAGATTGAATTGGCTGAATCCAACTATCACGATAATATCGTATCGGTGGGATAATATCCCATCCCAATGTCTTATTTAAATACTTAAAAAGCAATTACTTGATTAATTAAAATAATGTAATAAAAAACTAATAACTAATAATAACTAATAACAAAGATTAAAAAAAAAAGATTTAAAAAAATAGTTGTTTCAATGGCATAAAATATTTTAACATGGCAATGAATACATTCTTTAATGTTTTATAGAAATTAAAAACAAAATATTTCTAAATCAGTAATTTATGCTACTACAGGAACTAAGGTAATTATGATGCTAATTTACTTTAATACTAGTTTGTTTCAGTTTCAGCATCAAACATCTTTATATCATAGCAGGTTTTTCAGATCATAAAATGTAATGCAACAGAGAAAACACCCTGTGTTATCCAAGTGCATGGGATTCATAACTACTGTAATTGTTGCTTGGATGTTGTGTCGCATGCATTTCAACACCAATCCAACAATAACTGAACGGGTGCACGCTAACAATCATTAAAAGCTTTGGTGTCCATCATTTGTGTTGCTGCTTTGTCCTGCTGTTGCTTCGTTGCACTGTTGCTTTGTCCTGCTGTTGTGTTGACATTGTGTTGCTTTGTTGCACTGTTGCTTCGACATGCTGTTGCTTTGTTGCACTATTGCTTTGTTGCACTGCTGCTACGACATGCTGTTGCTTTGTTGCACTGCTGCTACGACATGCTGTTGCTTTGTTGCACTGCTGCTTCGACATGCTGTTGCTTTGTTGCACTATTGCTTTGTTGCACTGCTGCTTCGACATGCTGTTGCTTTGTTGCACTGTTACTTCGACATGCTGTTGCTTTGTTGCACTGTTACTTCGACATGCTGTTGCTTTGTTGCACTGTTGCTTCGACATGCTGTTGCTTTGTTGCACTATTGCTTTGTTGCACTGCTGCTTCGACATGCTGTTGATTTGTTGCACTGCTGCTTCGACATGCTGTTGCTTTGTTGCACTGCTGCTTCGACATGCTGTTGCTTTGTTGCACTATTGCTTTGTTGCACTGTTTCTTCGACATGCTGTTGCTTTGTTGCAGTGTTGCTTTGTTACATGTTTTCTTTGCTGCACTGTTGCTTTGCCCTGCTGTTGATTTGTTGCAATGTCACTTTTTCATGATGTTTGACAATACACGTGTTGCGCTGTGCTGTTGAGTTTTCCTGCCGATGTTTTGTCACATAGCACTGTCTTCACTGATTTAGTGGCCTGTTGCGTTGTTGCTTGTTGTCTGTATTGCGCACAAACAGAAAATGAACTATCCCCTATCACTTTAAGCTGGTTAGGGTTAGTCATTTATCTAATTACTATGTACTTTATGTTCTCAGTACCTAGAGCCTTACAGTGCTGTTTTTCTTCTGTGCAATAATACCAATTTAGAGAAAGTGTTTTTCATGACATGTATTTATTTTATTGTATTGGGCAGCATTGTTTTGTTTCCATATTATATTTAGGATTATTTGTAAGACATCTAAATTAAAAATAGAGTAATAACATCATAAACAAGCAACTGAGTCACTTCCGTATTTAGTTTTAACCCTGGCTTTCCTCGGTTTAGAAACGGCGCGGTTGAGCCGTCACTCGTCGTAACATTGACACTTTCCAACAGTTTTCAGATTCGGATGCAGCGGCTGGTTTCCCTCCACAGGCTTTCCTTTCTTACAACTTAATACACGTGGTTTTATTTTGCAGTCTCTCCGCCGTCGCTGTGCTCACTGTTGTTTCTGCGAATTTCTCCAAGAAGTAACTAATCTTCACTTCTGAATGGCTGCATCAGGAACAAAGGCGTCATTGTTTTCGTGCATGCAGTCGGGTCACAAGTAAGCTAACGCTTGTGAACTTTCCCCTGTGCAATGTCTGGTTCATATCTACAGTTAAACAGCTCGTTCTTTGTTAAAGCTACCATGGTTAGTTGATGATGTGAATGCAGGATAATCTGGAGAGAGTGGTCGAGTCGGTGCACCGGTGAAAAGGCACTGCCTTAGATGAAAGAAGCAGAAAAAAGGTCATTTTCTGAAACAAAAACATGTGAAGGTGACACTCTTGACAGTGATTGCTCAGGAGCAGCGTGTGTGTTGTAGCTTTGAATACGTCTCAGACAACCTCTTCACCTCAAGTGTTTTTATAGACGCTGGTTTGTACCCAGCTTGTTAGTTTAATTTTACGTTGTTAAGGAAATAGCTCATAAAGAGTTCATTTATTTGGTTGGAGAGGAAGTTATGCTGTCAAGAAAAGGCAAGACTCAGTAAACATGAGCAGAAGCATGAACAGTACTAATCATAAAATACAAAGATTACTCTGTCTTACATACAGTACATAGCTTTCTCTTCACCTCATTCTTAACCTTCATTCACATTAGCGAGTGACGAGTGTTGAATGTGGATTGTGCTTTTAAGGGTGTGTAGCGACTATTTAAATAGGAACAGGTAGGATCTGAACTTGTGTTTAGGCATAAGATCAGTCAGAGGAATTATTCCATTAGACTGAATTTGTCACGCTAACAGCCTCATAACATAATTGCTTAGAATCGTAAAAGTCTCTACAGTTGTTAGGCTGCTGTGCTGTTGCTTTGTCATACTTACACTTTTTTGTGCTGTAGCTTTGTTGTCCTGACATTTTACTGCATTGTTTTTTTGTCCTCACACTTTTTTGCGTTGTTGCTTTGTTGTCCTGCTTGATTGTTGCACTGTTGGTTTGTTGTCCTGGCACTTTGTTGCACTGAAGCTTTTTGGTCCTGACATATTGCTGTGCTCTTTTTTGTTGTAGTGATGCTTTGTTGCATTGTTGCTTTGTTGCTCTGACACATTGTTGCATAGTTGTTTTGTTGTCCCTAAATTTTGTTGCTCTATTGCTTTGTTGTTCTGACACTTCGATATTTTGTTGTAGTGATGCTTTGTTGCATTGTTGCTTTGTTGTCCTGACACATTTTTGCACTTCGATTTTTTTGTTGTCTTGACACTTTGTTACACTGTTGCTTTTTTGTCCTGATACATTGTTGCACTGTTGGTTTGTTGTCCTGACACTTTATTGCACTGTTGCTTTTTTGTCCTAATACTTTGTTGCACTGTAGCTTTTTTTGTCCTGACATACTGCTGTGCTCTTTTTTGTTGTAGTGATGCTTTGTTGCATTGTTGCTTAGTTGGTCTGACACATTGTTGCATTTGTTGTCCTGTCACTTCGATTTTTTGTTTTCTTGATACTTTGTTGTACTGTTGCTTTGTTGTCTTGACACTTTGATGCGTTGTTGTATAGACACTTTGTTGCACTGTTGCTTTGTTGTTGTAATATATTATTGCACTGCTGCTTTGTTGTCCTGACACATTATTGCACTGTGGCTTCCTTCTTTTTCCCATTAAAAAAGAACCTGCTTGAAATTAATATTTGTCCTGAATATGATCAGATTTGCAATATTGTTTTGGTTGGAAAACTTTGATCTCTCATTTTTTTTGGAAAAGTTTAATGTTTTTTGTTTTTGATTTATGGCCAAGACGTGAGCTACTACTCTGTCCTGATTTTACCCTTCAGTATATTTCCAGTTTTCACTGACACGTTTGTGCCCAGATCAGATGTGTCAAAGCACTTCTGCGATGCCATAAATTGTTTCACAATGCTTCAGTTCACACTCACACATCTTCTGAGCGCTAGGTTTAGCTCCTGGACTAATTTAGCAGGCCTACACCTCTCCCATCAGCTTCGTCAGCTGGCTCTTGCGTCACATCTCGCAATCACATGGCAGTGTTGCTGCTCACACAGGGCAACAGGAAGTCGTTTTTTGTAGATTATAGATGTCGCGCATCCTCTCGAGGCACTTTAGGAAGCGCATCTGCGTTGGAAGTCTCTCATTAGGCCTGACATTAAGAAAGCTCCAAATTATACACATGCTGCCTACAAAAATGTGACGGTCTGATGCAGAGTGCTCGTATGCACAACCTGCAGTTTTTTTTCCTTTATTCGCTCTGTCTTTTGTAAGGTTGCAGAATGAAAAATGATGATGCCGATATTTTCTATGCTATGCCCCATTGTGTGAGAAATAGACCCGAACAAAAGGAGCGGAGTAAAGATGGGGCTGAGATGTTAGAAGAAGAATTAACACACTCAGCTTTACAATCCTGTTCAGAACGGGCACTGAAAATGTTTTGCAAGCTAAAGCTGTGTAATAAAGATGTTTTCTCATATGATCAGAGAACGTTTTCAGGGTTTAGTTGTGATTTTTAGATTCGTCTTGCTCTGGAGAGTGATTAGAGGCGACTTTAAAAATCTTAATATGTACAAACATCTAAAAATCCTTTTTTAAAATGTTTTTTACCCAACATTTCTCCTTTTAAGCAGATCAGAGTAAAAATAAATATTAAGACAATTCCAATATGCGCTAATTAATGTTCTAATGCTCTAAATGTTTTTTTGGATGGGTTATATGTCTACTTGGGACCTTTTCTGATCGGCAAACCATTGTGGGTTCTCCTTGGAGTAGGACTTAAAGAAGTCTTTGGAGAGATAAACAGCACAGATGGAAGGCTAGAACACTTTAAACACAAAACCCCCTTAAAAAGGAGTTCTTCATAGGTTCTTTGAGTTGTACATTGCTTAAAGAGTTTACTGACAGAAGAACACTTTGTTGTTAGATTTCACATAGAAAATGTAAGAGATTTGGCAGGGAAACCAAAACACCCTTAAGCGTTCTAGTTTTTCCCAAGAAAAAGTATACAGGGTGCTAGATTTTGAAAGAAAAAAATTTATTTTCCTATTGGCACACTTAAAAATGATACATAGAACTAGAGATGGAGGAATTATGTCAATTCAGTCGCTGTATGTATCACGGTTTGTTTGAATCGCAATTTATGTATCACCACATTGACTTTTTAAAAATGTATTTAAAATTTACATAGGTTTATATTTAAAGTGGTAAAATGTTGCAGTTCCTCTATAATCCTACTGTAGCATGCATGCATTAAGTGTTGTAGGAGCAAATTATTTCATATTGGGATATTTATAAAATCTTGATACTAGCAGAATCACAATACAAACCAAATTGTCACCTAGATATCATGATAATATTGCATCAGGCGGTGATTTTCAGTAGCATACTCTTTTTTTTTTAAATAATCAGGGTTTCTTATGCGTTCTTTGGAAGCTAGTTTGAACCTTTTCTTTTCCCCATGAGAATGCTTTCCAAGTGAATCAGAGCTGCCATGTGTTTTCCAAATCATAGGTAGTTTGCAAATCAATAACCCTGTAGACTTTTGAAGGACCATTGTAAAGTACACGTACAGTATCTTTTAAATTGTTCAAAGTGCTCTTCAGGAGGTTCTATACAGTAGATTGATTCTAGAACGCACGGTATCATTTCTTAAAGTTGTTGGTTTAACACATAAGCGTTTTCTTGAAGAAGAAACTGAAGGACTTTTAGATGAAACTTAGTTTTGTAAGAATATTTCATTCGTTTTGGAGAACTCTATTTGAAAAGGTTTCTTGGTAGGGGCAGCAATGTGGCTTAGCACTGTATCCTCACACCTCCAGGGTCCATGTTTAATTCCCACCTCGGGTCTGTGTGCATGGAGTTTGCATGTTCTCCCCGTTCTCTGTGGTTTTCCTCCGAGTACTCTGGTTTCCTCCCAAAGTCACGTAGATTGTTTAAGAGTAACGTGTTATTTGTAATTTGTAATTAGCTGTAATTCACTTAAAGAACTACAAAAAGGTTTAATCATCCACACATCCAAAGGAATGAACCAGAGGGGAACCTTCTTTTTTCACTGAAGCACTTTAAAACACATAAGTTACAGGGTTCTTCATCCCGTAGGTTTTTTAATTAATGTAATACAAGAAACATTTTCTCCTTTTTCTTTAGCCGCAGTAATATTACATGCTTTTAAGGGAAAAAAACTCGATCTAGAGAGATTATCGTTAACCAGCCTATTCAAGAACACTTCCAGCACTTTTTTTACCCATCTGTGCCTCATTTGCATAATTTAATCCAATTCGAAATGCTTCTATGAATAATTCTCGTAATTAATACGTAAATAATTCATGGTATTGGTTTCAACCATCACATTTTCCTTACTTTATAAAGAAACACTGAGGAATTATTATGTAAATCTAATAAATCTAATTATTATGGAAAACAGGGTGAAATTAGAAGTTTGTTGGAGAAAAAAAAATAAATAAATAAAAGTGGTTGCTCGCTTTGTGTCCTGAGATATCAGTGTCAAGAATATGGGCTGGAGCTTCTCTGGATGCCTTCACAGTGCAGACCTCGTGGCACACGGTACTCATCGAGTCCTGCCAGTATCCGTCAGCGTGATAAGAACCTGTGCTTCAGCGTGTGGAACTCTGAGCACTGAATGAACGTCTGTTCATTCATCATAGCGCTTATTTTGTTTTCTGTGGTTGTTTCTGTGTGCTGTTTGTTCTGGCATGGTGTATCAATCGATCCATCCTGCACCATCTCGAAGAAATCGGTGGGATCTTTAGGTTTAAGATTTGCTCTGTGGTGTGTCCTTTCTCTTTTTTTTTGGTTTCGTGAAATTATTAAAAGGTGCGACAACGAAGTAACCGAAGTGCCCTTAAATAAACAACATACTGTATGTACTTTTATCATGTCAGATTTATTTATCGTGTCTCTGTTTATATCTTATCACTTTGCTGTTTGAACAAATGTGAGATGATTAAAAAAAAAGTTAATGGAGAACGATAAAGCGACTGTAGGCAGGTGAAGAGAAAGAAAGAAGGAAAGAAAGGGGAGAAAGAAAGAATATGTCCTCTCATAAGTTCCATAAGTTGTAGACACTCAACAAGAATCATTTAGAACGTTGAAGAACCATCTTGGAGAACTCTTATCTTTTTAAACTTCTCCTTCTAAAGTTCATTTTCTGGCTGCGTTCACAATACAAGCCATGTTGTTTAATTCAGATTTTTTTGTTCAGATGATTGGATTGCTTGTCAGGATGGGTTATGCTCATAATAACAAATGACTTTTCATAAATCTAATGTGGACGTGTCTGTCCTCTGAAACAGCATGCAAGCGCACATCAACACGTTTTTGCTCGTGCCATCTGGGTTAAAACATGCCATATTTGTGCGAGCACTCATTCATTCCAAACAATGGGTGCGATTTTGGCAAAAATCTGCTTGGGGTTTTGCTCTGGAGGACGGCAAGCAGTTAGCCGGTTGTATTTGTTGGGGTCCAGAAGAAGGAATAAAGGCAGATCCATCACTTCAGCTGTTTTAGCAGTTTTTTTTGTGAGTGATATTGGAGTAATAATATCTCTTTTAAAATTTTATTTCATATAGAAAGAGAACCGTTTCAGCAACACTCCAACATGCAACACTCTTAGAAAAGGTTTCTTGACAGGTTTTTTTTTTCTTTTGCTGTTTTTTGGATAGACAAATGATTAAACGTTTATAAACTGAACTTTTTCTGACAGGGAAAATACTTTGTTGTCGGGTTTCTCTCAGAACATTTAAAGAATCCATAAATTAAGTTGAATCATGAAGTTTTTCTGCAAGTTTTCAGAACCTTCCGAGTGAAAATAATGACGTATCGAATAATGAGTTGAGTTTTTATTTTTTTACATTTCTAATGCTGTCACACTGTGATACTGTTACACTGAGTCAGAATGTAGAAATCTGCTCCTCATGCCGTCAGGGGTAGCGTTCCTTTGAGAATCCGATCTCCTCCTCGGGGCGTCCGACTGCTTTCATGCTTCCGATAGCTGTTATGATTCTGTTATTACGCTTGGAGGCAATCTGCCAGTCGGTTTTATTCATCGCACAGTGTGAGCAGACAGTAAGGTCTCTGATTCTTTCTTTCTCTCTATCTCTTTTTAAACCTGATTCCATTGCTCCTGTAACACCTTTATATAGGATTACACAGAAAATGTGTAGTGGTGCTTCAGGAAAATACGCCTTAAAATCAAAGCAGCATTACTGCTTACTGCTGGTTTTATGCTTGCTTTTTTCTTTTTAAATGAAGGTGTTCAGCTGGATTTTCTGGGGTTGCCAGATCCTATGTCACTTAATATTAACTGTTACAATTTTTATATTTGTTTATAATTTGTGAATCAGGAAGGAACCAATCACCGTTCACCATTGTTTCCAACAGCCAATCTTGATATAATATAAAAATATTTTAGCTAAATTTTGTAAATAGTTTAATTTGTTGTGACTTTTTTTTCCATTTTGTGAAGCTGCTTTGAGACAATGACCATTGTTAAAAGCGTTATATAAATAAAATTTAATTGAATTAAATTGCCAAAGACTATTTCTTTTTTTAACATTAGATCAAATCTGTTTTTTTTCTATTGTGATAAAACTACAGCAAAGGCTGAATGCCTATAAAGTCATTTGACATCATCTGGCAACTTCGAGAGACTCTTCGGCCATGCAGCAGCTTCTTTGGCTCTGTGCACGGACGACATGCCGGGTTTGATAAAGGCGGTCAGCGTGGACTGAAGTGTCGAGGCAAACAGACGGTGTTTGCAGTGGCCCTGCGGAGGGCTGTGAATAGAAGAAAACCCACGAGCACTGAGATGAACGCTTTCTGCACATTGTGCTTAGCCTTTGTGCTGTTCTAGACGACGGAGAGTAGTAGGAGGAGGAAAAAGAGATGCGAGGAGGCGTTCGATGGCTTCCACCGGCTTCAGAGAGAAAACGTGGCCATGTCTGGCTGTTCCGGGTTTCTAGACCCACTAAACAAGCGGCGCTAAGCCTCCAGCCTCGTTTAGTGCCTTTATTTACGCCTCTGCACTCTGCACGATAACGGTCTCCTCCTTTTTTCTCTTTTTTCCGCCTTTCTCTCGACTGTTCCTGCTTCTTCCATACATACCTACATCTCTGTCAAACACAGCTCAGGCAATGGAAATTGTTCCCTGGTGTTTCCATGGTAACTGATTCTCATGCAGCCCCTCCCTCCTTCCTTCCATCCCTCCCACTTTCCCTCTCTGGTTCTATCTTCCTTTTTGTTAGCGTTAGTAAAGAACGGGATTTAAAACAATGGAAAGAAAACAATTCACATTTCAATGCAAGTAATAAAAAAAGAATATGGTTCCTTGTAAAGCACACACAGTAACACTAAAAGAACAACAACCCAGGATTAATAGGAATAAGAGGTCTTGATTATACTGCATAAATATTATTTAGTACAACAAAATTCCTCTGCGCTCTGGAAAACTTTATGCGGACTCGAGGCGAGGTCTTACGGGAAAAAAATTGGAAGGAAAGTTAAAGGAGGGAGGATGGAAAGGAAAGAATGTGCATGTGCAGGTCTGGTTGGCAGTGCCCCGCTGGCATGCGGGCAAAGGCTGGAGAGCGGTGAGCAGCGGACAGAGTGGCAGCGTGGGCCCGCGAGGACAGCAGTGACGCTCCTTGCGGCATTTTCCTCCTTGGCGGCAAGTCACCGTAATCCGGCAGTGAGCCTGCGGCTGTCCTCGTCGCGGCACTCAAAGGCATACTCGCTTCTTTGAAGTCCCTGGGGCGCGTTCCATTTGCCCCACTTGCATCATTTCTATCTGTTATCACCCAAATGAGGATGGGTTCCCTGATTGAGTCTGGTTCCTCTCAAGGTTTCTTCCTAT
>JAOVVB010000001.1:14809897-14829410 GCA_028570985.1 Heterobranchus longifilis
ACCGATGGGCTAGATTTACTTTTTACTTTTAATTATTTAAACTGCCAGAATTTCTTTTCCAGTATTATTGGTCTGTTACATGTTTTCAGTGAAGCGCATGAAAGAATCTACCATTTTTGAATTAACCTTACACTGCAAATGGAGCATAATAAGATACCGGTTAATTACTGTTCTTCGCTCTCTCCTGCTGGTCTCGTGCATGACCCTCAGGAGGCAATTGGAGCAGGTGGAAGAGAACCTATTAACAGCCTTTCAGTGGAGGACTTCGTCCAGAAGACATTGGTGATTTCGCCCGAGGTTGCTTTGCTTGCAATTATTTAACTCCTAATGAAATAAGCTTTAACTGCCATAATTAAGTTAGAAAACTTTATCTTCACCTTAATTTGACAATAAAAGCTAACGATTTTCCATTTGTATTAACACATAGGGTTCTGAGGAGTGGGTGTTAATTGAAAAACAGAACGCTTACCAGCTTGACTATGAAATGGAAGAGAAAGATAAAAGCAAACCCAATATTTCTCAGCTTCCTTTGGTCACCGAACTCTCTTTAGAAAGAAAGATGATACATATTGAAGTAACTAGTGAAGATGGTAAAGAAATGCAGGTTCAGGTGGACACCTTCCCATCTCCTAAGATACAAGCAAAGGATGAGTCAAGGCAAGGGGCTGCTTTGAGGGAACCAGAGGAGCCAAAGGTATCTACTGAACCAAAGACCACAGGAACCAAGGTGGACAAATTCCATGATTCAAAAGAGGAATGTACTTTAGACAAACCATACAAGGAAGAAAGACCACAGAGTCTAAATTTGGGGATACAAGAGTTTGTGTACGAGACTAAAACAGAGACATCAAACATACAACAAGAGGAATCTGACGAAGACAATAATACATCAGGAAAAGAGGTGACACCAACCAGGCAACCAGGAATGGAAAGCTGGTCTGAACCCCTGCCCGAGGAGATAAAGGAACAAATGAAAGAAAGCCCACTAAGTGAAGAGAAGGAGAAGGAGCTTAACAAAGCCATGGAAGATGATCAAGAGAAGCCAGCTTTGGGCAAGACTGGTTTTGATGATGCCAAACCACAAGCAGATGATGAACTCAAGGAAATGATAGTTGAGGCGAAGAGCATTAATGTTGATCAGCAAGATGGCTCTGACTCAATCAATGGTCCCATAAAAGATGAGATTAAAAGAAAATCAGAGATCAAATTTGAGGTTACTAAAATCATCATGATTGACAACAGTGAAAATGAAGAGGAGCATGAGAATGAAAACAACCAGAGAATTGGTGAATTACTGCCTGAAAAAAAGATTAGCAATATTGAACAGGAGAGCCTTGAAGAGGCTGAAAAGGTACAGAGAAGGCCGAGGATTACAGGGCATGTTCGTACTGAAATAACAAGGATTGTTCCATTAAAACCAGAGAGAGCAAAGAGTCAAGAATATAAAGATGATATCGATATTGGTGAAGAATCCAGGTTGGTGAAAAGCCATTTTAAAAGACATAGCATGTATGAATCATTAGAGAGACAATTTGACCAGAACAGGTTTGAGTCCAGGGACACAAGCTCTTCGCATTCTTTATATACTTCCTACAAAACCACAAGCTCTCAAGAAGCATCATCTTTATCCATGGTGGATGTTGAACATAGCATCTTGCAAATGAATGAGCAGCAATCAATCATGTATAGTGAGTGCTTGGTCAAAGGAAATGTCATTCAGGATCTTGAGCTGCTTAATTACTCCCCCAAAGCAGGGTACGAAAGTCTTCCTCCCTCTGATCAAATGGCCATGGAAGTTCATATGTTCTCCCCCAAGACCCAACCACTACAAAAAAGTGGTCCTCCAACTCCTCCAGTCAAAACCAAGAAGGCCAGAGAATCAGGACTGATACTTCGAAACAGCCGCAATACCAACAAAGAACTAGGAGTGGAAGTCGCTTTGAAGAAAACACATGGGGTAACTCTACTTGGCATCTTCTGTTTTCAGTCATTGGAACAAAGCATCGCATGAGCTTCCAGCTGACTCACCCATCCATCATGTTCCTTGCAATTGCTTGAAAAATCGTTTAACTTCTTCACCAGTTTCAATGAAGAGAGGGGTTGGAGAAGGCCACATCGGTTTAGAGTTTTTTTTCCTAACATTGCCTGCGCATGAGATAATTTGGAAGCCCTGACAGTCCCATTCAGCCCAACACCTTTGCTTTCCCCTCTCTTCAACCATGAGCTTTGCTTTTTCCTTCCAACCGAGCTTTCTGCAGCTCTCAACTGTGGAGTTGTTGCAAGGAAATCAAGGCTCATACATACTGCTTTGACTCTAAGGTACTCATGACTTCTCCACGCCATTTGTTTTGCAAAAGAAGTCAGTGAGTTCTGAAGTGGTTTCTTGGACTGTTTGCATTGAGTTAATAATAATTCTATGACATTTTGCTTGGTATTCCATAACATCCATGATGTTCCTGTAGGAAAACAGTGGTGTTCATTTCTCAAGTAGGTTTCAAATTGCATCAGCTGAATCTAAAACCTGTGTGAATTATAGAAACCAAATTTTAATAAGTAATTGGCCCGGCTTCGTAAATTAAAACTATTTATCACAAGGCTACTATTCTTGTACAGCACATCATGTGGTGATTGAACCCATAAAGAGAAATGAATGTTGCATGAGGTTTGCATCAAATATGCAATAATAATTTGTAAATCTAAAAACATTATGACTGTCATGAGACTCCTTTTAATTCTCAGTCACCACAAACCACATATATGTTAACATTTTGATTGTACTTTGAAGTGCACTCAGATTTCATTATTATTTTTAATGTTAAAGGAATTAAAGGACTTTGAATTAGGCCAAGATCTAATTCTAACACATGAAAAAATGCAGATCAAGATCTACAACACAGTGGCACACAAAAGAGTGTGGGAAGCCAGCACTGTGATAAGCATGTGAGAGCAGCGTAATCTCACAAGCTCACACATTGTCTTTGCCGAAAACACTGTGGCTGCTGTCAAGCTTTGAATCACAAGGTTTTTGCTATTGGTTTGTTTTGATTGCCCAAGGCAGGCCCTAAAATGGCCAACAAAAGCAGATGGTGCTTTCATGACAGTGATATAGGATGTGTGTGTTTTTTTTTAACAATCTGACCAATGGACAACACTGAGATCATGGCTGGAATGCAAAATTTAAAAAAAGCTTTGGAGAATTTACCAATCCAATTGTAAACAATATTAATCAATTCAAATAATTTGAATATTCAGTGCACTCCATCCAGTTCTTTGCCAATAGTTTTACCAAGTGCTTTACAAGTGCTTTAAAAAAAATCAATTTTCTAGTATGCACTTTGTAAAGTGTCACAAAAAGTTCTCTCTCTCTCTCTCTCTCTCTCTCTCTCTCTCTCTCTCTTTCTCACTTTCTTTTCACATTAATGGCTCTAATTCAAAGATGCTCTCTTTCTGTTTCTTGCTCTTACAGGAGCCACTTTCCACCCCTGCCATTTATGAAGAGACAGTAGATGAAGTCAAGGTCTATTATATTCACTAACGGCAGGATTATTCATGAGTCTTAGCTGTTTGTTTTTGCATGGCTTCCATCCACCTACCATGTGAAAAATTCATACTGTATCATCGAAATACTTCTACTCAACCCAGTGATAAATCCTTTAATCGCATTGGTTGTACCCATTTAATTTCCAATTTAGTTATGTTTGGATTGAGACATTGTACTGTATAGGATGTTATGTCCCCAGCGCTCTAACTGGTTTTGGATTCCATATCAGAAGGTTGTCCTACAATATAAATTTTACATAACAACATGTTTCATTTATAGAGTGGGCCTGAAAGACTGCAACCAACCAGGGGAGACAGTACTGAAGCTAGTATTAATTAAAAAGCATGATATACTGTACAGTTAAAAAGAAGGCCAATGACTTAAAACTCAGGCTAAACCAAGAGTTCTAAAGTTGAGACCTAAAGCTAGGGCCTAAAGGAACTAACCAAGAGTGTGGACAAATCCAATTTGGAACCTAAAAGACTAGAGTCTTAAAGACTGGGCCCAACTGAAAATGAGCACCTTAAAAACTAGTGCTAACCACACATTAGAGACTTAATGCATTGGACTTACAAAGAGTTTAAAACAAGGACATTATAATCATCACTCAGTTAACTCAGTTGCCAGAGGAATGGCACAACCAACAACCAAGAGTAAGAGATTTTGATCTTACAAGCAAAAGTAAATATGCCCTAATATGGGATTAAAGAGTTACAGCCATGAATATTCACTAACAAAATGACAAAGCTAATGAAGGTTGGGCCTACATACTGAATAAAGATTGGGACTAAGCAAGAGTTCTTGCTTTATATATTGGATATATAACATTGACTATATACAGTACCAGTAAACTAGTGACAGACAATGGGCACCCAAGGCTTAATTGTGTCTGCAGGGACCAAAGGCCAGCCAATCCGGTCTGGTCTGGTCCCACAGAAAAGCCAATGTAGCACAAATTTCTGGAAAAGTCAATGGCGGTCATGATGGTCATGGTCATGAAGTATCAGAACACGCAGTGCATCACAGCCTGTTGTGTACAGTATGTGGCTCAGCAGGCAAAGAGTTCTAAGATGTTGATCCAGCCCATGGAGGCCCCAGCTTATGGGTGCATAAGGCGACCCAATGTTTGGGGGTTAATGTTTTTTTTGTTATGACTGTGTGAGCTAAATTATATAACAGTAAATACTTATCCTTCTACTTAAGAATACTTAGACTAAGCAAGATATACAGCCCTAAAGACTGGCGCTACTCAACATTTTAAACTCTAAAAACCAGACGTATCCAACAGTTACAGCCATGCGTGAAGGGCCTAAACACCTAACCCTGAAATTATAAACCATAAAGACTAGCATTAAGTGAATAATTCACCTTAAAAATACTTACAATGTCTCTTCAACATGTCCTCTTGTCCTTTCATTAACTTTGCTTTCAAACTTCCAGTTGACTGACCGACCATAAAAGTTGCATGTTCAGATTGTAAAGTAATGGCATGACCCCTTCCATTCGGTCCTGGTCTCATATTTAACATTAGTGGAGTAACAATGCCTTGCTGCTCCTGGTCTGTTTGTCCCACAGCGACGGCCACTGTCCTCCAGCGAATACGAATACGATCGCAACACAGCAGTGACTCTGAGGGAATCACACCTGGGCATCGAGCGCAAGTGCTCCAGCATGACCGTCAGTTCCACCTCCAGCCTTGAGGCTGAAGCTGACTTCAGCGCGTTCATGGAGATTCCTGGAGGAGTAGAGGAGTCTTCCAGGAGCGCAGTCGAACTTGGAGTGGCAGAGGACTTCATCACCCGCATCACAGGACCTCATGATGGGCTGCCCACAAAGGAGAGAGCACATGAAGAACGCATCCATCATGAAGTAGAACCTGTAAGGAACCATTTCCCTTGCTCTGGTTCCAGACACCAAGCTGTGGATGTCCATACAGCCCACAAATTTGTGTTTCATCTATGCATTGGATCTTCTTTCTTTTTTGAATTTGGACATTTCCTGTCAGAGACCACCATTTGCTTTTTTAATTAAACATTTTCAGTTTTGGGAATGTTCCATTTTTTAATGTTTGTATGTTGTTGTTCGCCTTTTATTTTACCATTTTATGTTTCACTTTATTATTTTTTTGCTTATTTGTTGGTTCTGATTGTTATAATTTCCTGGTTCATTGTGTTCATCATGTCTCTGTTCATATTTTTTTATTTTCATCCAGCAACTACAAATCATTCAGTCTTAAATCATGCATAAAATTGTTAGCCACCTTTCTACTTTGATAGCCACTTTTTTGCAAAAGAAACAACACATGTTGGCCCACTGTGATAAAACAATATGCTATTTTTTTTTTTACCAGATAGTCATGTTAATTCATTATTTATGATTTTTACATGTTAGCTAAGCCTTTGGTAATCCACATCACAGTTTTGAAGACTATACAGCAATTTGATCGATAGATAGGTAGCCAGGACAGATCTGTTCTAACTAGTTATCAAACAATTCAGCTAATTTTCTAGAAATATTTTTTTAATACCTTAATAAAATACTGTTTCATTGTAAAACAAGCAGTAAACAGTGTTAATGTGGTATATATTAATAAATTTTGCTAAGACGTTGCAGAAAAACAGCTAGCTAGCTAGCTTACATCGTGGAAAAATGTGTCATATTTGCCATCGATTTGGTTTTAAGGACCATTCTGGCATGATTCCACTCACATAAACTGTAATAAAAGTCTGTGCTTGTGTTCATTAAGTAACACTTAGATAAATTTGTTTCCTTTTAGCCACCTGTGGCCAAGAAAGACCCGAATGCAGTGACTGTGGCGCACATGTTAAGAAAAGAGTCCAGAGTAGAGTCTCAATCGAATGGTTCTGGGGTTCCTCACAACATTCCAGACATCCCTGATCAAGTAAGAGAAGATTTGTAGTTTATTTCCTCTTTCCTTCTGTAAAAATGACTACTGTTATAAATTGACATTATAAAATAACGGAAAAATTATCAAATCATTATAAAATAACGTAAAAATCACAGCAGTTTGAAAAAATATAGAGAATATCTACCAGCCTTTTTTTTTTAAATGCAGCATGTCTAATTTAAAATGGTATGATTCTTTCACTTAATTCCTAAAACAGTGATTTAATAAAAATAATGAAACAAATAAAAAAATTATTTATTAAAAAAATTGTTGTTTAAATGATTACATTTATTGTTGAATATATATAAAGTACATATTAAGTACATATATAAAGCACTTTTTTACATATCAATATTAAATGTTATATATTATGGAAATAAATATAAGGGGTGTTCAAGTCAAACCGAGACTTAATGAAATTTCTTATAAATAAAGGTGAAAAAATCATCTGTAAGTGACGATCCCGCCTGAGGTGGCTTGGAGCCCACTGCAGTCATTTCCTCAGTTTCAGACGTGAAGTAGGCAGTCCGTTATATATAGAGAAAGAAAGGGAGCTTTTACTCTCTACTGTTATCTGTTATTCTGATCAATCAAAAGTCCCAATTTGACTTGAACGACTTGAATAGACACTGTAACTGTAAATTCAAGTTCATCTATAATCTACATAAAGGTTACCATTAATTCAGAATATTTCTTTCTCATGCGTCTAGAAATTCTACTGGAAGGCGGTGTTAGAATTAGTGTTAGACAATTAGGAAATCGACAGGAAATTAATGAGATAAAGGAAGGAAGACGATTCATTAATCTCCAAAGGCTATGCCTTTGTGCGTTTGTGTGTGTGTGAGACAGAGATAGAGAGCACCTCCTGTCTCTGTACCCCCACAGGTGTCTTATTAAAATTTAATCACAGCATTCCGCCGTGCCATTCATCTCGCTCACCTGATGAGCCGAGACGATTATTTTTAGAGCTTGTCTTTAAAACTTGGCTCCAGGGAAATTTTCGGGTGTCCTCAAGAACGATGTAAACGGGCTGTGTGAAAACAAATGTGTGGTGTCCTAATATGGACAATGCGTGTGTACCAGCAGCCCGTGCAGGAGGTTGGTGAAGGTGGCGTAAACTGTGAGGAGACCGTAGTCTCTGATAATGATGTCATCCAGCCACAGGAGGGAGATCCGGTATGTTCTGTCTCTCTTCGACAGAGTCCTATGTAGTCTACTCATATTGCATGCGATGTGCAAAACAAACAAAAAACTCTTAGTACGTTCTCTGTCGCTGTTCTCACGTCTGTTAGCTTTACCTTTATATATGTTCAGTGTACAGGTGCTTAGCAAAAACAGTGCATCTCGTTTCTTTTTTTTATTTAATATTATTTTGAAAGAGTACTGTTCTTTTACCCCGGAGGGCCACGAATCTTATCCGTAACAATGCACTGCTCTCTACAGGCAAACATCCTGAAGTGTCGCCTTTTTTTTTTTTTTTTTTTAAACTAAGGTTTAATTCTGCCATCTGCTGTCTGGCCACTGTCTGTGCACTGTCTATCGCTTCCTTTAGTGCCGCTGCTTCTCCACTGTTTGTCTTCTAAACTAACCAAGAATTTCCATTCACACTCACACACTCGATTGCCTGTTGCAGGTCCAGAAAGAGAGCAGACTAAAGGAAGCGAAAGAGAACGGTTCTCCCGTGAGTGTGCACAAATACATACACATACTGTATAGTGAAGTGTTCCACTTTTGTATTAGATTAAACAAGAAATATTAAGTTTGTTGTTCTGTATTTTTTTTAAAGGTTAAAACAATCAGCATTGGGAAGGAATTTATCGTTTCTCCCATCAGCAATGAAAATGTCACTTCCACGACTACTACGCAAGTCACAAAGGTAAATATTTATCTGTTTGAAGCAAATTAAAATACTGTATGCACGAGCAGTTTAAAGGTTGGTCTGCAAGCTTAATTAGTTATAATGCAAGTAATAGGATTTCTCTCTTTTGCCCTTTTTTTAACATATACAAATATTTTAAACATTTAAATCATGTAGGATTTAATTTTATTATTTTATAATTTATTATTATTATTTATTGATTTATGTATTTATTTATTGATTTATTCATTACAAATGTGCAAAATGATATTATATTATTATTATTATCTTAAACCACCAAAGTATGTGATGTAATAGGTTAATTGCCCTTTTGTTTAGGAGAAATTAAAAGAATAATGTATATATTTATGACTTACACCATTTGCAGACGGTTAAAGGTGGATACTCAGAGACAAGAATTGAGAAGAGGATTATTATCACAGGAGACGATGCTGTGGACCAACAGCAGGTAAAATGAAATGAAGAGCAGAATAAAAGAATAGTTTGGCCACTTTGAGAAGTAAAAAAATCTCAGATTTTGAATTTAAAGGCATAAAATTATAAAATGATAAAATAAAGTGGCATACTTAAGAAAAGGTTAAATTATCTAAATATTTTGAGGGGGAAAATAACTGGAATGTAACAAGAATAAAGCTGTAAATTCATTTAAAAAAGTCATAATATTACAAATATTTAGAGATATTTGGCAACCTTGACAGACTGGTTAAATCTTTTTAAAGTCCTTTATGCTTGTCATAAATCTGGTGATGATGTGAAGTATTTCCTTATTTGTGGAATGAAACAATGAATGCAGTAATTACACTTGCTCTGACAGCAGCAGATAGCAGTAGCTAGCTAAACTAAACACGCTTAAATAAAAAATGCCTAAGACTAAGCGTTCTAAAGTGGGGATGTATTTCACAACAAAGGATTTTAAGCATAAAATGCAACAAATGTCTTTTAACAATTGTGTATAGAGGGAGAAACACGTCAAACCTAATGAAACATTTGAGGACACACGGGATGAAGGTAAAAGCAGAGGGATGCACCACGTTTAAGAGCTCGCGGACAACAACTGGCAGTGTGGGCATCCCCGGCCCAAGTTATATTTCTGCAAAACAATTGCTGAAATTTAAAGATATTTTATAGCACACCAAGAATTCCAACTAATTTACTCCTATTGGTGTTAAATTATTGTAGCTGGGTTAATTATATAGTACTGTATCTCAATTAGTTGTCCTTTGTATTTACTTATACTTATGTATACTCTAAACGTTTAAAATATTGTTGTTGTTGTTTTATGTAGTAAAAAGACATTGTTGTCTTTTTGTTATCCACCGTTTTTGTGCCTTTTTTTGCATCCGTTTAGGTACCGATACCGTTTAAAAAAATATAGATTTGGCCCCAGTATCGTAAAAAACCCCAACAATTTCCAATCCTAGTTAGAATAGTAAGAACGAGTTCGATGAAGGTAAGAATCGCAGCTTTGAGGAGATTGCCTCTTTTCCAGGCTCTTGCGATGGCAATACAAGAGGCCAAACAGCAGCATCCTGACATGCTCGTGACGAAGGCTGTGGTGGTCAGAGAAACAAACGCTCCATCAGAGGAGAGACACCGGACCTCTCAGGTGAGTCAAACTCTCCAAATTGATTCACTGATTCATTCTTTGATTCATCAAAGCATAAAAAGTGACACTTCCACACAGAAATAACTTCTAACTGATTAAATTAGAGATTACTGCTACAAGCAACAACCTAAATGTTTTACAAATGCAAAGGTTTATACCACCTTTGTGTGTGTTGTGATGGGGAAACTTTCTCCCCGTCAAATGTATTTAATTTCTTGTAGTTTTTCACTGCAGTCCCTGTAAATAACAAATGCCATAAGTCAGCATGTACAAAATCAAAAAAATTAATTTCATCATGCCTCAGTATAGTTTGTATAGTAAACAGTAAAAAAAACTTGAGGCTCTATTTTCATTTATATTGTACATACCCTTAAGTAGACTTTTAAAACAATTATGTGTAGTATCGCTCAATTTAAATGTCTTAAGGTGTTTACTACACACCTATTGGTTTATTTTATGACTCAGAAATATAGAAAAATGTTGTTTGATATGTGTGCTGCATATCATTTAAAGAACCAAAAAGCAAATTCCTACATTTACCTATCTAGCTAGCTACTTGTCTTTCTAACAATTGTTAACATGTAGAATATTAAATATATTAGCTGAAAATGTCCTTTTCAAACTTTTTTTTATAATTCCTTTTGTGGAAATTACCAAAATCAGCAGAACATATTGCTGGTGCTCAATAGATAAATTTGATAATTAAATTTCCAGTTAGAGGCAGAAGAAGTGAGGTGGTTAAGGTGTCGGACTACTGTTTAAAAGGTTCCAGGTCCCTCGATCGAGGCACAACTCTCAAATGTCTAAAGAGATGTAAGTCACTCTAAATAAGGGCGTCTGCTAAATGTAGCAGACACCCTTATTTAGCATAAATTTCAGTAAATGAATGCTTGTTAATACCTTTCTACAGCACTGTTGTCTCATTTTGAATACTGCGACTTTTATTAGAATTGCAACTACAGAACAAAAACCAAAAACAAATACCTAACCTGAAAAACATGCATGTCTATATCACAATCTTGACTCGTAAAATCAATTTATCTCTGAGCTACCATTAAAAGGAGAAACAAAAGACAAAATGAAAAAGGTTTAAAGGGGACTAAAACGCTCATGTTCTCACATGCTCCTGGACCTCGTTTTAGTCCGTACTCGGGTTGGATACCAGAGGTTTTATTCAAACAGTCTAAACTTTTGCAAGTTTTTACTTATTATATGACTCTGTCTTTGTGTGTGTGTGTGTATGTGTGTGTGTGTGTGTAGTCCTGATCACCAACAGGCTCATGAGATCAGAGTGAAGAGAGAAGCGTCACCTTTAACCCCACCTACTACAGCCTTCTGCGAGAAGCTAACTGTTGCTACTTAGCGATAACACAGACTATTCCTGCATCTTGAACACACACAGTCTGTGGCTCCTCCTCCCTTAGACTTGATGTCATAACCCCATCAATCCAATGCACTTCGTTCATATCAACCGTTCGACCGATGCGCGCGATGCTTCTCTTTCATGACACTACTCACCAGTGTGTTCCACCCCTGAACTGTATAAATGTTGATAGCAATCTCCAGTTTAGCCTCTTAAACTGTGAATAGCAGAAACTCTGAAAACTTTGTGGGGGGGGGGAAGAGAAAAACCATAAAGCATCCATCTCGTATGCGCTGTTGTCTGTTTCATGAGTTTAAATCTGGACCTTTGCTCTTAAATCCCTCTAATCCTTCATGTTTACTGTGGAATACTTATTTTTTTTCATGAAGATACTTTGTTCTTGACGCATGGCTTTAGAGGAGCTTCGAGGTCATCTCCTGGAGTCACGGTCCCGCTCGCCCCGCTTGCTCTCTCTTATGCGATGCTCATCCGCTGTCTTTTTAGCATTTTTTTTTTTATATAATAGATGATCAAAAAGTGTTTGCTTGTTAATTACAACTGAGCGTATTTATCGATTATAAACATACATATGCATGAGTAGCTGGTGTGGATGGATAAAGAGTCCGATCTTTCACGTCCGACTAGCAGCATTTACAGGGACGTCTGATAATAATATTAATCATGGATGTAACAATCGTAAAAGTCCACTCAGATTCCATGTTGATTAATTATAGTACATTAGCATCATGCATTGCAAAAAAAATAAATAATAATAAGTGTTTCATTTTCATCGCATCTGCTTTTGGAGAATTTGGGCCCTGCATTATTTCCAACATGTCCTACTGTATCCTTACAACTCCTTCTGAATAATAACAATAATAATAATAATAATAATAATGACTATTATAATAATAGCTATATAAACCATATATATGGGTTTCAAGAGAATTTAGGGTAAAAACGATTTTAATATAAATGTTGTATCTAAAAAGAAGTTCATGTGATGTTTTATTTTTATTTGATAAAATGTATGAGTGCAATTAAAAAATGTATTTATAAGAATTGTGAATGTGAGCTTTTGGGTTTCTGACTGTATCGTTGGCTTTCAGCATAACGTAGTCTAGTATGGACAAAGCCTGGGTTTATAATGGAGGGTTAGATGCTCTAGTACTTAAAATGACTTTATTATACTAGAAATTGGAATAATTATTTGACCCCTCATATGAAGATGGTCTTACGTGTGCAATCTGTCAAAAGTATTGTGACATCTTGCCTTTTTAATTTTTTTTTTAAATTAATTTACATAATTCTTAATTGTAACTGTCTTGAAATATTTTGAATAAGTCAAAGCTGAATGAGATGTTGGGAAAAAGTGGCTAACTTTTATCTTACCTTCCTACCTTCTTATCCATATTTCAAAAAAAAAGTTTAGTAAAAATAATAGGAAAAATATACGTTAATATATCATTAATTCATGATGATACCCTTAAAATTAAGCGGGATAAACATTAGAACACAGCTAAGAGCTGAAGAAGGCAAATTACATACTTTAGTGTGTATCCTGTAACAGTGCACATTGTGATTTGCTTTTGGAGTAAAGTTTTAAGGTACAGAGGCATGATAAGACTAAACAGAGGAATAACAGAAATTGTTGCCTTTATTTCTGACAGTATACATTAAAGTACATGTTTTACATTAAATAGTCAAGATTCAACCCTTAACAAAGCAATTGACAGCTGGATTTTTTATTTATATATTTATTTTACATACCTGGTGTCCCCAAACTTTTGATGGACGGCACACAATCCCTTCAAAATCCTGGCTCCATGCATCAGTTATAGCTAGAGGCTCAAAAAAAAAATCCCAAAATTCTCTTCTAGAAATGACGCATTAAAAAAATCTGACACTATTTACACAATCTTGCTTTTACAAGCTTCACGCGTTCACCTCCGTCTTTACCCGCGGCTTTGTCTGTTTCTTCCACAGTCTTCTCTTAGATGGGAAATCTGTCAGACCTGCTGTTTGAGTTGTTTCATTTTTTAGTAGTTCATTTTTTTTTTTCAAAGTCTGTCATCACTGGAGTTCCTGAACAATGTTTAAAGACTATATGAAATGTTACCAGGCTTGTGTTTATTCACAATCTTTTAATTATGTTTGGTTTTCAATATGTTAGCTTTTTGTTTGAGTTTGTGTTGGAGGGAGTGATGGGCTGGTTGCATTTAAAAAAAAAAAATCAAAATGTATGATTTCTGCCAATTTATTCAAAAGTGTAATTCAAACCTGCAGTCTGGTTTTCATCCATAAATGGCATCAAAGTGTAATTTATTGTAGCTCGAGTCTGTGCAGTGTCTCTTTAATATTGGGTGCCTTATACTGTTAGAGTCACTGCCACTTGAGGCAAAGGACGAAAGTTTTTCAGTTTTTCATCGTTAGAAATAATGGCTACATAAATATATAATAGAATATAGATGCATTGGAGAAGGGCGAAGTGCCTTCTGTCATTTTCTTTTTCTTTGTGTCACAGGCCATAATGTGGGAAGTGCAATGCAATTATATCTTTTGTGTTTATAACACATTATGTGCTCTGCATAAAGGTTATACAGCAATGGTGGTGGATTTCTTTTAGGAAAGGTTTGAGGTAAACATCATGAGTTAAAAAAACCTGAACATTTAAAAATTTCACAAACAAAAGTTTCTTCAAATGGTATTTTGATTTAACAAAAATTATGTTTTAGGATTTTACACAGAACCTTCCAGGATCCTCCTTGAGGTACAAAAAGTACCGAAAGCATTCCACAGGATGCTATGACAAAAACACACTTTTTAAAGAACTGTAACTTGTATAATTAAGCAATATTACATGAGAGGGAGGGGGGAGTGCTGTTGTACTGAATACCAGCATGACCTCGAGTGTGATATTACTTTTATACAACAGTTTCACAAGTACTATTTATTATTAACAGATTATTTTATTTGTTTTTGATTATTTAACCAGTTATTTTGCTTCACCAACACACATCATTCCACTTTGGGACGAACTACCTAACTGCGACTAGTGTAGGTAGTAGTGTTAAATTCTTACTGTTACTATGTAGCCAAAAGATGAGGAGAATAGAGGTGGTGGACTGACCTGAGAAACCTACAAGATTTACTGAATATTTCAACTTAATCCACTTTAGCTTTTAGCCTTAACTTTTTTGGTGTTGAATCCCAAATAGTGTAAAATGGAAAGCTAGTATGCTGTATGTAGGGTGTACAATCCCTTGTTCCACACATCAAGTAGTGCCCTTGATCAGAAGTTAGAGAGGGATTTGGGATTCAGCCTTGTGTTAGCAGCTAGGTAGCTTTGCAGTTCAAATTAGCCAAGAACAGAATAGCATGGACAGTTCAGTGGTAATTCCAAACGATTTAGAAGCATGTTACTAAGGAGACAACATCTTGTTTAAGATGAAACTTTGATTTGTTGTGAATGTGGGTTTTGGAAGCAGCTGCTGTCTCCTCTTTTCAGTACTGCGGACTGTACTGACCTACTTTCACCAATGCTGAAACAGTTAGTGTCTAACAACAGTTAGTATCATTAACGATTGTTACAACACCTGTGCCATGGCGTGATACATACTGTATGATTAAAATGTCCCAGTGATGTTTTGCTCTTTTACTGTATCACCAATTAAGGAATGGATCTTATCCAATCAGATTGCTCTGGATGCTTTAAACCATAGAAAAAGAACCTTCGAAGAACCTTTATATTTTTTTCATTTAAGTTATTTTGCATCTTATTACCTCTAGGGGTTAAATACACTGTAGAAGTCTGTTTTCTTCCTCCAGAAGTGAAGAACGTTTAATTGACCAAAAAAAAAAGCCTTCTAATGCATTATAAAGCAGTATTTTTGTACACATTTGAAAGAGTGCATTCTCCAGTCATATATATTTAAGGATACTTGGTTTTACAAATCGGGTTTTCATTTCATTTAAATATTTTTTAAAATATAAAGTCTCTGTTGTAGGATTGTACATAAAACCTACAGTATTTTTGTTCTTCAAAAATGCATTTAGAGATTGTTATAACTAAATGGTTAATTCCTATGTTACGTGACATTATTTAATTTTTGCTAGTACTGTAGAACTATAAGAAAGTTTAATGAAGAATGGTGTTCTTTGGATTGTCTTTTTTGTAAACGGGTTTAATGAAGAAACGAAAGGGTTGCCCAAACAGAAAACACAAAAATATCCAAATAACCTATTTTTACAGTTTTTAAATGTACGCCACTTGCGAAGCTTTCTGACATCCATGGACTTTCCCTCCATCATCTTACCTTTTATTAGTTACTGTATTAGTTTGTATTTTCTAGTGCATTCACTTCTAACTTTAATCTGAAACTCATTGGGGGTTAATAGGTTCATTATTAGGTTTATTAGCCCTTATGTAGTACCTAAAAACAGACCTTTCCCATTCTGACACAATTTTCTGTTTTCCAAAAACTACAGTATGCAAAAGAATACTTAAGGAACCATCTAATTTACAGCTTAACAAACAAACAAGCGTATTACAAGGACGACACGTATAACCTTTTATATCAACTCAAGAATCCATCAGCATTACCTTCTAAACGAGTCATACAATACTTATACCCTGCACATAATGTGTTAGCGATGCTGGGTCAGTGTTTATAGTATATACAGCATATACTGTAAATAACAATAAGATTTACAACTACACTCCAAATTAATCCAAATTAATCGTTTTTCCACGAAGCGTTAACCTTCATAAGATTTCCAAACTTCTCCTTAATGTTCTTTGGTTCTTCAAATTCCCACCCTGGATTGAGTACGCCCACAACTTCCCTCTGCCCAACACTTCAAGCATCATGACCAAGACATCAACCCCTTATTCTGTCAGGCTCTTGCTTCCCGGCACCATGTGGCGGGTCAACCTCACCTTTCACGTCCCCTAGTTACACTGTCTCGCCTCATGCCCACAAGTTTGTTTTGACTCTTGTTTTTACCCTTTCGTCTCATGTTTTGGATTTGTTACTTCGCTATTGTCTAACAATTTGGCTTTATAACGATGTCGGCTGGATACACAAACCCGGCCATCTGCATTCACACTCTCTGCCACACGCTCCTCCAGGAAAAAGACACTCTTTCTCGTATCTCAACTGTCAATCTCCTGCAACTGGATTCCTTGCGTCAAGCTCAGCAACAGACAAGATTGAAGGACTTTTTTAATTTTTTATGATGTCTTCATTCACAGCTGTAGACCTTTTTGAGTGAACAATGCTAAAAAAAAAGTTAGAAACCTGAGGTTAGACATCAAAGTCTATCAAAGTTGCATTAATTTGCTCGCCTTTCTAGATGATGGGAAAACTTCGTAAAAGCTTCTATAGCACTGTTATTTGATCAAATGTTCAAAATTGCAAAATAAGCTCCAATCCATTGGGACAGGAAACATGTTGTCCAGTTCTCAGGGAAGAAACAGTGATTTTTTTTTTTTTTATGTAACTGGAGATTCAGCTAATATCTGCTGTTAAAACATACTGCTAGACAGTATGTTTATATGTACAGTATGCTAGATGACTGTATGTTACCTACTGTATTACTGAGTTACTCTAAAAATCAACTAGAATAAGCCTTCTGATGGCATCTCAGCTTTATTTTATTTATGGCTTTATTCTTATTAATGTCCTGTTCCATCCAAATCTATGATCATGAACAGCTGCTACCCAGTATGTTACCTTAAAGGCACCCAAGGTCAGGTTTTGGACAAGCATGGACATAGACTGCAAATCCCTTTTTAATTTAGACCCATCTTTAATCCTTGTCCAAAAATAAACCCCACCCTTGGCATTCCATGGTACAAAGCAAATGTTCTCTCACCACTAGATGGTAGCACTGACATTCATGAACAACCCTGAGCATTTAAATCGGTGCCGAAGACTGTGGGACCGTTCCATTTTATCAATATAATCATTTAACCAGATTCAATTAAAGAAAATATCAATTCGGAAATTCAGAGTGTCGGCAGCATGCCTGTTCATTATTCCGTACTCTTTGGCCTGAGGGATGCACATGAGCCGAGCCTCAACCTGACAGATTGCTGCAGATCTCAGAATCTATTCAGCGTTAATTGAGAATCTCTATTTTGGGGGCTTTAGTTAAGCCTTGGAAATGTGGAGGAAAGTGTCTATACAGATTGAGCCAGTGCTTAGCTTCCTACTTGTATCCTTGCAGCCTGGGAAAACCCTTGTTTTCCTGTTATGAAATTTATATGCACTATACACACAGTGTATTTCAGAATTGAAGAGAAAAATGTTTGTGCATATTTGTCAATCAGAAGTAATACTGTAAGAAACACTTTTTGATATAAATAGCACAATTTGAAACATGTTCTTTCTCTAGTACCATAGTAATCTGGCAATGATCATGAATTTCAATAAAATTATGGCGACACATTAATTAGTTTTAAGCCGTTTATATATTTGTCGTGAAAATATGATTACTTGCTCTGTCTATAAACACGTAGACACAAGAAATGTCAGAATTTCCTCAAGACTTTCTGGAAGAAAGTTAAATGAGATATTCCTCACAGAAAATGTCACCAATAAGAATAACAACACTGTTATGAGAGTAATTGTTTATTCCTCTATATAATCCTCTATATTTCGCTTTATAATCCTGATATACTAATGCACTTATCCCAGCTTTTCACTAGTGCTTGGATACCATGAAGGTGGTATGCCCAAGCCATGATTGGAAATGCTGGCCTCCTAGAAACTCCATTAATTGCCAAAATGTGGAAATGGTTTGGAGTGAGGTCAGAACTCAGGACGGAGGATGTGGCAGTAACTCCCATAGTTCCTGTAATGTGCAAGTGGTGTTGGTGAATGATTGTTCGTACAGCTCCCACAGACAGATGCGTGTCTTCTGGGATTTGGCTACAAGTTATCTATTGATCTTCAAGGATTAGGCGTTTCACTTGCTGAATGGTTGTCATTCAGGGATGTACCTCCTTCTTTAAAACATTTACACCATTCGGATGTTTTACTGCAGCAGAGTCTCATCAGTGTACTGTGCTTGAAGTTTTCTGTAAATGTCCATTGCTTTTATGCCATCATTCACCAGAAATTGTATCAAAAAGTCCTGGTTTGACTTTAACGTCCCTTGTATTTATAACATATGTATTATTTGATATTATTTATATTATTGTTGTGTATTCGGAATGTTTTAACAACATTGTAAAAGATCACTTTCCCAGAACATTTCCTGTATGTTCTTTTTCTAACATATAAGTCACTTTTTTAGAACTTACACATACCTGTACATAAGGACCTTCTTGAACGTTCTGAAGATGTTTTACATTAAATTGGCGTAACCTGCCTGATGAACAGTTAATGCCTTCCTCAGCGTAATAAGAAGAGTAAAAGGAATAAAGGTCAATCTGAGTGTGCTTTCGCTCTCTCTCACTCTGTACAATTATTTTTTCTCCAGCTTTCAAAGACAACCTTAGGTTCACCTTGTCCTACTTCGACAGGTCCTGCATCTACAGTTCAGTAACTATTTCATTTCTGTTCCAGATATGAATCTTCAAGCATGGAAGGAGAGATATACCCCAGCAATGTTTGTGTGGCCAATCAGATATGGTATAGGGAGAATGTGGAGTTAGGGGTTGGCTCAGGCTAAAAATAGAAGCAGCATAACCTTGGTACAAATCGATGCCAATCAGCAGCATAATCTGGGGGTGTTGCCCACATCTGTTGCCTGGGGCTTGTGTTGTGTAGAGGTTTATAATCTAGCGCTCTCTAGCCGTCACTCTGGATCCTGTTTCCATCAGAAAAGTGTGTGAAGCATGCAGGGGCAGTGATGTGGACTTTCACCCCTGCACATGAACTCCAGGATGCAATCAAGCCAGCTCTGATTTGGTGTATGTGCAATGGATTGGTTTCACATAACTGTCATGGATCTGCGAAAATTGCCAAGGTGCTTGACCTCTAAGGAAGAGATAACTTCTGATGGATTGATTTTCAAGAATGTTTGTCAGGAGAGATTGCGGAGCGATCTATTCAAGAAAGAAAAAAAACGTCTATTAAAATGAAAGCTTTTTAATATGAAACAATGTGGTTGCAAAGTAGGCAGAGCTTAAAGCCTTCAATAATGTTGCTAAGTATAAAGTGTCAACCCTTTCCTGTTAGTGTAGGTTTTCTACCGGGAATGCATTG
>JAOVVB010000001.1:14837019-14855836 GCA_028570985.1 Heterobranchus longifilis
GATATGCAAAGCAGCGGGGCCGTGGACTTAGGCACAAGTTGCCAACAAGTTATTTGTGGATTTTCAAGAATCGGCTGTTCCACTTCATGAAAAGAAACGATACCTGGCCAGGATCGTCATTCACGGATGTACAGTCTTTTTTAAAATGTTTGCACCATTCACATTTTTTACTGCAGCTGAGAGTCTCATCATTGTACTATGCTTGACATTATGCTTTACACCTTCATTCCTCAGAAATTTCATCACTAGTCCCGAATCGACTTGAACGGAGCTCGTGTATATTCAAACCCTACTTTTTTTATTAGTTATGCAAGTCGGCTGCCAGTGCTCACTTTAAAGAGCAAAATCATTATCGATGACACTAATATACATTTTTCTGGTTTTGCTGGACTCTCAGTCACACAGACTATTCTCTTTGCTTCTTCAATTGCTTCAATTCTCTGTTTTATACATCAAAAACTTTTTCACTGCCTAAAATCGGCTTAGACAATAACAATAAACACAGCAGTAAAAACTGCCCAAGTAGCTTTGAAATATTTATTTGTTCATGAGCGATTTTCTGTAGACACACAACCCACACAATTTCACACCACTGTCTGGAATGTGGCGTGAATTATAATCGGACAGGGGAGACCCCCTAGGATGAAATAAAACACAGTAATAATCATAATAATAATCTCACAGTGAGAGCTGACCTTCTTCTACAGCCCACAATTACTCTGTTTTGTGGCAACTCAGGAACTTGTCTGTCCTCCACATCACTTTTGAAGTGGTGATTGGAAGTTGTAATTTGGGATTAGGTGGTATTTTATATGCATAAACCAACAAAAGGTAATTTAAACACTTCAAGACTGTTATGCAACAAAATTTTAATAGACAGTTCCTTGCAAAAGCATTCATACCCCTGCAGTGTGTGACAAGCCATGTGAGGGACAGAGCAAACATGGAAAAAGGTGCTCTGGTCAGATTTTTCTTTTTGGCCTAAATGCAAAGGGGAAAAAACTAACACTGTGCATAGTGGTGGCATCTTCATGTTGTTGGAATGTTTTTTTTCAGCCTTGACAGGAAAGTTGGTCAGAGTTGATGGGAAGATGGATGGAGCAAAATACAAGCCGTACTTTCTTTAGCATAAAATGTAATAAGTATTTTAAGGAGTGAAATAATCTTACTTTGGATGTATCTGTCAACACTGTCACACAATAAGCTACTACTGTCAGATGAATTTCCTGACGGTGTTGACAAAATTCCATATTGCATGCAGTGATATTGGTTAAAAAGTGATATTTTAACAGATTTTTTTTTTTTTAGCAATTTGAATATGTGAACCCTTGTTCTGGACAAGAACTTTTCAGGTGAGGACACTTTTTCAAATAAAATAAAAATCATTTTAAGTAGGAATGAAAAAACTATTTTGTTATGCTGAGTTGATTCAGTTCATAAAAATGATCAAAAATACTAATTAATAATAATTCATAAAAATATTATTTATTTCAAAATTTTACAGAAAAAATACAATCTTATGTGCTGGACATGCTTTGTACCAGATCTATCTATCTATCTATCTATCTATCTATCTATCTATCTATCTATCTATCTATCTATATCTATCTACTGTATCTATCTATCTATCTATCTATCTATCTATCTATCTATCTATCTATCTATCTATCTATCTATCATTTTATGAGACAAAGAAGTGAAAAAAATATTTTGTTAATGCTGAGTTGATTCAGTTTTTAAAATTTATATTTATTAAAATTTATTCAAAATACTAATGAATAATAATTAATTAAAAGATTAATTATTTTTGAAATTTACAGAAAAATACAACAATGTTCAACCTATCTATCTATCTATCTATCTATCTATCTATCTATCTATCTATCTATCATCAAGTTAGCTTCCATATCTCTTGTCACTATGTGTTTTTATGCTTAATTCAGCTATCTCAATGCATTTCACTACTAATCACAGTATAGCAGACTAAAAACTTAAGCATCTCCCTACAACACAAACAACGTGATAAAGCACCTAATACCATTTAAGCAGTGTTGTTAATAGAGTGTGAGGGTGGCTGAAAAGGCTGTGTAGTATCAGTATGGGCTTATTAGTATCAGAATGGTGATTAAAAATCATAAAAATCACTGCAGGATGTGATGATGTGGACACACATCAGATATTTGCAATCAGGCAGAGTCTGTAAAAAAGTCATCACTGAATCTTTTGAACCTTTAGAGTTTACATGACACTAGCAGAATAGTAAAATCTGGATGAATCAGGAAGAATTTGAGGAGACACAGCAGTGTATAAATGGAAAAAAAGAGATATCATTTTCTTAATTGTTTATGGGTCTCCCTTTTAAATATGATGTGTACATGCTGGAGAATTTTTGCCATGCCATTTTGAGGATTACCTACAATGCAACAAACCTACACTCCCAACTGTTATCATATAATAACAACTGGAAACCTTAGTAACTCTCACAAACAAGGCTTATGACTAATGTGGTGTGTATTTTTATATTTTGCTTGTGCAAACCATAACCGCTGATACCATGCAGCGCGTTCTAGCAGAGCTCTTGCCTTTTAAGAAGCCTTGTTCATCTATTGTTCAGCTTGCAGAGACTTTTCAGCTTGTAAAAACACACTTAAATTCTTTTTTTTCCCAGATTCAAGCAAATCCTGTTCTAAACCACTGTTTCTAAAGGGCCTGCACCAGGCAAAGAAAACAACTAAGAGATTACTGGAGATGGGATTACTGCAGCTGACATAATTGGAACGGGGTTAAGAACTGGCCAATGCAAAATTTAAATTTGAAAGAATAGTGCTGATATCTGTCAAAAGAAAGCAAAGGAAAAAGGTCATGTGGTCTGATAATTTCAGATTAACCCTATTTCAAGGTAAGAAGGGAAGCACTTGAACAGGAAATGCATCCATCATGAATAGTTGCCACTGTACAAGCCTCTGGAGGCAGTCTTATGATCTGGGCTTGCTTCAGTTGGCCAGGTCTAGGCTCTGCAGCATAATGTGAAAAAAAGTTTCTTTATTTCTGTTATTTTATTAATTTAATTCAACAAGTGAAACTCGTATATTCATTACACACAGACTGATATATTTAAAGTTTTTATTCCTTTTAATTGCCTTGCAGCTAATGAAAACCCAAAATTCAGTATCTCCGAAAATTTGAATATTGTGAAAAGGTTAAATATTGGAGACTCATGGTGTCAGACTTTAATTAGCTAATTAATACCTCAAAACACTTTTCCTGACCCTTTCCTGGTAGCACAATCTGGTTCAGTAAACTACATAATCATGGGGAATACAGATTAGTAATACTGATAGTTGTCCAGAAGGCGATCATTGACACCAGTTAAGAGGAAGTTGTGAGACACCGGACCCAACAAGAGCTGGGGCCTCCCATCAGAGCATCATGGGCTTCCATAACACATCAGCAGCGCTACAGACTGATTGCCTCCATGCCACGCCGCATTGCTGCAGTAATTCATGCAAAGGGAGTTCCGACTACGTATTGAGTGCTATACATACTTTTCAGTAGTCCAACATTTCTGTGTTTTAATTTTTTTTTATGATATTGGTAGTGTTCTAATTTTCTGAGATACAGAATTATAGGTTGTCATTAGCTTTAGCCCATAATCATTAGAATTCAAAGAAATAAACACTTGAAATCTATCAGTCTGTGTGTAATGTATCTATATAAATTATGAGTTTCACTTTTTGAATTAAATTACTGGATCTATATTTAAAATTTATTAACATGCACCTGTATTTGTGTGTATTTATATACCATATTGAGATGGTGCACAGCTTCTGACATTAGAGCAACACTTCAGGATATTGAGGACTGGGGAGATGAGCAGGCCTACTGTGATTTCTATGGACCAGTCAAGAATCGGTTGTGTCAGGCGACACTCTTTAACTAAATCATGCCAACGGCTTCCCTTGTGTAGCACAGAATAATTTATGTTGTGTCACTGTAGCCTACTATTTTTGTCCCGGTGCTCTTGATGACCCGATCCCCCATTTATTCCCAAGAGCGGTATGACTCTAACCCTCAAAATCTGAGCAGTACTTAGAGCAAAGGCGTGATAAGAGAGCTTTCAGCGATGTAAAATGGTCTGAATTTTTTCCTTCTGTGAAATGACTCATGGCTCCTCATTAATATCCTTGCTGTGCTCTGAGGCATGATCCTCGAAGCACAGCACACGCATAGATAACATATATTTCTTTATCTAATTGCTCGTGTATAATTTAGGTCATTTTCTAGCCAGGGGACATGAATCATAACACTGGGCCTTTCGCTAAGTCTTTAGCTTACAAAGTCTGTCTTTGCATATTGCCTTTATTATGTCCTGTGTTTAGCTTTATCACTTAACCTAATAAATGTTAAAGGATAAAAGGACAGAGTTTAGTGGCGTTATGACTTTGGTGTTTATAGTACTCATTTGAATTAGTGGTGTGTCCATACATATAGCACACATAATCTAAAATAATTATAATATACATATCTGGTCCAATTTCACACAAAAAAACGTTACTTTAGCACAAAGAAAAACAATGTTGGACACAAGAGGAAGGCACCAGAACACCCCATGTATCACAGCCCACTTTGTATAGGCTTAGCAAACAAATAATTGTTGATGTGGCCTCCAAACTCACCAGATCTCAATCTGACCAAACATTCATGAAATGAACCAGACAAACAAATCTGATCCATGGAGGCCCCACCCTACACCACCCACAGCACCCAAAGTATCCACTGCTAGCATCCCATTGGCAGACACTACAGTATACAGTATATAATACACCGCATTGTAATGTCATGCGCTGTAGGGCCAGCTAGCTACATTCATTGCAAGCCATTGTAATTATCCAACACCTCTGACAATCAACTTTTAATCTTGTGTGAGCAATGCTACTGCAGAGCACCTGAAAAGTTCATATCATGGGTTACCTTGGCTCAAAGGCCAAAAACCAGTCTGCTCAGTACATGCTAATATCTTGATTTAAAAACCATAAAGTTGACTTGTGCAGGAAATGTAATTTTAAAGGTTTCATATTTCTCCACCTTTAATTTGAGCCTCTGTTGCACTTTGATGAATTGTTTCCAAGGGCAGAAGTTTGTAATAAAGCACATCAATTCAGTGCTATCTTTTATTCATTTCACTTCCTTTGTATAGTGTTTTGTGATGCAGCGAGCACTCAGAGAAAAGGACATATTTATTATCTTTGCTGTGACATGTGAAGCATTGTGTAGCTTTATTTCAGCTTCCATTCACACACACACGCACACACACACACACACACACACACACACACACACACAGAGTGAGAGCGAGAGAGAGAGAGAGAGAGAGAGAGAGAGAGATTTCAAACATATTACACTCCTGTAAGTCATTTTGGCTTTTAAAAGCAAAGGAATAGCAGCTTACAAAAGATGTGATTTAATACTGTAGATGGGGTTTAATGGTTAATGTCATTTCTACCTGGCACCAAACCTATTATGTGGTGTGGAGGTGTGGATGCCTGCTAAGGGAACCAGGTTAGAAAAGCTCCTTGTTCCTTTTATCTTGCACTTGGTACAGTATGAGACAAACAGAAATCAAAATGTTGCTCTGATAGTCCTAGAGAATATTTGGTTTTGTTCAAAAAAATTTTATTAATAAAATAATTCATTAGCCACAACAGAAAAGCTCAACAACTTTTTTATTCATTTATTGTGTTGCCACCTTATGTCTCTCTTTAATGTATATTAATCTCATTAAAATTAATTAAAATTAACTTAGTGTCTAAATGACACGTTTCTTTTTTCTGTGCTTATAAATGAGAACATTACAGGATAGAGACTGGGAGAAAAAAAAACTCTGTGTCCTGTCCTCTGGATTTGAGGATTATAGCATCAAGGAAATCGGAGCGTTTCATGTGATGGACAGGCTAATCGCCTTTTGCACTTACGCTCACTGACGGTCTGGATGATACAGCGTTCTCTGAGGTCCTCCTCAAAAAATTATAAAAGTGTGAAAAAAAAGAAATGGACAAAGGAAGGATAGTGTAAAAAAAGCGTATTCAAGCAAAGAGTATTAAAAATGGAATGTCTTTTCTGGGTCTGGGTGTCTTTTCAGCTCATATTTTCCTAATACTTTTATAAGGTGGCACGGCATTTGGAAAGGAATGGCATACTAAATTATGGTTAAGCTACACCTACTGTAAATTACTAACAATGCTCCATTTCCAAAAAGGTTTGAGTTTTGACACAAAAAAGGAGGCTTTTTAAATGCTCTGTATGTACAGTAAGTGATGTTGAGTATGCTGTGAAGTCAGCATACAATGCATGTAGACATCTTAAAGATGTGAATTTGTTATAACATACGGGAAGATGTTAACATAATCCACCAAATGGTCAAATAAATGTTGCATTTAAGTGCTATTGGCTCTAATGTAAAAATGCATGGTTACAACTATGTAAAGGTGACCTAAGTAGTAAAAAAAATTGAGTAAAGATTAGGATTAGAAACATGGTCTACTAACATAGGCAATAAACATATAACTGTACTACGATTAATAATAATAATAATAATAATAATAATAATAATAATCATAATAATCATAGTAATAATAATAGCACTACATGACTAAAAAAAATCACACTCTAATATTTCTTAAAAGCAACACTCTATAGGGCACACATTCACCATGACACTGTTTTGACCCCCCCTTAAAAAAAAAAAAAACATCTCACACTACAGTATAATATTTCTTTGAAGCAACGCTTTGATTATGACACACAATCACCATGGAACTATTTTAACAACCTTATGCAACGCCACAATATTTCTTTCCATCCAGCATTGCACTGATTTTTTAAATTTTATCAAGAACAAGATCTTGTATTGATGGTGAAAGAGTCAATCCACTCCATAAAGTATTCTCCAGCACATCTCAAAGACTTTCAAATGGACTTAACTACTCTCTGACCATTAGGTTACCAGAAACAGATTCTGTTCAGTATTTAACAGTTTTGTTAAGTTCAGTATTTAACCAGTTCGCCCATGCCTAAAACCGCCACTGGCAGTGCCATTAGCAAAGAAAAAATACTGATGTGATTAATGGGCTAACTTGGTCATTCAGGACATTCAGGTTATCAGTTGACTTAGTTTCTTTGCCATATAACATTGCTGAGCTTAGATCTGACCAACTGAAGCAACCCCAAATTCATGTGTATCCCTTGATGCACCCATTGCAATCTTGGACTCCTTACCTTTTTCCCTTGCCCCAAAGTTCAGTCTTTGGGCTTCCTGTCAAACTGAAGACCTTTTTTTCCCGATCAGTTTCACTAACTAGTGTTTTTTTATGAGCACACAGCTGTTTAGTCTCAATCCTGTGAGTTCTTGTCTGTGTGGAAATGCTATTATTTTTGCTGTTAAACATAGCTCTAGTTTCTACTATTGATTTCTTTTTTTTTTTATGATGCAATGTCTTCAAGTAATGGGGCTTGTTGAAAGGGACTCTAATCAGCGGGAACAACCAAGGCACTGTCAGCAAACTGTGACTGGGGGACAGATGGACAGGTGCCATGGGAACATCAGTCACGTGAGCTTAGAGTAACAAGCTAGTGATAGTGAGTGGCCATAATGACAGCAAGAACAGAGTAAATCAGTGCAAGGTTAAGTGTTTATTTGATAAGCAATAGTTCCACATACTGTAGACTTGGAAAGTGCCTTTCGTTCCAGAGGCTTCCCAGGGAAGAACTCTGATTGTCCTAAACACATTTTTTATTCTTCCCGGGATGACGGGACACTATTAGTCTCGAGTCATGGATACCACCCTGCCCTAACAGGCAAGTCTTGTGCTCAAATGTACTCCAATTATCTATGAGGGTGAGTCAAAAGTTTGGCACATTCTGGTTATGTTAAAAGCATCCGTAACTTGCTGTAAGCTACATCTTTAAATACTTTGACTAAATTTCTTTCTTGAAGTTGATAGTTCAGCTTTATCCTTCCATGTTTTAATATTTTGTTAGCCAGTTCCTAACCCAGTCCCAGCAAGTTTAGTTCGTTGCTTTCTTTGTTTGATGCATGCCAATAATTTGACTAATCTGAAACACAGTAACTGACATGGCTGTTTAAAAATTAGAAGCTACACACTGCAATAGATAGGGTTCAAATAATTGTTGCCAGATGAAACATATTAATCACAGTAATTGTTCAATCAATAGATCTTATGGATTTCCTTTTTTAATTCCAAATGGTGACTTTTCTGGCCATGCTGTGTATAATGCTGTTTTCTAAGATCGCAAATAGCTTTATTCTAATGCTTTATTCATCATTTGTGTGTTGTCAACTGTTATCTGTAGACAGGGAAGAACAAGTTGAATTAGCAGTAAAAGTGTAATAATATTCACCTGCGAGTGTTTTACAGTTAGTTTATTTATAGGTGCATCTATAGTATATGCTATGAGAGAAGAGTGATAGCCAGACAGAGAGAGAGCTAAAGTACTAGATCTTTTCAGGGAATTTTCCTTGCCACCGTCACCCTCAGCTGTGTGTGTGCGTGTTTTTTTTTTTTTAAAGACCATTGTTAAAGGCACTATACAAATAAAATTGAATTGGCCTGCACAGAGAAATTTGTGGTCAGTTTATGTGAAGCAGTTTTACATTTTTACTGGTACTACAGTATGTAGTAACCCTGAAAATTACCCTGAAAATGTCTCAGAGGGTTATCAAAGGGGTATTGGTTGATTTCCTTCACTTCAATGTTCCTTAAAAAACAGACGTTGTCACCCTATTTGGTTTACACCAATGTGTTCCACTTCATTATTGGTTGTTCAGAGTTCTTGAAACATTCCAGTGTGTCATGGATAGAATCCTCTACAGTCAGCTGCAGCCTGAGTCAGGTCTGGGGGTAAATGGCAGTAGGGGTGTGGTCAAGCTCTGGTTATAAGTGAGAGGAACAGGTTGAACCAGAAGATACTGTAATGCATAATGACATTCACCTGTGGTGTGTAACGGCTAGTTTATTGATGGGTGTTTCTTTGTGCTTTCAGGAGAGAGCTGTAACCATAGAGAGCGAGCGAGCTGAATGGCACAGAGCAGTATGCATGTGTGTGTATGTGTGTTTCATGTAAAAGAAAGTAGGTTCAAAGAAAAGAGGAAAATAAATTACCTGTGTGAGTTCTCACAAGCCTGCCTTTTCCACAAACCACAAAATCGTTAGAAATGTATAAGTTATGAAGGTTAAGATAAAGTGCAAAGTTTGCCTTCATATCCTTTTTCATGTGTAAGAGAACGAAATCAAACAACACTGCCCTTGCTCTTTCAAGTTCATAAATTTGTCTAGAAATAAGATTGGGTGCTAAACATCTTTATTGTTGCCCACAGTTCCCTCCAAGCTTCATGCACCCTGCATTAAAAAGTGGCACAGAAGGCAGATAAAAAATGTGAATAAAATACTTACATACATTTTTTTTTATAATGAACTGTAGTAACTGATGAACTAATGTAAAAAATAAAAAAAAAGACAAATCTTCTGTTAACCAAGTTCTGTCCCAGATCAGTTCAAACTGATTTAATGCTTTTAATATTGCTTATATATTTTTATGAAATTGACTGAAATTTATGAATTGACCCACTTTTATTTGCACAGCCTTGGAAATGCCCATGATTGGCTAGCATCACTATTATTCATGTAGATGCCTACCCTACAGTACCTCTCTTTGAACATGGCCAATTTTGCTTCCTACATCTCCCAACTATGGACTGTTGTGACATCATTAGGATTCATTCTCACGATCTCCTGATTTTAGGGTAAACGTTTTGTTGTGCTACTTGGGAGCCCCAGTATTGGGAATTGTTACTGCAGAAATGTTCCAAAAGATCAGGTGGATTAAAATTGTTAAAAAATGATATAATTGAAACAGAATTCTATGAATGATAATGTAAATGGAACATTGAATCAAAACACATTTAATTAGTTAGTTATTTATAACTTTTTACCCAGTCCACCTATTACACAATGCACCCTCCTGCAGCCCACAGGAAGATGGTTCCATGTACCTCTTTCAGGCTGAGTTTAGCTGAGCCCCTTGGATCAGGTCCTGGCCACCAAGTGCCCCAGGCCCGCCTCCAGGGTGAAACCCCAGTTTCCCTATTCTGGGAAATTTCATAAGGGTCTATGAGCCACTCTTATTAAGTTCCCTCAAATATGATCGGTTTGCCTTGGAAGACCCTTCCAGGATCTATCTGACACAACAACATAGCTCCTAAGATCAGTGGGGTGCGCAAACCCCCTACACCACGATAAGTCAACGCCTTAAGGAGGGGCAGGGTAGGCGCAGAACTAGAGGGAGAGATTATATCTTTCCTATATCTTTTATCTTTCGCCTGTGCATGAGCTGGAGGATAGGTAAAAAGCAGGGGGGGGGTGTAGGAAACTCTGCTCAGACTGCTGCCTCCATGTTCTGGACCTGGATCCTGAAACTACTGTCTCAGCTAATGCTCCATCCATCCATTCACCGATAGGTAGTTTTAGTAGTTTTAGCTACAATGTGCAGTTTTTCTATACGTTATTGAGCAAATCTGCCTGTATGAAGGACGTGCACTGAATTCTCCATCTAATCTAAAGTGAATAATAAACAGATTTTTAACAAAGAAACATATGTAATTGCTGAAATGTTTTTTTAAAGGAGACGTTTATTTGGCATTTATGCATGAAGGATTTTTTTAAATCTAATTCTTCTCCCATTTATGTAAGATTTCTACTGTACAGTGTCAAAATTAAAGAAGCACTCTTATGGAGTAGATGTATAATGAAAGACATAACAGGAATCTCTTTTCCCTCAGATGTTCCACAACATAAACTGTACCTACAAATTAATTAAACACATAGTGTGTGAGTCATTAACAAATATAGAAGTATTGTAGATGACAGACTGCTGTAACACATTTTGGATGTTCTTTTATGGGGAAATAATCAGCTTCAGGTGGTAACAGTAACTCTGCTTCATCACACCATGTCACTTATTATGTCTAAATAATAGTACAACATGGTGTGTTCGGTTTAGCACTTGCTTGGATTTGGCCCATAAAGCAAATTATACTGTAATTATATAAAAAACAGTCCGCTTTTGTGTGTTTTTGCATTATTTTGGTAAATGCAGCATCAGGTTACACACACTGCAGCCTGCAACTGCAACTTTACTGTTCTCAAAGATGTCAATTAGGATTAATAATTAACAATGTAATATGAGAATTATACTCATGACACCTCTCAGTAGGCACAAAGTGCTTTCAAAGATATGAAAAATATGTTTTAATGGAACTTCTACATTTCCAGATTTAAAACATTTATAAAGGTTTCTTTTTAAAGGTGACTTGAAAATACTAATAGTGGGGGCTAAACTAATATTATGGAGAGTTCAGTTTGCTCAAACTGATGGATTATCTTAGTTTTCCTTGTAAGTGTTGCTAGCTTATGCTATTGTACTAATACTACATAACACACAGAATTTTTTAGAAGACACTACCACACTATTGCGATTAGAAATATCCAAACATTTTAAAATCTGTTTAGTGAGGTAAGAAATAAGGAAGCTGGGAAATATCCAAGACTAATAGTTTGACTGAATCAGTGCTTGGGCTAGGCGGCACAGTGGCATATAGTGGTTACCACTGTGCCACCTTGCACCTCCAGGCACAAGGTTTCGATTCCTGCCTTGGGGTCTGTGTGCAGAGAGTTTACATATTCTCCATGTGTTTGGGGGGGTTTCCTCGGGTACCCTACAGTACATACAGGATAAAGTGGTATAGACGATGAGTGAGTAAAAGAGCTTGGGCTGTGTTTTGTTTTGCTCTAGCTGGACATTTCATGCATGTCTTATTCTTATTAAAATACAGACTAGCGAATGAAGGACTTATCCAAAAACAGACTAATTACATTGACTATTTAATGGGACAAATTGAGGGCAGAGTAGACGTGCTTTCAGTAATGACTGAATCTGACCATGAATCTGATTCATTTGTTCATGAATTAAAAATGAGAAATAAAATCTGTTACATTTTTGTTTGTTTGTTTTTTTGTTACGCTTCTTCAAAAGTAGATGCTTCATGCTGTTTGAAATCAGATAGCAATATATATATATATATATATATATATATATTTTATTTTTTCCTTTTTTTTTCCCCTAGTAAATTTTGCTAATGAAAGGGTTAACAGATAAATTTATACTTCATACTTGGGAATCCACCTGTGGCACAATGCGCAATTGTTTATTTATTTATGATATTATGAAAATAATATGATATTGTATCATTTATTCCGTAATTAAAAGTATACTAGTTGATGAAAGGCAGTATAGTGAAGTATATAGAGGATATAAGGAGTATTATGGAGGGATGAGTGGAGCAGAGCGCGCACGCTGGAGAGAGAGAGAGAGAGAGAGAGGTGTGTGTGTGTGTGTGTTGTGTGTGAGACTGAGTTTCCCAGCAGTTGCCTTCACAGAGCTGAAGCACACTGTAGAGGAGGAATGACATGGTGTCCTCGCGCCGGCTCCGACTTGCACATTTGCGCGCGTCCGTCTCTCCTGTCCTCCGTCTCCTCCTTGTCTCTCCTCTTTCCCCAGTTCTTGTTCAGGTGCCAAACCCGCGATCGGGACCTCCTTCATGCCCGAACGAGGACATCACCTTTCAGAAAGAGTTGCTTCGCACATCTCGCTGTTTCTCAGTGCTTCTGCGCTTACTTCACGTGAGTACGACAAGTCCGACGCGTTCATTCATTCATTCATTCATTCATTCATTCATTCATTCATTCATGTGTGCACGACATGCACGGACCTTGAATACGTTTTAGTTTTATTTGTCACTTTTCTACCAGCAAAAGTATAGACGGACATCTCGTATTTACAGCTGAACGTGTCATGTCGTTTCATTTCTGCACTGGTGTGTGCATTTCTTCAGGTTTCAGTCCTTTCAAGGAATGAAAAGCATGAGCACAGTGACTGTGTTTGTGTTGTAATTTTACTGCCTGGTACTTATAGGTCTGCATCATGACTCAACAGGTATCAGGTATTTCCAAGTACTACAGGTTCTGCTCATTCATACATCAACAATACACACTTTTTCTTACAGTATTACACATTTCTAAACCTTATTTCTATAAATCAATAACTTGAATTATCATGCAATGACAGAACAAAAAAAAAAGTACAATTTCTTTATCATCATAATGAAGCCGTGCTTTAATATCGTCTAATGCATTTTAGCATTTATTTCTCCAAAGTTTTTTGTCCTAAATGACACCGTCTTTAAATAGACTGCATTAATCAGAGAGCTTTAGTCACAGACTTTTCTAACCAGGTCAATCTTTTCCTGTACTAATTACATACAGCGGGTATACATACTGTATGTATAAAAATAAAAGTACTGTAAAATTACGCTGAAAACATGCAACAGAGGTGAGGATTGTAAAAGCATAGCTACTGCTTTGCACTAAATGCATGAGAGGAAAATAAGATTCTTGAAACTGCAAACTGAATCAGATATCCTTAAGGGAGTGGTGTTCGAAAGTGTCCAAATGCACACAGTCCTCCTTTTTGCTTCGACCTAGTCCCTTCAAATATCCGTGTCCTTGCTTAAAAGACTTAAGAGACCTAACATTATTACAAAGGGACAGCAAATTAAAAATATCTCAAGGCTTTTTAATGTAATTTACAATAAATGCAAAGGCTGCAATGTGAGCACCAGGTAATTAAAATCAATCCTAAAATTCGAAGAAAGACACAGCAATTGTTTCGTTTAGTGTTTGTAAACTGAATCGCAGTTGGATTGTTGTAAATCCAGAAATGTTATAATAAAAGAATGATAAATGTCTGATCTTAGTGGAGGACAGGACTGAGTTTTGCTACGTAGTACGTAGTTTAAAGAAAAATTTAAAAAAGGGGGCAAAAAAAAAAAAGAGAAAAAACAATTTAAAGGGATTCTGTTATGTCTAAGTGTTCAGGCATGTGCTGATAACATGGGATGGGAATCACTAAGGAAAACCTGATACGATATTATCATACGTATGTGTCAATCTGATTTGGATCGCAACTCTGTTAGTATTAATTTAAAAAGATTAAATATGTTAAAATATTAAAAGATTTTTTAGAGTTTGTCACAATATTAAACTAATTTATCAAATAATTTAAGGAAATCGTCCCCGCCAACTCTACTGATAACACTTCTATTTTTATCATCATGTGATGCTCGAACATGATCAGATACTCATTGTTTCTTAGCATCCAAGCTGACTTTTGCATTTGCAAGTCCTGCATTTGTGTTCAAGATCTGTGTCATGCCAGAGACATAGCAAACACCAGTAATGTTCAATGGTCTATTGATTGAATTGGAAAATAAGTCAAAGTACAGATTGATCCTCTATTTCTGGGATCAGATAGGATCAGCATTAGATGGGTCCATTCATTCATTCATATAGTCTTCTCTGTTTGTCTTTCCCGCAAGAATCCTAAAAGGTTGAATGTAAAGCTTCACAATAATTCCTCTAACAGATTTCAAGTAGATCTTACTCAAAAGCTTATTTTTAAGAAAATTTGAATCAATTTGAATCCAGTTCACTTTTGTGGTGGAAACTCTATGTCTGTACTCCTAGTCTGATTATGCTTATTTTCTTTCCACTTTCAAAGATGATGGCTGACCTCGTGGAAGCTTGCTTTTGAAGAACCCTGTGTTGCAGTCAACATGGCAACAGGAGTAGCGGCATGGCTCCCATTCGCCCGGGCAGCTGCTATTGGCTGGATGCCTGTGGCCAACTGCCCCATGCCCACCGCACCCAGAGAACAGACTAAGAAACAGGATGAGCTGATCATCTTGAACGTCAGCGGTCGTCGCTTTCAGACCTGGAGAACCACGCTGGACCGTTATCCTGACACTCTACTCGGCAGCACCGAGAAAGAATTCTTCTATAACGAAGAGACAAAGGAGTATTTCTTTGATCGTGACCCAGACGCCTTCCGCAGTGTGCTCAACTTTTATCGTACTGGTAAGCTCCACTATCCTCGACACGAGTGCATCTCGGCCTATGATGAGGAACTTGCCTTCTTTGGGATCATCCCAGAGATCATTGGCGACTGTTGTTATGAAGAGTACAAGGATCGCAAACGGGAAAACGCCGAGCGCCTCATGGATGACCAGGAGGAAAACAAAGAAGGCAAGCTGCCTAGTCTGAACTTCCGTGAAACTATGTGGAGAGCCTTTGAAAACCCACATACCAGCACCATGGCGCTGGTGTTCTACTACGTCACTGGCTTCTTCATTGCTGTTTCGGTTATCACAAATGTAGTAGAAACCGTCCCTTGTGGCGCCACACCAAGTCACAAGGATGTCCCGTGCGGTGAACGCTACACCGTGGCCTTCTTCTGCATGGACACAGCATGCGTGATGATCTTCACAGTGGAGTACCTGCTGCGCCTTTTTGCTGCACCTAGTCGTTACCGCTTCATGCGCTCGGTTATGAGTATCATCGATGTTGTGGCCATTTTGCCCTACTACATTGGCCTAGTCATGACCGACAATGAGGATGTGAGTGGCGCCTTTGTCACATTGCGTGTTTTCCGCGTTTTCCGCATCTTCAAGTTCTCACGCCATTCCCAGGGCCTTCGCATCCTGGGATACACACTTAAGAGCTGTGCCTCAGAACTCGGCTTCCTTCTGTTCTCCCTCACGATGGCCATCATCATCTTTGCCACGGTTATGTTCTACGCTGAGAAGGGATCAAGCTCAAGCAAGTTCACTAGCATTCCAGCATCTTTCTGGTACACAATTGTCACAATGACTACGCTGGGGTAAGTGCAAATAACAAATGTGCAAAAAAATTTGTTGATTCCAAAGAGGCTATGTCTGTACTATTCAGTTTTAGGACCTACCTCTTTCTGGGTACCTAGAACCACCAGTGTGGAAGGGAATGCCTAAGTAGTGCCAGTTTCTTCTATATGAGAACCTCTGGGTTCTTTGGATAGTTTGTAGTCAAACAACAGTCTGTTTTTGGACTGTGTAATTTTTAGAATTCTAACATTCTTACTTCTCACACAGTACAAGATCTCAACATTAACATTTTAACCAAACTGATTGGGGAATAAAAAGTCTTAAACTATAGGCCTGTGGAACACTGCTTAAACCTTCGCGCTCAAATACTCTTGATTTATTTTCTGTATCAGCAGTTTTGACAGTAGTTATAAATGTGTTCTAATATGCACTAATATGTTTCTAACACAACTATAAATTAAATCACAGGGTCTTATGTGGTGGAAATTAAGGATAAATAAATATTGACAGACAACATTTTAATGAGATAATTTGTTCATTTGGTGTTAGTCTGGATAAATACGTTTGAATACAAAAATCACACTTTAAATCACAATTAGTGTCAAAAAATTTTTAATCAAATTGTTCAGCCCTAACAACATTTAAACAAACAAAAGAGACCTAAATATTGATATTCTAAAGTTTTCTATTGTGGTTTATTCAGCATTTTTGGAAGGAGTATCCAGTGTCAGTATTTATAGGGACTACCTTGCATTGTGAAGAATCCACAACACTGAATGTAGCTATAAATTGATTAGATATGTCAATATTTAAAAAAGTATAAAGAATTGTTTTGTAGAATTAGTCATTTTTGTGGTTAAATAAAAACACTTAGAGTTTTTAAAAAATTGTCGACTTCAAGGTGGTAATAATAACTGTGCCTCACATACATTACTAATTATTTTCTTATAACAACCAGGAGCTTTATTCCTTATTAAAGTCAAACTTTATTCGTTCTTAAACTGAAGCTACTTACACTTTTAAAACTGACTATTGTGTATGTTTATGATCTGCAACCAGAACAATCCATCTTTGTGTATACAGTAAACACCCCTTCTTTTGAGTTTAGAGCATATACCACAGAAGATGTAATGCATTTGGTCATTCACACACACCTTCATACACAGAGTGTTTATTGTTATGTGATGTGGGAAAGTGGCAAATGGACCAAGGCATAATGGCTGTAAGAAAACGAGAGCTGAAGCAAAGGCATACACTGTGGCTTCACAAAGGCGCAATAAGTATGAGTAGCTGTCAGGGTGAGTAATAGTGGGTACCACTACATCTGCTAACAAATATAAACCTTCACGATATCTGCCATTTACTGGGCTGCGAGCAGACCGAATAAGGACATGCCTGCTGGAGGATACACAGCACAGGCCTCGCCTTTGTGTATATGTACTGCTTAGATAAGAGCACTGAAGAGCTTTATAAGAGTAGGCAATTTAAATATCTGGGATGGTCATGAGAGTTCTTATGAAGAAATTCTTTATTGGTTAAACAGTAGCATTACCTGCTACCTGCTAGTGATGTTAGATGTGTGGTCAAAATGTAATATACTGTATGTTATTACAAATTAGTGTGTCTTTGAATGACAGTCATGTTAACCTGAAAAATTTGTGACTAGAGCTGACTACTGAAGTGAAAACTTGGTCACAATATTCATGTCTGAGGTAATCTGGATATCATCGATGGAAATCTCCAGGAACCAGGTTCACTGTTATAATGACCAGATTTACTATCACGATACGTAGATGACGATTCGATTTGTACAGTATTGCGGTTCTGCAAGTATCATAAAACAATTTTACATTCTCTTTAGATTTTGTTGTAGTTCTACACAAATAAATTTGCCCTACCACAAACTATGCTGTGCTGCCTCCCAATGTGTGAATAGTTTACTGTGTGCCACCTGTAGGATTATAGAGGAACAGGAACATTTTACCACCACAAATGCTAACATAAGAAATTGGAAAGCATTTAATATCTAAAAAATACAAAAATTTAATTTCGAAGTGAGTGTGTAGATACATGACTTACTATACAAAAGAATTGTATTACGTAGCTGAGTTGTGTTTCCCCTATCTCTAATTGGTCTATCTCTAAGTGTAGCATATCTCTTACCAAATTCTTGTCTTTGTATATATATATATTTTTTTTTTTATGTATTTCAAAAAATGACTAAGATAGATAGATAAAGTACTTTATCAATTCCAAAGGGAAATTGTATTGTTACAGCAGCCAGTTTACATATTATACAGTAAGCAACAAGCAAGAATTGCAGTGAGGAAAAAGGTAAAGAAAAAAAATTGTGTCCAGTGACTATTTGTGGTGCTTGTTTTTACTCAGAAAAAGAAAATGCCTTAAAACAAGTTTTAAAGTTTTAAGTTTTAAAACAACAGCAAATAATCTGATGTTAGCAATGCTAGTCGGGCCACTGGTATAGGATTTCTTAGAAAAAGACTAGAACACATAAAAGATTAACTGGATTTCAGGTTTCTCTGTCATGATAACTGTGTCATCCATTTTGTGAGAATCTAAACAGAGCGTGCTAAGGATAATCCTATAAAACACAACGTTTTGAACAGAATTATGCATTTCCCATTACAGCTGAAAATGCTACACGCTGATTGATGACAGCAAGGCTGTACGAAACAAATACACCGACCAACCCGGGAAACGATCTGAGACAAATCTGTTTTTCATGAAATTGACTTACTTACTCATCGTCTATACTGCTTTATCTTGTATAACGCTTTACCCTGTATACAGGGTCTCTGGGGCCTGGAGCCTATCCCATAAGATTTAAGGCACAAGGTGGGGTACACCCTGGACAGGGTACCAATCCATCGCAGGACACACACATACAGTATACACATTCACACACACACACACACACACACACACACACACACACTACAGGCAATTTGGGAACACCAATTAGTCTAC
>JAOVVB010000001.1:14898801-14912059 GCA_028570985.1 Heterobranchus longifilis
ATTACAAAGGGTGTTCGATTAACAAAACACATTTATGAGAGTTAAAATCTCCCTTTAATTCTCTATATAATCCTGTGCTACACTATTTCCAGCATTTATTTCAGCATTTCACTAGTGCCTGGATACCATCAAGGTAGAAAGTGTTCTCACTACACCTTAGCTATGATCGGATTGCCTGCTTCTGGAACACTGGCTTCCCAGGAACTCCTTTAGCGGCCCAAACATATGGAAATGGTTTGGAGCAAGTTCAGGACTGTGTGGTTAGTGTTGCAATAACTCGCAGTCATGCTGATGTAATGTGCAAGCGGTGTTGGTGAATGATTGTTATTCGTCAGTCATCAAGGACATCCACTCGCTGAATGTTCACAGGAACTGGAGTGGTCTCCGAGCCAATTTCTCCATAATTGTCATTAATGGACGTACAGCTGTCTTTAAAATATTTGCACCATTTAAATATTTTACAGCGGCTAAGAGTCTCATTTACGTACTGAAGTCTTAAAGTGTCTTGTCAATCGCTTTTATGCCTTCTGTTGCCTGAAATTTCATCACAAGTCCCGGTTGGACTTGAACCCCTTTTGTTCATTGGATTTTCCATATTTTTTAGCAAATGCCCTGCACTGGCATCAATTCCTCTACTAGACACCAAACCAGATCTGTTCTGTCACCTTTTTTATTACCTTGGACTCTACATCGACTTCTTAGTCTACAACAGAGTACCATAATGTCTACTTGGAAAGGTTGTCTTTATTTCTTTTATCATCATGCTGCCTTGCAATTTATCAGTTGTTATTAGTTTTATTGATCTCAGTTTAGTGTTCTATTTAGCTTGGCAACATGACCGTCAAGGTGCCGTAAAGTGCTTTTACTCGAGTACGTGTCCTTCAGATCATGTAGCCCACATGACTACATAAGTAGTCTCATAAAAGAGCATGCTTTTTACCACTGACACCAGTGAATAAATGAAACGTTGAGATGGTGCTTAATATTAACGTTCAGCCTAAAACATTCTCTCATACAGAATTAGCTTTCTGAAAATGCTCTAAGAAGGAAGCTTGACAGTTCAGAAAAATGAGAGAAAAAAAGCAAAACATGACTCTTCTGTAAATTAAAGATGCTGTCTGAAGTTTCACAGTTTGAAAAGAAGCCCAGGCAAACATGCACGGTGAAGCTAAAAGGCAGAGATGTAATGAGTTGCTTTAGAATTTATAAGGTTTCTGTCAGATTTGCTTTGTTAGGTTTGAACTTGTAACTACATCTGTGTTTAAAATCAGCACCTCCCCGATTAATGGTGCAGTACCTTTGCAGAAATATTCCCTCTATTTGGAGCCTTTTGACATTTTGTCATGTTATAACCAGTAACCAGAAAAGAAACTTAATTAATTTGGATTATGTATCAGGAATTCAAACAACATGCTTTTCTGACCCAATAAGCGTCTTTCGAGGGATGGTTTTTGTTGTGCTATTTGTTAAGGTGTGTTCCCTAGCAAACAATGGGTTCTTTTTGGATTCTGTTATTAATATTAAGATCCTGTGACACTTTTAATTGCGTACAGTTTGATTCCTTTCAGCTAATTATGTACCTTAATAAATGGGTTAAAACTAATACACAACAATAGCCAGGAATATATATTTACGAAATAAGGTACAATGCAATTGTTTAGTTCTTAAGCCCTTTTTCCTTTTCTTATTTTTTCAATGCCATGGATGTAAAGAATCCTATTAAAATGTTACTATCAGAATACATATGCACTGAAGATGGGCAAATATTAGTCCAGGCCAACTAAGCACCAAATTCATTAGCTCTGCCAGCTGCTATGTTCATCTAATTTGTCCTTTTCTCTGAGAAAAAAAAAGCCACAGGGGACTAATGCCAACAGCTTTGTTTCACTTTTCATCTTAATCTAATATAAACCCGGCACACTCATACTTTCAGCAAGCATGACACAGGGCACGCCGGCGGAATACAAATAACACACTGTTGTGTGGCTGTCTTGTGTCTTTCTAACATTTTTACATCATTTAGTAGAACATTTGGAGCCTAATTAGGAGCTTATACACGAGGAAAACTAGCCAAGGGTGAAACAGATGAAGCGTCTATATCATTTATTCAAAGTCATCTGTAGACATCTGTAAATGTGTGCAGGGATTTTTCAAGTTAAGCACAGAAACTTTGCTGCATATCAAACACAACAACTGAACTGAGGATAACTGAACTTTATTTTTTTTTATGCTCAGGGAACAGCTGAATGCTGGACATATTGACCATTATAGAACACAGTAGTAAAGAAATTGGCAAGGAAAATTAGCAGGAATTAATTATGGCAGAAAAATATAGGAAGTAAATAGAAAGTGAAATACGACATAATAACATTACAATCTAAAACATTATACCCAGTATTGTGTAGGTTCTCCTGGGACCAGGACATTTACAATGGGTTCTTTGGATGCTCTGGGTTGTGAGGTGAAGCCTCTGTGCATTGGACTTTGGACTAGCTAGAATAGACCTCAATCTGTCCAATATACACACTTTAAGCAAGAGTGGCTAATGACACAGATTCCTAAATGAGTATAAATCTGCTCACAATCACAATCAGCTCACCAAATTATTAAGCCAAATACAAGTTTAACCTGTTTAGTAGGTCACTAAAAACTCTCTCACTCACCTTATAGGCTACGGGTCCTGCCGGACATTTTTTCACCAGGAGGATGATGACATTTGACATGATGTACTGCAAATTTCCTAGCAAACCTTAGCCTATACCCTTGACACAGGACTTAGTGTCATTTGAGGATACAGGATTGTCAGGGTGACTCTCAGTCACTTAGGAACATCATATACAGTATTTCTTTCCTGTCACAGTAATCATCTTTTTTTTTACTCTAGCTTCAAACCAGAAGATTGTGGAGGTCATAGCTATAATAATTCAGTATCCATAATTCTTTTCTTCCTCCTGTTTCTTTTATTTTGGTCAGGAGATCATCATCCTTTGAGAACATCTCATCATCCTTCGTTCCCTTAAAGTAGAAAGTCATCTTTCTAACACTGAAGCTTCAGCATGGTGCTCTCCTGAGCCTCACCGGTAGCCTACTTCTTTTTTTTTGTGTCTGCAACCTAGTTAGAAGCCTTTTTAAAACCCAGGGAACCCAGGGAAACTGTTCATTTCAGGGCTTCCATTGCTAGAACCACCTAACGGGAGTGGAGCTTAATTAAATAGCGGTGGTCCTGGCCCAAAGTAGAGCGGGCAGCTCCGGTGAGACCAGACCAGCTGAGCTCATGATGTGGTGTTCACCTGTACGCCATTCCTGAAGGTGAGAAGAGTGAGAAAAAGAGTGAAATTATTAAACCGGTAACCATAAACATTCCAACACATTTAATATCATTTAAAATCTTTAAATTGAAGGATCTAGAGATGTACCTGAGCATCAGAGGAAATCATGGAGATATACTGTAGGTTAAGAGATTCTTTAAGTGTTTACATCAAAAATCAGAATAGGGAAGAAATACAGTATAATCTCAGTGGCTTCGACCATGGTATGGTTGTTGTTGCCTGACTGATAATATTCTGAAACTTAAGTACCCATCATTGACGGGAAAAGAGTTTGTAGAAATAATGGTAATGTTAAAACAAAAATAAGATGATTAGCTATAATGTTGTTGGTCTTTCTGCTGCTCCCAGCAAGGGGTCGCCACAGTGGAGCACCAGTCCGCACAGAAACATAAAACAGGTTTTATGCCGGATGCCCTTCCTGTGGGTGGGGATCGAACCCGGGCCTTCCGCATGGCAGGTGAAACACCTACCACTGAGACACCAGTGCCCTGTTTGATCAGCTATAATGTAATCCGTGATATTATTATTTCAGGTTGAAGCCCATGTACATGTCTGCTTGTCTTTCTGTACGGCAGAACTCAATGCCTAACTTATTAATACACTGAAATAAAAATTTGTGTGATATATGTTATGATATATTTATGATATAACTGCTCATAACTTTACTTTTACTCAACGTTTCGATTTCATTAATGGTGCAGGTTTAACAGGCAGGTACAGTATGTAACTACTGCCAAAGTTTTATTAAACTCTGTCCAGCCAGTTTTGCATGATGCTGTGACAAAATCTGGCTGGACAGAAAGACCAGAGATTTTTTGGGGGTTGTCTTTGAGTCCTTCAATGTATTAAACATAAAGATATCATTGTATGAGCAATTTCTGATCAACGTGCAGACAAAAGTAAGTAGCTCACTAAGATATTGTACAACAAATATACACTGCAGTGCACCAGATACCAATATTTACAATTGTATACAATATTTTGTGTAAGTGTGTAAGTAAATGTATAAAAGTTCGGTATATTGTATGTGTGTGCGTGTAGGGGTGGGGGAGAAATGAGTCGGCCTCACCGGGTTCAATGAATCAGTGCGGAAGCATGATGATAGAAAATGGCTGACCTGTAGAACTGTTTTGATGAGGAATAATAATTTCAGAAAATCCTCACCAAGACCACCGAGTTCACAGCTTGAAACAGTTCTGAGACAAAATGGCGTCCATTTAAGCGCGCAGTAAACACCATGTAGCGTTATCCTCCTCTGACATCTTCCCGGGTTCCTTTTAAACAAGGTCAGCTGATCCCCACTGGGATTCCCCACACGATTTGGGGGCGTAGTTTCACGAGAATGTAACGCAGAATCAAAACACCAAACCTGTGTGTTTGTTTTTTTATGCTTTACATTGTATATTTGTGTCAAAGTGTGACTCGCTTTGTCAGACTAAACAAATCCAACTTAAGAACGTTCTCCTGGAACGGAAATCGTTCGTACGTCAGGGACTTACTGTATAGACTTTATTTTATTTATATAGATTGTTTTTACACTACCTAGTAAGCAGTGCTTTGGTAGATTTGTTGATGAGAATGTTAAGTGGAAAATGGCCAGGCAGGGTTAAGCTTAGAGAAGGGCTACAGTAAGTCAAACAACCACACTTCACAAAGGTGTTGAACAGAAAAGAATGAAAAGCACATACCACACATTTAACAGATTACTGTACATCATGTTCCACTGATCTCAGCTAAGAACAGGCTATGTTCTTAGCTGAGATAGCCTGTGAACTTCATTTTTTTTTTTTTTAATTAAGGTTACACCACTATTATTATTGTTGTATTTTTGGAAGTGCAAAAAACCTGTACGAATGAGCCAATTTCAGTGTTTTGCCCAAGAAAAGTGGTGTGCCGCTTTTCTACAGGAATTTTAAACTTTTTTTTTATTATTGTTTTAAATGTGGTGCTTAATTAATTTACTGTTTTATTGGCCTATACAGCATGTGCTATTATCGATTGCACAACCAAGAATGTATTGGCAGTGACAGCACACAGAGAGAGAGAGAGAGAGAGAGAGAGAGACTGTTTGTCGAAAGATCGAAAACTAGAACAATTACTTGTTTGAAATCTGTCTCATTAGGCACTTTATTGACTTTAAGGCTCTGCATAGTTTAAAGCAGACAAATCATTGAGAAAGAGTTTAGATTGTTCAGAGCTTATACACCTTTATGAAAAAATAAAATACACTGATCAGCCATAACATTACCATGTCAGCACTGATTCACAACATTAACAACATTAACACATAAGCTGGTGCCAATATCATGAGCACCCAAGGCTCACACATGGCCATAAGGAGCAAAGGCCAACTCGTCTGATTCGATTGCACAGGAAAAACCAATGCAGTACAAATCACAGAAAATAGTCAATGCTGGCCATCATAGAAAGGCCACAGAACAGCCAGCACCTCCAAATTCCCCAGATCCCAATCTGCACAAGCATCCATGGGATGATCCAAACAAACAAGTCTGATTCACAGAGGCCCCATCCCAAACACCACAGCACCCCAGAGGTTCTACCCTGAAGTCATACCCTGAGGAGCCAGAGCTGCCCAGGTGACAAAAATGGGGCCCTACACAATACTTAACATTTTATGTTGTAATGTTATGGCTGCTCTGTGTATTATGATTCAGTCAGTCAGATTTAAGAATGTATAATTAAATAATGGAACATTTAATTTACACTAAGTTTTACATATAGTTCTTAATATCCTTTTTTAATGATGAAATATAAATGGAATATAGTGACACATATTAATATATTTCATGCATATATTGATGTTTCCATGATGATTGTGCCATTTAGTCACTTATTTAAAAATTAAATACAAATTTTACATTTTTTATCCATAAAAAAGGGACTCATGTGTCAACATATTTAAATTAATGATGGAATTTCAACTTAAAGTAAATGATGTAAGTTGGAAAAAAATTAAGATAAATAACAGTAAGTTAATGTGAAATTTCATTACATACAATTACAGTAAGTACATTACCAAATGTAATTTGCTGGGGTAAAATGGACATAATATCAATATGCAAATGCTACAGAAGTCCAAAATCATTTTTGAGTACATGAGCAACAAGGGTACATTTATTAAACACACAAATTAACTAATACACATAATGTGGAAATTCTAATGATTTGCTAAGGAAAATATATAATAAATAATATTTAGGAAAAAATATACTTTTAGTCTATATTTTTATTACAGTGTTTTTTCAAAGTGACCTATTAGTTAATCTTAAAGCATCAATGGTGAAAGAAATGACAAATGAACTTCTTATCATCATCTGAGAAATAGTCTAAATATACTGTCTGGCCAAAAAAATGTCACCATCTGGATTTAACTAAGCAAATAGGTAAAAGTCTTCCACTGGATACTGACTGCAGTGATTAATACGATTCAGCTGGCAACAAGTTATTTAACCCTGACTGATGCAATGAGAGATCTTCTCATTTCTTAAACATCCATGTCAGAAGAAACATCCTATGGTCGTGGCAAAGATGTTACTCTGTTTCAGAAGGGTCAAATCTTTGTCCTACAGCAAAGAAAACAACTAAGGAGATTCCTAAGGCTATTAAAATTGAGTTAAAAACTGTAAAACACATTATTAAAACGGTATGATGCTAATCCTGGATAGTGGGAGATCAATTAAATGCTTAGTGGAATCAAATCTTTAAAAAAAAAAAAAAAACAGTTGTAGAAATTACAGCTACAGTATTTCTAATAGTGAAGGTAAGACAATTTCTACATGCACAATGCAAGGAGAACTCAAGGGATTGAAACTAAATAGCTGTGTAGCCATAAGAAAAACACTCATCAAACTAAAATGAAGGATTTTTAGGAATCACATGCTATTAAACTGCAGTTAAAGTCTTCCAGAAAACACATTCAAACCCATTGAAACCTCGAAGAATAGTTTTGCTTTATAATCTCAGCATCTACTGTATACCTGACCTTTACCTTTAGTCTAGTTTGAAATCTGGTTTGTTCAGATGACCGAAGGCCTTTATTTTTAGAGAGTTGCTTTTAGAGTTTGGAAACTAGGTTTGCCTGGAGGATTAATAGTGAGTGAATACTTAATGGTTTCTCCATCGAGTATACTTTACAGTATATTGCTATCTTCAGAGGGCGGCTCGTGGGGTGACATGTCCTTCACGTGTAGACTGACATGTGGTCTTGATCCAAGGACTCGGCCTTCCTGAATTGGATGAGTTACAAAATGGCCTCAAGCTTATAACGCAATTTGATTTGATTTACACCTAAAAGACATTAGTGATGACCGAGAGAACCAGACATGACTTGTACTCTACAAGAATTTTATGGTTAAACCTTCAACAGTATTACACCCAAAAAACATCTTTCTAAGCATGTAGAAACATAGCTCTGTGAACGGCAACTGTTCATAAAGTCAGCCCTCTAAATGAATCCAGGACTCTTTTAACACTGGTTTATTTCTCGCATTCTATATAAATCTACTGCAAATTAGTAATCATGAAATCCAGCAAGGAAATGTTAGTTATGTTGTACTTTTTATTAGCTAACAAGTGGTTATGGATTTTGTTTTTCCTAAAGATAAAGACCCAGAAGTGGTTATGAACTGACAACTGAAACAAGATTTTATATATATTATTGTTAGTCTTTTGGCTGCTCCTGTTGAGGAGTTGCCACAGTGGACCATCTGTGGACAGTGGACAACTAGAATACATACAGTACTATGCAAAAGTCTTATGAGCAAAGTGAGCCACCACTCATTTCTTTGTAATTTTCTTTCCGAAGAGCAGGACATTCTTGTATCTTTAATGTAGTCTTGAGCAACAATTCTCCTCACTTCCTGAAGTACTTTTTTGGTTCTTATTTTTTAGTCCAGTCCCTGTACCTGAGCAGTCCCTGTACATGTAGGAAAAAGTTTTTTTCTATTTTTTCAAAGACCTATTGTATAAATCATTCAAGAATAAAAAACATCTAATGTAAGGCATTAACCGGTAAGAAACAGGTGCAGATGATGACAGATGATCAGGCTGGTGATTAGTGTACTGGTATACTGATGCTGACTAGTTGTTGGAACAGACAAGAGGGGAAATAAGGTTGCTGCTGAGGTTTTTACATAAACAAACAAATTTTAAATGGATTTTTAGGCACTTTGCAACCTGTGACAGTAAAACATTTGTTCCTATTTATTTAATTTAAGCTACACAATTTAATTTAACTTAATTAAGTTTACTTTAATTTAATTTATTTAATATGAAGAAATGAGGGGTAGCTCTATTTGCAAATTCCTTTGTGCTAAAAAATGTATTTGTCAGATTTGAGCAGCATGACTGAACATAGCCTTTGAGTCTGGGTTTAAAAAAGGAGGTAAAATCCAATACCAAAAATCTAACAACTGATCAAACATGACTTTTACTTTTATCCAAAGTCCACTTTTGTTTTACTCTAAAAAAAGGCTTGTGGTAGCATATAGAATCTGATATAATGTTACTGTTCTAAAGACTAAACATAATATCACATTGAGCACAGGTTCCAAGTTTCATTCCGAGGGTGAGGTTCCTGCAGTTCTCTCAGACCTTCCAAAAACATGATTTTGACCACTTTAAATCACATAATGTAATTTGAATAAATAAAACAAATTAATAATGAATGATGTTTGTCAAACATTGGGTTTATGGGTAATGTAAATAATTGCATTAAATTGTACTGAAATACTACATGTGTATGAACCATTAAAAAATAAACAAATTTCAAATCAGCATTCATTATGCATTCATAAATAATAAATAGTGTCGGCGCAAACTTGGTGTTTGTTGGCAGTAAAAATAAATACAGTCTCTGGTCACGGGCCCGGCATTTCTATTAGTCCATAATTGAGTTTTCCTGCTCGTGTACTTTTTCTGAGTAAATGATGAATGAGCCCCTGTTGTAAAGCCGAATGAGTCTCGGAGCTCATAATCCTCCTACTGCTCATTAGCTGCGCTTGTAATACAGCCCAGTTCTTGGTTCCATGTCCTCTCCTTTGTTTACCCCTCTCAGTACACAACCTTGTGCTTTGCTTTTATTAGAAACTAAAAGGCTTCGAGCATCTAAACAGACGATAGGAACACAGGTTGCATCACGCCCTGGGCTACTCTTGTGCTGCCTTGTTGAGGCTGTCTTTAATTAAGATTTTTTATTTTTTTTTTTTTTTACCATTGATTGCGTTTTTTTAGCACTTAGCTTTGTCCTTCTGCCAAAATCGGTGTATTGTGACAGGCAAAGCAGAAGCCAGGTAATGCTCATTAAAAAAACAAGAAAGTTGTTGAATGAAAATGCCTTCAAAGAGAGCACTCTAAAAGCCTTTTCTGATTAAAATGAGTTACTTACTTATTCATGTCAACGTTTCATCTTATAATCTCTCTGAGACACTGAACAGTGGTGTTGTTTATTTAAGCTTTGTGCTTCTAAGATAGATAGATAGATAAATAGATAGATTAAAAATTTTATTTTAGTTTCAAGTTTTTATAGAAAAAGGTTATTAGGGAAATGTTTCATGGGTGGGGACTATACATATGAAAGACACAGGGTCAACCTGGCCAGTTGAAGCTGTCCAAACCTGTCCAATTTCAGAATGTGCCCAAAGTAGCCTCGGGCCAAGTCGACACATCTCATTCACTCATCAATTATACCGCTTTATCATGGGGGGCCTGGAGCCTATTCCAGGAGACTTAGGGTACAAGTCAGGGTACACCCTGGACAGGGTGCCAATCACAGGGTACGGACAGAATTAGCCTGGAAATTTGGGAACACCAATTAGCCTAATCTGTAGGTCTTTGGGAGGAAACCAGTATACCTGGAGGAAACCCACCAAGCACGGGGAGAACATGCAAACTCCATGTACAGCCTTTTACAGAGACGGAAATCAAGCCTGGCCGGGAATCGAACCCAGACCCTGAAGGTGCAAGGCGACAGTGCTAACCACTACACCACCGTGCCACCTAAGTCCGCACATATTAAAAAAAAAATTCAAGCACAGTGTGAAAGCACACCAAACCAGCAGACAGCGATTTAACCACAGACTGTATAAAAAGAAACAGACAAGACTTTTGCCTACAGGGTTTCTAAAGAGTGGACACCTAGGTGGCAATTTGATTTGTACTGTGATTCTGTAAGTATCATAATTTTATAAACATCCCAATTCAATAAAAAGGTTTTTCAGCTTTTGTTACAATTCTAAACTAAAGTAGAAAATCACTTGCTTTCCAAATTGGATGCAATGTGTAAATAGTTTAGAGTGTGCTACCTGTAGGATTATAGAGGAACTGCAACATTTTACCACCTAAACTGCAAACACACACATACATACATATACACCGATATAAATGGTCCGCTGTGGCGATCCCTAATGGGGCAGCCGAAAGAAGAAGAAGGTTTTTCAACATGCATTTCCACAAAAAAATCTAGATTTTTTTCTTCCATCTCTATCTACTTACCTGAGTTACCACAAGTTAGCTAGCTTAGCTTAAGCTTAGCTAAAATGCAACGTGGCTACCATGTTGGCCCATCAGTAGCTTTCACTAAGTACATCACATTCTGACATCAAACACAGCAGATACGCGGCTTGCAGCACATACTCTTGCAAGCCAAAAACCCCAACGTTATGTCCACAAGTCAACTATGAAAAGACGTTTCTAAATATATCCAACTTGAAAGGAATTTTCCCCCAAAAAATCCTGCATTCAGTGACCTAAAACAGAGTTTGTGGCCAACAAACATTTTTTAAACCTTTTTTTTTTTTTTCAAATACCCACATACCCACCCTTTTAAATGCCCCACATTCCTGTTTTTGGTTCGAAGGTGATCTTCTGCTTCTGCTTTTTAACACATTGCCATACAAAAAAATTGTCAAATTAACTAAAGCTCTTGTCCCGTATCTGTATGATTTTCTAGCTCCAACAAAATCTTTTAATTACACACTTATGCTTACACCACATACCTATAGTTTAAAGTTATCACTAATGCTGTTGTAAAGGTTTAACAGCTTTATCCTCTAAGTGCTCCTGAGTATAATTAAACACATTTTTTTAGAGTCGCATTAGGTTCTCAGCATGAGCAGTTAATGCGTTGAAACAAAGTTCTCTAAAGTTCTTATCTATCTGTGGCAATAATAGTGATTAAACTGTAATAAAATAAAATAAAAACTCCAGGGGGTTCACTAGCAGAGCATATGTGAAAAAAATCTATTATATACAATGACTGATGTTTAATTAAATGCAAGAATGAATAGATTTGTTTTATATTTATGTTTCTTTTCCATAGCTGTAGCAAAAGTAATACTAAAGATGTTTAGCACTAGAATTCAGAAGGTCAGTGTTCAATGAAGACAACTTAATGAATTTGACAAAACACAATCACTGATAGATACTCAGAGATATAAGTGGGTGAAGGAACTCATAATACTCCTACTACTCCTTTCACATCATTCAGTAGACATTAACTTATTCCTGATGATTATGTTCTACTTGCCTCCGCGTTAATAAACCTTTGACTTTTAGATAAACAGGAAGTTTGGTGATTCTGATCGTTAAGGAGATAAATCCTTTTTTTCGGCCATAAACGATAAAGCGATATAAATTAGCATTAAAACACTAAAGGGATTTTTACAAAGTGGGCTCGTCTGTTCTAAATGTCTTACTCAGGCCATCAGCTCCTTTCTTTTGTACTTTTCATGCCTAGGAAGTTGAGCTCCACTTCACCCCCTGAGGGGTCTAGGCAGAAATTAGCCAGCTCCCTCGACTCCAGCTCACCACGAATAGCTCCACTTTGATTTCACCTCTCTCATTAGATTCCCTTCTCGCCAGCCCGCGGAGCTCGTCGCAAGTTCAAACAGACTCTTTTTAACTTCTGCGCCATGTCCGGGCTTTTGTGACAATTCACAACGACGGTCGATATATGTCTCCGAGTGTGAGCGCGAATCTGGCACATGGGTCATGAGACATTATGGTTGATTTGGAAGAGGCAGTCAGAGCCACGATCGAGGAATGATTAGATAACTCGATCTTATCTGTGGAAATTGCATCTGAATGTACCTCGGCTTCTCCAGCACACACCACGCAACCTTATAAATGTCTTCAGCCTTCAGTCTTTTAGATAAATTGCTTGTTTTTTCCCCCTCATCGACTGGATGTCATCGTGGCCGATCTGGTTTGTTTCATTTGATGTCCGTCAATAAGCAATCCGCTAGAAGCTGCTGGAGAGGATTTCACCTCTGTTATAAAAGTAATTGCAGAGGCGCTTCTAATGAAGACACAAGCAACCACAGGGCTGAGATGATAAAGGAGAATGAAGACATTTCCTCAAAATTGATTTCCAGTTTTTTTATTATTTTTTTTTTTTATGATTTGTCAGGGCAGGAAGGTAGATGGTTCAGAGATGAGGATGGCCGAATCCAGACGGGAAAATATAAAGTAGATTTATGGATTTATTTTATTGATTTCAGCTGAATTTCAGTTTAATTCAGTTTACTTCTATCATGCCTTTAACAATAGATCATCAGCTACATTTCTAAATATCAGGCAAAAGTTATATATCAACAGCATTTTATTAAAACTGGCAACGTATTTCTGCATTTAAAAGATTATGACTGGATTTAAAGAACAAGCATTAGGATTTAATCTTACATGTAAGCCATGGCATTTATTTAATTCGTATTCATTTTCGTATCAAATTAGATTAGCTTTAATCTTCTTGTTCTGTTTATTTAAATTTTGATTTTAGTTGGAGATTACTGCTAATCTCTGCAGCTGAGATGGTTTCAATTCAAAAGTAAAATATATCTATACTCAGCAAAAAAAGAAACGCCCCTTTTTCAGGACTGTGTATTTCAACAATAATGTTGTAAAAATCCAAA
>JAOVVB010000001.1:14942023-14962876 GCA_028570985.1 Heterobranchus longifilis
ACAAAAGAACGAATGACTCGGAGTAGAAGAGTCATTGAAAAAGAATCGTTTAATTCTGTTTCCTGTACTGCACTGCATAGCATCTATGGGAGTCACGTGACAAAAGAACGAATGACTCGGAGTAGAAGAGTCATTGAAAAAGAATCGTTTAATTCTGTTTCCTGTACTGCACTGCATAGCATCTATGGGAGTCACGTGACAAAAGAACGAATGACTCGGAGTAGAAGAGTCATTGAAAAAGAATCGTTTAATTCTGTTTCCTGTACTGCACTGCACAGCGTCTATGGGAGTCACGTGACAAAAGAACGAACGACTCAGGACCGAAAAGACTCAAAGGTTCATTTCTGTTTCCTGTATATAACATACGGATGTTTTGCAATGAATTGCGCATGCGCGCCCAGTAGAAAATAAACGAATCACTCTCCGAGACGACTCGTTCATCTGAGTCATGTTAAAGATTCGTTCAAAAAGACGCATCACTATTGTTCTGTTTGCAGAAATAGAGCACTCGGTTAATGGTTTAAGATAATGATCATGGCTTGTTAGCGTGTGATTTTATTTTAGTTAAAACAAAGAGCTAGTTTTCTAAAAGTTTACTAAAATCAGATAGAAGCACTGTTCAGAAACATTAGCTAAGCTAACTAGCCTGCAACATTAGCACACTGTTGTGTTTAAGTAGCTAGTGAGGTTTTTAATATTGTCACCTGGCTGTAAAACAGCAAACAACACAGGAGTGTTAAATCAGGACATTGCAATCACATTAAATGTGCCTTGACCTATTATTTACTTATGAATCTGTGAAGTTCAGCTATAACTGTAAACCTAATAGGAAAGAAATGAGTGTTGATGTGGTCAGATTTTAAAGCACCAAAGCACGTGTTTTTTCCTCCTCTTTTTGGGGGGATTTGGTTTAAGCATCTGATTGGCATCATTAGACATCTGTCTAGTGTCTCTGGCTCCGAGAAAAGCTCTGAAAAGTATTGAAATTCATAATGGGATCGGTACAGAAACAAAAATACAGTCAGAATAAAGAGTAAAACTGAACCAGTTCTTTTCTTCTTATTTAAAAACTAACAGCTATTTTAAGCAAACCAAATATATTAAACTAAATAAAATACATTTCTGACTTGCAGGTTTTTACATGACGGGACAGCAGGAGTCTGACCTCAGCCGAGTGTCTGCACAGCAGTCCGTGTGTGAGAGTGGTGATGCGGAGATTGTGAGCAGGGCCGGAGAGGAGAGCCGCGTTGACCTGATATTCCCAGGGAGCGTGAAACACTATGCCTGTTACAGATTCGTCTGTGAACTTCTTAAGTCTGTCCTGTACCAGAGACAACAGCTGCCCATGACCTATGACCAGATGGTCTCCTTCCAAATGCAGGAGCTTGCAACCACACAGGTGAGAGAAAAACATAAAGACTTAAACACTTTAAAGACTCAGTTATGATGTACAAATATTAGGCACATGACTGGTGAGGACGTGACTGCTATTCTCTGCCCACAGCTGGAGGAAGGAGCCGTTTGGAAATCGATCCAGTCATCAGGGGACTTAAGCTGGCAGCGGTGCGAGTGGACACTGCGAGACCTGGACGAGGTGCTTGATCACCTGGAGGAGTTCTTTACCCTCAGTTACGTCCCCTGTGTGCTTTTCATGCTTGGAAGCTCCGTGACTCTTCCCACGGAGGTATATGAGATGGAGGCTTTGGTGCGGAAGGCAGTGACACGAGTTTGAGAACTTCCCTGTGTCTGAGGCAGCTGTTTCACACTCTTTTCATGGAGGATTTTCTTTCTGACATTTTGGTTTCAAACCATATATAATCATTCATAATAACACCTGTGACTTTTAGAGGTTTCAGTAAATGACACGGGAATAAAGTTAGCTTATAGCATAGGTGAGATTTGGTTTGTGTATGTGACGGCCAACAGATTTTCTTTTTGTAATTCTCTCAAGAAAAACAAAAAAACTTGACAGAGGCATTTGTGGTTTATGGGACTTTTTTTAGTGGCCTTGTAAATAAGTTTAACAGTTAAGGTCAAACAAGAGGTGTGTTTAATTCAAACTGGGACTTGATAATTCAGAACAACAGAATACAGTCCTAAGAGTCAAAACTCCCTTTATTTCTCTATATAATCTCCACTACTCTAATGCACTTATCCCATCGAACTCCCAGGATCACCATTCACGGGTGTTTGGCCTCTTACTCTGGCTAAGAGTCTCATCGCCGTACTGTGCTTAAAGTCTTCTGTAAATGTCAGTCAGTTTTAATCCTTAATACATCAAAAGTCCCAGTTTGACTCGAACGCCCCTCGTAGATTAAGCACTAGCTTAAGTTGTTTTTCTCAAAGAAAGGAAAGGATTTTAGATTGTGTTTATAACAATCAAGATGTTACATAAGTCATATGATCTGAAACAACTTGCACTTTGTTTTCTAATAAATGTCATTTTTGTAAGCATGCTCCTTCTTTATTTATTGAACTGTTACACAGTCACCTTTACACATACCTTCTGGTTATGTCAATAACAGACAACTGCATTTTTAAAAGGCTGTTTACAATAATAATGAAGTCTCATTAAAAATACAGTTGATTGCAAGAAACCATCAACAACTTTCCACACTTGTAGAAGGTGTCTGGATGTAGGGCTGTCTTTGAAGATTGTGTCTATGCTTTACCAGCTTTTCTTGGATAAATTATGTCAAGTAAAACTCTGTCCTGCAGTCAACTCTGACCTGGTCCCATAGTCCAGAGGAAAGCACAGGGGGCCTGAGAATAAATCACAGATCAACATAACCTTTATAAAACCATGAAACAAACAGCATTATTACTGCATCCCTAAAGTGACCAAAAAAGACTCTGAATAAGTCCAATAATTGTAAAATATTGTACTCCCTTATATCTTATGCATTTAAGAAACACATTAAAAAAGCTTGTTACAAATGAATTCTGTAATTCAAACATGGAAATTTTATGGATATAGACACTTCATAAGAGGTTAAGTCAAGCGAGCACAAATTGCCATTTATTTCAATGAGCACATTATCATGTACAGTCTGTCATGTTCTCTACCAAAACGTCTCATTGGTCAGGACTCACAGCCCCGGGCAACATTTTGCTGGAGCGGCACTGAGCACATAAAAAAATGTCAAAGTTCAGAATACTTATAACATTTGGGCGATTGGAACTATTCAATTCCATCAAAAAGTATTCACCCCCTTACTGAATAATTTTTATTTATTTTTTTTTGCATATTTGTCACACTTAAATAATTAAGATCCTCAAACAAATTTCAACATTACAGTTCAAAAGTGCAGTTTTTACATGATGATTTCATTAATTTAGTGAAAAAGCTGTCTAAACCTGCCTGGCCCTATGTGAAAAGATAATTTCCCCTAAAACTAATAACTTTTTGTGCCACTCTTTGTGGCAATGACTGCAATCAATCCTTTGCAGAATTACTTTTATTCTGCCACATTGGAGGATTTGGACGTGTATGAATGGCCTGTTTGAAGTCTCTCAATCACCAAAACCTTAATTTAATTTTTAGTTTGAGCCATTCAGAGGTGGACTTGCTGGTGTGTTTGGGATCATTGCCCTGCTACATAACCCAAAAGCGCTTGAGCTTGAGGCCACGAACATATGGCCGGACCATCATGCTACCACCACCATGTTTGACTGTTGGTATGATGTTCTTTTTATGAATTGCTGTGTTACCTTTTTACGCCAGATGTAACAGGACACACACCTTCCAAAAGGTTCTACTTTTGTCTCATTCTGTCCACAGAATATTTGCCCAAAAGTCTAGGGGATAATCAAGATATTTTTGGCAAATGTGAGGCGAGCCTTTGTGTTCTTTTTAGTCAGCAGTGGTTTTCACCTTGAAAGTCCATGACTACCATGGATGCCATTTTTGCCCCCAGTTTTTTTATTTTTTATTATTGACTCATGAACACTGACCTTAACTGAGGCAAGTGAGGCCTGCAGTTCTTTAGATGTTGTTCTTGGTAGTTTTATGAGCCCCTGGATGAGTCGTCGCTCTGAGTAATTTTGATAGGCTGGACACTCCTGGGAAGGTTTACCACTGTTCCAGGTTTTATCCATTTGTGGATAATGGCTCTCACCGTGGTTCTCTGGAGTTGACCTGACGGACCTGACGGTGAGCTGGGGGGGCAGTATTATTCCAAGAATTGAAAAAACAAATACGTCTTGAGTCGTCATTTAAAGATAGTATGGACTCATACACACTTCCACGTATGCACACAAAACCCGGTACACATTTAGAGCTCATTGAGCTGAACAACTTTCGCACTGCATGTCCTGGGCTCAACTCAACAGAAAGTCAGTTATTTTGGGTAGATTGGATCCGATGGATTTTGATATACCCCTCCTAGGGGATTGCCACCAAACTGGGCCTATGTGATCTAAAGACCTTGAGGATGCAAAATTGTAGAGTGATTTTTGATTTCTCAAATGGGTCAGCCGTCACGACGCCTTAAACTTGGCTTAAAAGTGGTTAATAACTCTCTGTGTGACATTATATTGAGTAACATTATATTGAGACAGTGACAACTGGAACATGGCAGAGGAATTGCTGATAATGTGTATGGAGGAAATACCTGTCTCAAGACTTTTTTTTAACTCTTTTTAAAATATAAACTGGAAAAGCACTGGAAAAGTATCAAGGATAATACAGTGACAATAATAAGAAGATTAAGAATTGTTCCATCACAAATGTTAACACTCACACACTTAAGCACTCAACAAATATTTAGGGCCCAAACTGACATCAGCCCTATATAGTGTGCGAAGTGTGCAAGATGGCGCTGATGGCTTTTTGTAGGTCTTAACATGCTTAAATAACACCCACCCAGGTTGTGCGGTGCATCCCCTTTTCTAAAATTATGTCATAATGGTATTGGGATATACCCTTTAAATGCATGTGCCCAATGTGCCCGCTGGCTTTCTTGTGTGCTCGAGTAGTGATGGCGCTGGGTGCTTGGGCCCGCTCATCGATGCTTCCATTTCAACCTGATTTATTTTTAAATATTAAGGTGTTCTTGTTAGATTTGATAAATGAATAGATAGATAAATGAAAGATGAACTAATTATAAAACCTACAATATTACTACTACTACTACATCTAATAATAATTATTATTTTTTTTTTTTATTTTTTTTTTTTTTATTATTATTATTGTCACTGTATTATCCTTGATACTTCTCCAATGCTTTTCCAGTTTATATTTTAAAAAGAGTTTTTAAAAAGTCTTGGGACAGCTATTTCCTCTATACACATTATCAGCAATTCCTCTGCCATGTTCCAGTTACATAATACTTCCCTTTAGATAAGTCTGTGTGTGTGTGTGTGTGTGTGTGTGTGTGTGTGTGTGTGTGTGTGTGTGTGTGTGTGGTAAAAAGTTTGTGCATGTTTTATCTTCACTTCTCTTCAAATCTTACTATCTTATGAGCACGAAGAACTATCACCAGGTCATGCAGCCTTATAAACACTGACAATAAAAAATACATATTCATGACAGATGACAATCTGTAAAAAAGGTTTTTCATATGTGTTCATAATGTTTATGACAGAACTCATGAAGAGATTATGTAGGTATTGAGAGGCCTAATAAACACTATCATTAAGTAGCGTGTGATCTGGGCTAATAAATAAGTGTTTATTAGTGTTTATGTAGATTTTAACCATCCATTAGTCAAAAAAGAACAACTTCCTTCCTTCCTTTCCCCCACAAGAGCAGCAGTGTTCATATGCAGCTGTAGGACAGGATGGAGGTCATGTCACATACACACAAGGCCACTACGCTCACATGTGATTCATGAGGATTGTGCTAAAGTGACCAAATCCTCATTCATTTCCTCCTCATTGCTTCTTTGATTAGGATTTTAAAAACATTTCTTACATAACATGTAAGAGCATATAATGTATAAACCACGATTGGTTGTGCTGCTGAAATAAGATCCTGTTGTTACTTCCTCTGGCTGAAGAAATAAGCCTTTTTAGATTATTTATTCATGGACCCTGTTTCTGCTTTTTTTTTTTTGCCTTCTGGAGATGCCGGGACACGTGAACATGTGGCACAGCTGGAAAATCCGATGGAATCAGGTCAGATAAAGGAGCAGTGCATATTTCCGCTCCGTTAATTTGGCTACAGAAGCAGACATACTGTAGAGCACTGGTTATCTCATCCAGATCTTTGGAAGTATTTTTTCCGCTGAAACTTTACTCCCCAAAACATGTGTGTGCACGGCAGTAGCATAAGACACCAGGTTCAAACTCCTTTATATACAGTAAAATCAAGAAAATGCTTAATTATCTATAAATCTTCAAATTGTGTTTTCATAGATATTTCATAATCGATAGGGATGGCTGCTCTAAACGTGCTCATGGACATGTTTATTGAACTGTGAGGAAAATTCACTTTTTTGTCATTTTTAGACATTTAAAAATGTCCCCAGTGTGTATATACAATCAAAACATTTGAGAGAGAAAAAGAAGTTCTGATTTTTGTCGCTTTTTCATTATTTTGTTAGTTGAATTTTAAACAATCAAATTAGACTGTCCCCATAATGTGACCTCTTGTAAGACGATCCCCTTCTCCGGCTTGTTTCCCTGCTCTGCAGTGGCTCAGCAGTATCTCATTTACATAGACACTGAAACACCAGTTGGAGGAGGAGTGAAAGTGTATGTGGTATGAAATAATGCATTATCTGAGGGGTATCTCAGCTTGAGCATTAGACATGCATTTGTAGCTTAAGCATTAGAATATGGGACTTTTAAGGTACAAACTGTAATTACACCATAGGGTTACTGGCGGACCTTTAAAACCCATTCCCCGGTAAAATATATACAATAAAGGTATTAAACAGTGCAAAGTAACATTGTAAAAAGTAATAAGTATGTTTATGTGATTCAGAAAGGTGAAATTCTAAAGGAAATATTTACAAAGAAAGGGACCTGGATTTTGTTAATTATAAAGGGTGTCATGGTAGTACAGGAGCAGCTTTGGTACCTTATACAGTAGATCAAAAGTGCCCGGTTCGATCCTGAGCTCAGATTAAGCTTGATGAAGGTCTTCCTGATCTCCTGTCATCTTCCAGTGATATTCTTCCACTGTTGAACCATACATGCCACTCTAAACACCTCGAACCATTGATTGCAGCATCGTTCTTTGCAGACATGGTAACGCACGTGGTCAGAATAGCGCCAGTTGCACAGCTTCTGATGTACACAGGACGATGTCTTTTAGCACACTGACTTATGTATAGTAGGTCTGTGCTCGCTTTGACTGGGCGTGTAGCCTTGTGCTGCCATCTGTTGGCGTGTTACAAAACTAGTCTTGAACCTTTTTGATATCACAGTGGATGTAAATCTTGCATCCCAGACCATTTTGCACAGATTCTTTCTTTCCCATATTGCTTTATTTATTTTTTTTGCAGTCGGTTGCATATTTACTTTCACTCCATCACACATGTGCGCATTCACAAGAATTCATCCCTGTTTGTAAGCTCTAAGGAATAATATTGGAGTGAACTTCTGGAAGCATGTAAAATTAGGAGCTCTGGAAAGGGAAGAGGAGGGGTGTACATTTTTCTTTGAGGAAAGACCGGGGAGGAAAGCAGGACAGCTGCAGAGTCGACGAGAAAAAGACAGGACAGCAACTGTTACTGTCCTCAACCTTTAAGCTTTTATGGGACAACTTAATGCTTCACACACACACAGAGAGAGAGAGAGAGAGAGAGAGAGAGCAGCTGCGGGCGCGCGCGTTCCTAAACATGTCTCGTGCTTCTCGCGCGCTTGTTTTTTTTTTTTTTTAAATCCCGATAATTGATTTATAAAGAAACTCTTCATCAAAACAGAAGAAATCGTCAATCAGCTGTTGGTGCTGATTGATTTCTAATGTAATGGACCGAATTTCAGCGCCTCGGAGCTCAGCATAAGCATGGATTCATGTTTAAAGAGACTGAGACAAGAACTGGTATGTACAGTACAGTCCTGTATACATTCCATATGATATGCACTTAATATGTTTTAATCCTAGTCCTACTGTATACTAGACTTCAGAATAAACTGCTTGTCTATAGCCACTGATTTGGATTTTAACTGGTGCAACAATAGATTTCTTAAGGCATAATAATCATGATAAATTAAACATAAAGCGTAAATACGAAATGTTTCTTTAAGGATGTCGCTGTGAACGTCGTTGTTTATCTCCATCAGCAGCCCGTATCCACATCTGTGTGTATGGCGAGCAACATCACGCGTGTGTAAGATGTTTACAGTGAAACCTACAACGAAGATCTCATGCATTTGTTACTATTAAAAAGCATAAACTTTTTTTGTTTTTTTATTATTATTATTATTATTATTATTATTATTATTATTATTATTATTATTTAAGTTGGTGATTATTTTCCGCTGCAGAATCTGCTGCAGTTTGGTTACTTTAATAATGTGTGCATCTTAGCATGGTTTTTTTTTATTTATTTTTTTTATATAAACTGAGCGGCATTTTTATGACGTCACCGGTGACGTCAGGGGCCACTGTTTTATTCTGGTATTCCACGAGTTTGTTGGAACACGTCTTAGCTTTGGAGTGAGAGCTTAATTTTTGATAGAATGAATAATTTTGTGCTTTATACTGCAGCACTCCTTGAGTGCATCTTTTTGTAGGTGATTAAAAATGTGAAAGAAATGAAAATTCAAATCCATAAGCATTACTGTTAGCACCCCAACACTGATTATTTTCTTATAAAAGCATGTCCAGAGGTACTACAATAAGTGTTAAAGTTCACTACTTTTTTGGGGGGGTATTTTGGTCCCACTTTGTGCCACCCGGTTATGGTTACTCGCCACCCTGCAGATATTCTGTCATTTCTATGACAATTACTTAAGGGGTCGGGTTGACAGCTGACACTCAATTGTCATACGTGCAATTTAGGAATGCCAATTAGCCTAATCAGCATGTCTTTGGACTGTGGGAGGAAACCGGAGTACTCGAAGGAAACCCACCAAGCACCAGAACATGCAAACTCCATGCACACAGACCCGAGGCGGGAATCGAACCCCAAATCTGGAGGTGCGAGGTGACAGCACTAATCACTATGCCACCGTGCTGGCATGATCACGATTTACAAACAAATAACATTACAACAATTTTTAAAACTCTGTTTATTATTATGCTTAGATTATGTGGAAGATCCATCATGTGAGTTCCTGGAAATGGCATCACTATAGAAACGATAACATATCTGAGTTATTTGCCTGTTAGAGCTGCTGTTATAGTATACTGTATGTTTTCCAATTTTAGTATATGCAGAGCAAAAGAAAAATAAATAAATACATCGACATCCTATGACCAATCAGATCCAAGTACTCAATAGCACTGAAGTATAAATTAGTATACATTATAGACTACAATCATCCAGTTAATTTTTGTTCATTGGGAAAAATCTATATAGGCCTACTGTATAAACTCTGCTCCTTGACTTTCTACTGCTCAAGGCTTCAACATGTATCAAATGATCCACACTTCATTGTTTACTTCCACATACACCATACACTCTCAGGCTCTTAGAGAAGAATCTAGCGAAATTAGACCTGACTCTTCCTGAAATCCTATCCTAATCGAGTAAGAGGTGTTTCTGCTGTACTCCTGGGCATGGCACACAACCAGGACCGACTGGTCGAATCTGGACCGACTCCACCAAATTACTCTCACGTCTACTGGCTGCCACTGAGTTCATCGGTGACAGGAGTGTGCCAGGGTGGAAGATATCTAAGTTTGCTAACATAGAAAGGGGGCATGTTGGGCTGCAACCTGGAGACACAGATGCGTTTAGAATGAAGCACAGCCGTCTTCCCGGGCTTCCTGAGGAGAAGAGTCTGGCACTGGGGTTGTTTCCTTGCCAGAAATGCCACATGGTCATATCTGTCTGTCTGCCTGGCATTTTGGCAAAGTACTGCCACTTGAAGGAAAGTTTTAATGGCATGATGGTTAGTATTACCATACAGACAGGTAATTATTATTAATATTACAATAACAGCTAGTGTTTTATTTCTCTTGCACTATAGCAATTTCACAAAGATATTTTTATTTTAAATCAGCTAAGAAAGTCATATTTTTTTTTATCAATCTCAAAGTACATTTTGAGTTGTATTAGCTATAAACACAGCCAGTCATTCTAGAGAGAAAGTATAAACTGAAAAAAACCCTCCTTGTGAATCAGTGAATCATTTTATTATAAAAAATAATCTGTGGTCATGAGTGACATTAAAGCATTCACAAACAGAAACGCAAATGTCTGTTTAAGAATAAAGCACTGCCATGTCCACATAGAAAATTCAGAACTATTTGAAGAGTCAGGAATTACGAGTTGGAGGTCGTCTGATTGACTACAGGACTGCCAGAAACTTCTGATTCTCACTTGCTCATGAATGCTGCAGAAATGCTTCAGTGAGTAGCCACTTTAAGTTCATCACCTGCTCTTTGAGCTTTAACTTTAATGACTTAGCTAATTGAATGCTGCCTGTCAGGCACAAGTGTGAACATGATTAGAGGTTACTGGGGTCAGTCTGTGGGTGGCAGGAAGGTTAGATTTTAACCCCAACAGAGCTCAGGGCTATTTTTGCACTTTTGACTGACCACTGCAGAAAACCTAGTTCTAAGGATTGATTTGTTTGTTGGTTTGTCGCTTTCTTTTATTAACTGGGTTGGTTTCACACTGCAATGATTTTCATATTTTGACATGTTGATGTTCCTTGATCCTTGATCAGAATGCTTGTTCTTCTTCTCATGCAATTGCTTGTTTATAACATGCCAATATGATCCATAATTGTACATCATTTAAGGAGTTGTTACTGATTTCTAGTCCCATTTTATAAAAGCAATGATATGTGTGATTTTACTAATTAATTTTTTCTGTGGGAAGTGATGGTCGTTTTTTAACATTCCATTGTCCACCCACCCTTCATCTATCCCACTTATCCTGTATGTAGATTCACAGGCGAGCTAGAGCCTATCCCAGGGAACTTAAAGATGGCATGCCAATCCATTTCACACATCCAATCATACAATTTGGAAATCCCGATCAGCCTACACTGCATGGCTTTTGAAGCCCCAGCCCTGAATGTGTGAGGTGACTGTGCTAACCACTGTGCCAAAACTTCAAAACCTGAATCATGGTACAGTTATGCCAGGGGTGCTCAAAGTTTTGGAATGGAGCACTGGCTAATTGTTTTTGAGTTATTGTGGTTTGAATTAAATCTAAAATATAAACTCTTGGGCTTTGTCCCTGTATTGTAGGGGTCGCCACAACGGATCATTTGACTTGGGTTTGGTACTGAATATCAGTGGCTGGGTATACATTTGAGCAGTTGTGCTTAAGGGCCTAAGATGGGTGCCTAGGCAGTGGGGGAGCTTAAGCCCAAGACCTCAAAAATCTGAGCCACCACTGCAGCAAATCTATTTCTTTCAAACCATCTTCTACTGTGTATAGTGGATTATAATATTAGTGAACTGGTGATGCTAAATGCTGAGTGGTTAAAACAGACGAGAGGGGAAATGAGGTTGCTGCTGAGGTTGTTATATAAACTGGTGCCATTAGTACTTGATTCTTTAACTTTCTTAATTTAATTTAATATGAGCAAATGAGGGGGGACTCGAGGCTTTTGCATAATACAGTATGTACATTCACACCTAGGGGTAGGCAATTTATAAACAAGCGGAAGGAAACTGCAAGACTGTGAAGACTGAATAACTAAGAACTATATACCTACAACACTAGACAATCAAATAAACTTATAAGACTTTGTACAATCATTCTGTCTAAAGAACCAGTGTCCATATTTTCTTATTATTTTATTTCTGTGATCTTAAACATTTTAGGTCCTCTGTGTCGTAAAGCCTTGTTTTTTCTGCTTGAAAGTAGTTGGAGTAGCTTTGGCTTGAAAAGCAAATTCTGCAATAAAGGGTTACTCATCAGAATAAGCCTGATTTGAGCCAGGTCCATGTTCATTCTGTTTATCCCTCCATCGCTCCTGTTCTTCACAAAGCCCTTCCTTCCCGCCGGCTAAAATTGGCTTGGGTTTTGGCGACAGCTGCGGCCGCGCTTACGTGTGTATTGTGCTGGAGATGCTGCCGATAACCTCTAACAACCAGCTCTGGACGTGCACAAGGGACTGTGAACTGTGATACACACCCAAGTCAATTTGGATTAAAGCAGGCTACTCACCCTTTCCTTTGAGGGGAAAAATAAAACAGCCAGAGTGCTGAAAATGCCATATTCTGTTAGATTAAGTCTGAAAGATTTGTGAGCAAATAATGATGAAAGTTGTAGGAGGACAGATACACAAAAAGTAAAGTACACAGTTGAGTGCTTTGAATAATCCTTCGGTCCTTCCTTCTTTCCTTCCTTCTTTCCTGTGACTAGGAAGATGCTTCAGTTATCATGCTGAGTAAATCACATCCACTCCAGCTTTCATTAGGACAAGTCTGGATCTGATGTGCAAACCAGCGCCGACTATTTTAAATTTGGCCCAAACATGAGATATGCTTTGATGAAATGCGCCTCAACGCTTGTTTTTTGCTCTAAATAGGTCAAAAGGAAATGTTTCCAGCTTATCACATGGAAATGCATGCAAATGGATTTTTCTTGTAGTGGAAGCTCTTGCTGGATTTGCAGAGCATTTATTCAGTGCACACACAGGATATTTTTCACCTGATGCTCACACACAAAAAAGGTAATACATTTAACCAAGTCCCACATCTTAGCTTGGGCTTGTCTCAGTAAGACGCTGTCTGGATCCCATTTCCACTTGTGACCTTTACAGTTCATATCCACTGAGCAGGATGTCAACTAAGTGCACCCAATTTCCAGCTCCCTAAAAAGCCCTATTAACTCTCATGGCATGAAATAGCCTTGTGTGCCCACGCAGTCTCCTGTAAATGCCCTCATTAGTCTGCGTGACTGCCACGTTCAGACGTGCTCTTTCACGGGTCTGTTCACTCATGATTTCTCCGGGTGCTTCCCGCGTGCACCTTTTTTTAAAACCGCGAGCAAACATTCATTACGAAACCTGCCATTGTAATGTGTCTCAGTTTTTTCTATTATACTTGATGCACAAATAATCAGTATTGGATTCTTTTACCAAATATCTAAAAATGAATTAAAGCAGTTGAACATGAAATACTATACAATATTGCTCCAAGAAAAGCAGTTTTATACTGTACCTTTAATGTTTTCTGTTTTACTGATATTTACCTCAATGCTTCACAAACCTTCTAATTAAGTACATATGCTCTTTACACAGAGTGTAACATACTGTATGTACTGTACATAATGTGCTATATATATGTATATACCACATAACACTAATTGTGAAAAACATTTGAGATATTGGACATAAACATACTTTGTATTGGTGTGTACAGGTGTGTTCGAGTTAAACTGGGACTTTTGTGATGCAGTTATGAATGTTAAACACTCTCTTTATTTCTCTATATACAGTACTGTCTTTATATACTTCCTTCGCTACACTAATTTGCACTTTTCCCAGCATTTGACTAGTGCTTAAAGAGAAAGGTAGAAAGTTTTCTTAGTATGCCAGAGCCATGATCGGACTGTGTGCTTCATGTCTAAAACACTGGCCTCCCAGGAACTACTTTAGTAGTCTAAACATGTGGCCAAAAGGCGAGTTCCTGTAATGTGCAAGTGGTGTTGGTAAAAGATTGTCTGTACAGTTCCCACAAACAGATGCATCTCTTTTGAGAGTTGGCAACATATTATCAGTTGATTTTCAAGGATCAGGTGTTCTATTTTCCTGAATGTTCAAGGGAACGTCTGCTGTGGGCTCCGAGACCTCCTCGGCCGGGATCCTTGTTCACGGGTGTATAGCACTTTTTAAAACGTTTGCACTGTTCAAATGTTTTACTGTGGCTAAAATGAAATTAAATTATATATCAATTATGGCATTTGATATTTACAGAAGACTTCAAGCATGGTATAGTTATGAGACATACTATGTGTGAAGTCTTCTGTAAATGTCAAACGTCTTAATTTATTAAAAATTTCATCACAAGTCCTGATTTGACTTGAACGTCCCTCGTATTTAATTAGAAATAACCACAATACTGATGAATCCTTGATTCTGATTGATTAATTTTATATTACAGCCACTCTTACTGCAGTTTTGTTGTACAAGGGTTTATAACCAGGAGCCAGGATTTTTCTTCTACATTCCATATTACGTGTATTTAAAAATGCTTTTAAAAAGTACAACATTCTTCAATACATAATGGGCAAATTGCTGTTATATATGATTAAATCACATTGAGATTTCCCATTATAGGACAATAATCATGGTTACTGAAGCTTCCTCACACCACCCCATCATCCCTATTACAGCACTTGTTTTCTTTTTTTATATACAGTATTAAAAGCAGAAAGTGGCTACATTGGAAAATTAAAACTTACGATGCATCAGCATGCCCTAGTGTATAGCGATGCATGCTTGCAATCAATGCCTTCAATTAGTTTGAAGCATATGTGCATCTGACGTTTACAGGTTCATTACTAGAACTAGTTGAAGTGCCCTTTTCAAATCAAGGGATGAGGCAGTTAACAAAGAGAGCATTGCTGCTGTGGACAATGCTAAGGGACATGAGCACAGCAGGAGAATAAGCATCTGAGATGATGCAAAAAAAATGTCATGGCCCTGGGATAGTTAAATTAAATGCAGGTTTTAAATGGAAAAATTGAGTGAGTTAGGGAATGTGGTTCCTGAGTGAAGTCAGTGCTAACAAGGCACGAAAAATCTGACGACGATGGAGTAGATACAGTACCACGAAAAAGTTTGTTTGCATATTTGTCACATTTAAATGATTCAGACTATCAAAAAAATCTATTATACAAAAATAACCTGAGTAAATACAAAATGCAGTTTTTAAATTATGATTTCATTTATTAAGGGAAAAAAGCTGTCAAAATCTACCTGGACCTGTGTGAAAAGTAATCCTACAGTAATAACTGGTTGTGCCATATCAACAACTGATATCAAACATTTGCGATAACTGGCAATGAGCCTTTCACATTGCTGTGTAGGAATTTTGTCCCACTCTTCTTTGCAAAATTGTTTTAATTCCGTCACATTGGAGGGTTTTCGGGAGGCCTAGTAAAAGTCTGGACTTAAATCCAATGGAGATTATCTTAAATAGAAGCGTGAAGGGCTGTTTCAGGTCATCCATAACCTTAATTATATCTTTTTTTTTTTTTTTTGCACCTGTCTGCGTTTCGGGGAGAAAAAAAAACAGTAAGGGGCAAATACACAAAAAGAAGAATGATGTTTGTTATATTTTAACAACACTACAAACACTAATTACTACGCAAAAAAAAGTTCATAAAGCAGGAAATTAAACATTTACAATATATTACATACATTCATTTGTTAATACTGTTAGAAAAAATGTATAAAACCTCAGTCTCATAAAAGCATTTTTTGCCTTATTACAAATTTGATCTTCAGATATTTTACTGCTTTTCAATGCTTTAATGAAATGGCTAGAGTTATGCTTTCTGCCATTCATATTTGACCAAAAACACCCCTACAGATGTTCAAACTAGAGTTGAGTCTCGAAACACACATGGTTGCCACCTTATAACATACAAACATGGCACTAAATTATTCAAAGGCAGTCCTTCTGAAAGCCATGAGCATCTGTAACAGTGGAGCATAAGAGTTTATTTGGCGATGCCCAGGAGATTGCATAATCAAACAGTCATTATGTTGAGTGAACCCAATGCCGAAAGATGTTTTATCATCCCTAATGAAGCCCACCATATGTGTGCTGTACAAAGATGGAGAAGAAGCTTATGGTTCTAATTAGTTAAGACATAAATAAAAGGATTTTTTTTTTTTACCCCAATTAACTCCTTCAAGGTTTTCTAAGATAAAGTTTCCCCATCAGTATCATTAATATAACTTAAGCAATAGTATAGTGCCGAACATTCTTACTTTTTATTGTTTACTGACATAAAAACATTTTACCACTTGTACAGCCCATTTTTAATATACTTAACTTCTTTATAAAAGGTTCAGAAAGCATGAAATTGATCTGTAGGGTGGTAGATGGATCCAGTGGATGTTAAAAATTAATGTTTTTTTTTTTTTTTTAAAGAAATATATTCCATATTACCTTCTGTCACAATATCAGTTCTATTACTGTTATTGCCTATAACAGAATCAATAATTATTTCCAAAGTAGGCGAAACAGTCATGACATATGGCATCCGTCTACCACCCCCACACTGACACTCTCACCAGTTTCTGTCAATCGATTACGCTTGAGTGAATCAGCCCCTCTGTTTGGGATTAGGGTCTAGACATGTCCTATTGGGCGCCAGAGCAGAACAAGGTCTCCTATTGGCAGAAAGCTACATATAGGGCTAGCAAACTTGGCTTTTGAAAAGTAAGAGGACCAGAGACTGACAGAAGGGAAGAACTCCCCTGTGTGAAAGATGATGCAAGGTAAGTTGATAGTCTTTTTCATGTTTGGATTTCATGTAAAAGGTCATCAAGGAAGATAATTGAGGGATAATGGTGCACAATTAGATAAGTTGTAAGGAAATATGCTGGCAAAATTTGTTGCTTATGGATGACATCATCACCAAGAAGGTTAGTATTTGGACTCGCTTTTAGTGGTTGTTGAGTGCTGCGTTGTGATATGTGTCACAAAAACATGGTCTTGCTGGAGCAACCGATAAACAAAAAAAACTTTTGTTGTACTAATGTATATGACTAGCAACTAAACATTTTACTGTTTATAAGACAGAAATACTGTAGATCTTTAGTCGATAACCATTTGCCTTTCTTTATATCTTTTTACCCAGAAACAAAAAAAAATTTAATAGACCTTTTAGGTTCCACAAAATGCAAAATGTGTAATTATTATCGTAAATTCTTAAATCAAGGGCTTCTCGAGATCTTTTGACAGTTGTAGCTGTTTCTAGAATTCTACGTAATTCTTTAAGCCCCATGTTGTGGGTTCTCCAGATGGACAAACCAAATGTTGCCACTTCTTCAGAAAAAAGTTAAATACAGAACCTTTTAACAGTTATTTGTTTTTTCTCTTGGGGTAGGTTTGGGACTCAAAGGTTTTATGTAGACCCCCCCAAATGTTTTACTGTGAGTGAGGATTTCCTAATATAAGCAAGTATAGAAACCTTAAAAAGCATTTTTCTAAGACAGTGATTCTCAAACATGGTTCTGGAGGATCCCCTGCCCTGCACATTTTTGTGTGTTTCTGCAGTTCCAAGAACACCTGATTTGCCTAATTAAGAAATTAACAGGCTTTCTGAATAGAAGTGGGTGTGACAGAGCAGGGAAAACATTATTATATGCAAGATGGAGTAAAGTACTTATATCATATGTATTTCATATTAACTAATTATTTTTTGTTACCCATTCCTTTGCCCCTGCAGCTTAGTATGAAAGAGGCTGGTGATGGTCTTCACGCTCAGATGAACTCCATGATGGGAGCTCTCCAAGAACTCAAACTTCTCCAAGTCCAAACTGCACTCGAGCAGCTGGAGATCTCAGGAAAAAAGAATTGTGTGGCTCCACCACCACTTGAAAAACCCATTAACTGCAACTTTGAGCCTCAAAACCAGCAACATCAGTTATCTAAAATCTCTGCTCAAGAAGATCAGGTTCACTCCCATCACCTACATCGCAGTAGTGTTGGGACATCACCCTCTACATCCAGCCTAGAAAGTGAGAGTATGCCATTGCCCAGAAAGATCCCAGGATACAATGCTCCACAAGCAGAATACTGTGACCCAAAAATGTATCAAACAGCAACGGACCACCAAAGCATGCACCCACACTCATCCCTTCTTACACAAGTGGATCTGCCTGGGATTCTCCACAACTTGTCTAGAGAGGGGCCATCATTGGACAGTGACTACATCGAGGACAGCATTGATGACTCCAGTGATTGGACTTCCTCTCTTATGAGTTGCACCCGCAATCGTCAACCTCTAGTACTTGGAGACAACGTGCTTGCTGACCTGGTAGGCAACTGGCTTGACCTGCCTGAAATTGACAAAGACTGTGTTGATGGGGGGAACGGAATCAACAGACCAGACTCCCCAGCTCATCCCCTCGAACTCAGCCGATCCCAAGAGTTGTGCAGAAGGTTCTCGCTGACCAGCAATATCTTCAAGAAGTTTCTGCGTAGTGTGAGACCTGACCGGGAAAAACTGTTAAAAGAAAAACCAGGTTGGATGCCACCAGGACATGACTCTGAAACAGAGCTTTTCAAGAGACCCAAGAAAACTTCCAAGGCCAAGGGTAGATTCTACTTGCCATTTTGGTCAGGGGGTGGACAGCAAGTAAAGGGTAGTTTGTGTCCTCAGCCAGAAGGGGAGAAGAGTGAGTTATTAGGACTTGATAGCAAACCTACAGATGCAGTGGAAAAGGTCCAGCCTGATTACTTGCTTGATTACAATGCAGCTGTTTGGGTATAACAGGGATTTTTTGGGGAGGTGATGGGGTGGGAATTCAACATTTGCGCAGGACTGAGTGAGATTAAAATGGATTTGGTTTGGACTTGATGACAATCTGTTAGAGCCTTCAGGGTGTGAAAAGAGATCTTCCGATGATGCACTTAACTGCACTCGACTCTCAGTGAGAATACAAATACCCAAAACACTTCCGCTGATATGCTTATAATTTTTTTAGTCTGCACTCTTTCTTGTTTTAATGTCTTGCACACAAGTCTACCATGGTGTCTGTACTGAATTACCACAGTCTGCACTGAATTACCACGGCCTTCTTTCAGGGCAGCAAGAGGGTCCTCCTAACTATAAATTGCTGTTTAACAGTTCAGCATGCTTGCTTTGGGATCTGTCTTTAAAGGTTTTACGTTTGGCATAGATTTTTCTTACAACACTGCGTATGACCCTGCCTTCAGGAGGACACAGGAACACACCTATTCTCCCTGATTTTTTAAATTACAAACTCAAGTAAAGAATTTATTTGCTTGTGCAAATGAATAAATGGAATATGTTTATTCAGGATGACATAGAGTACAAAGGATACTAATATACATGATGTCACATGCATAGAAGGTGAAGAATTGCATTTTTTAGTCCCCCATGAGATGTGATGTTAATTGAAGCAAGTTTGAATAAGATTGGTGTAATATCAAAAAGGCTACTCCAAAATTTTTATAGTCCACAAAATAATTTAATATGATGCAACATTTGTGGGAAAGTCAATACTGTGCCTGTTCTTTTAACAGGTAAATTCAAACAAAGATCCCATTAGTAAATTTGCTTGGATTTTTTTGTAATGTTTCTGTTAATACATGGTTCTGTTTTATTTTTAATTAATTAACCAGGGCCTTGGTATATACCAAACTAATCTGGGTGCTGAGATACATTTTCACAATTCATTCTTTCACATTTAGGTAAATCTGTACTATGTATTTATTATGAAAAAGTTAACCAGGTTACCATTGCATCGGCCTGCAATCAGATGATTGGACCATTTGTGACCCAGTACATCAAAACAGGTATTAAGTCACATTTTGTTTGATTTGAGTATTTTCAGATTTCTGTTTTCAATTAACTCCATTTTGATAAAGTTTTTTACTGTATCATGTCTGATTCCTGAGATATGGTCAGGGAGTTTGTTTACGAGGAACGCCTCAGGGAAAAAAACCCATTGAAATCCTATTTTTAGAATATTTAAATGGGGATTCTGTGACGTAGAAAGAGAGCGGAACCCTCAGCCTCATTTTAACACCAGGATTTCCCTGCTAGTTGTAAAAATAACTTATCTATCATACCTTGAGTGACCAGATTGGGTAGTGTTCATTAAAGTGCTTAACACAATGTTTAGGATTAAAACTTTCTCATTTCTACTGAAGGATCAGGAGATATTTATTAACCAATGTTTGCTGAAAAACAAAACTTGATACGTTTCTTGATACTTGATCTGCTGCACTCTATTGGTAATAGAGCAAAACTAACCTTATGACTTAATACCTGACTTGATATCATGGGTCACATTTTACAAAATAAAATCTCTTTTGAATTTTACATAAAATTTAACAGTGGAAATATGCGCCTAAATTTTTCAATCACTGGCTTGTCAGGGAATTTTTTTTTTGTCCAGATATGAAATATATTTCAGCATCATGCAGCATTCACAACTCATGACACAACCATAAAGTAATAAGGAGAAAATGCTGACACTAAAAGCCATTCTGCGCTGTGAGAGTGAAAACAAGCTGTCGACACTTTTCTAGTATAGATGCAAAGTACTTTTGTACCTTACTCACATTTATACAGTGAAACTGGGAATGGAAATGTGTAAAACATGTCTAATTTGTTAAACTTGTATTTTTTTTGTCTTGCCAAACCAAGGTTTTTATTTAAAACAAGTTACTGAAATCATGTGATGTGGTAAGAATAGTGTGAGACCTGTCTTTTGTCACAATTTCAATAAAAAAATCTATATTTCTTTATTTATTAATTTTTAAGTGCCTGTGATGACCTTACTGCATGTCTGAAACTCCAAAACATACAGCATGTCCTACTCTGAGCTAAGACATATTGGGATGCTATATTATTCAACTAGGACTATAAAACTATAAAAAAAAAAAAAAAACTTTCAAAAGTAATGACACCATTAATGTCCCATTGATAAATGCTTCCCTTAGAAAAATCACATTGAACCTATTCCCATAATGTCTAACATGGTCTTTTTTTTTTTTGGACCCTGGTCCATCCAAATTATTTTAAGCCCATTTATATGTTTATGCAGACTAGATCTCCT
>JAOVVB010000001.1:14973860-14988129 GCA_028570985.1 Heterobranchus longifilis
GCCTCCTGGGATAGGCTCCAGGTCCCCGCGACCCTGAATACAGGATAAAGCGGTATAGAAGATGAGTGAGTGAGTGTATATTCCAAACCATTTTTATTTTTAGTTTAATTGTCTTCTCTACTGCTTTTTTAAATCCTTCTGTTCTATTCTATCTTTCCGTTTTAGTTCATGGACGGTCGTATAAGCATTTCACTGCAAGTCATCTTTATTCTGTTTCTTGATATAACCTTTATAAAGTAATATCAAGTAATGTAGGTGCTATGTAGCCTTTTGGACATGGCCTTAAAACCAAATAATTTAAACAAAGTAATTTAAAAATATTGATGTGAATAAGGCTACGTATTGGACAGCCTTTATGACAAATTATGTTTCTTGGTATAAACCTTTATGAATGTTAATGTAGGTTTCTATCAGATTAGATGACAGTTTTATGTAGGTGCTATGTTTGAATATTTGTCTTAAAATTGAATAAAATAAATAAATACAAATTAAGAAACATTTAGGAATGGTATGAATAAAGCTACACAGCACCCACATAAGACTCCAATGACAAATCTGGCTTGACAAAAACACTATGACATTTTATCTTGACTTTATATTTGACAGTTTAGTCTTATGTTATAAGCGTTTATAAATGTTTTTTATCAGATTTCCTGAAGGATATATGTAGATGCTATGTTGCTTTATGCACACTGCCCTTTAGAAAAGTGTTTTATATATATATGTACTTCTATATTTTCATTATATCGCTCTGACTCTTTAGAATTTAATATAACTGTGACAGCGCTGCCTTGAGTGTAAGACCCACATCGAGTGACCTAACACACCACATGACCTGCATGTACTGTACACGACATCGGCATGCTGACTTGTTGGAGTGCCAGCGTGTGAGGCGATTTAGGGACGTGGCCTGCAGCCTGACTTATTGCTGTGGGAGGTGACCCCCTGAGAACGGCGTTAATCCCACCACACTGATAACAGCCTGCCAGCTGATGAGGAGAAACTACCGTGGCCAGGGCTATTACACTGATCTGCTCCCTATATTCTGACAGAAAAAAATTAAACGTTTTATACAGTTTTATAATTATCTCTAATAAGCATGCCAACTTGGTGAATCAGGCATCTCTACTGTAGATCTCTAAACACTGGTTAATCTCTTTCCTGATGATGCATCTTGGAGGTGGAAGTAAATTGCTCCACTTAAGCCAAGTATGCATTCCAAGCTATAAACATTCCTAAAAACACTATTTATAATGTATACATAATATTTTACATAATACTTTATACCACCTGGAATAAGTATGTATAAATGCTTACAAGTATCTATAAGTATTTCTGACTGCATGCATACACTTTATAAGTTTGACCATATGCCTTTATGTTGTCAGGTTACATAATGCATTATAACTGTTCATAAGAAAAACATATAAACGATTCTCCCTTTGAGTATTAAACCAAGTTTGTATATTAATCTACCAAAACATGTTTCTAATTATAAGGCTTTATATAGCACTAGATTTATTGGCAAACATCATAAGACGTTTATAGGAAGACCTCAGAATGCCTGTTATAAGTCTGTATAAATCCCTTGAAATAGATATGATTGCATGCACAACCATTATACTTCTAACACTTTCTAAGTCTAATGTCAAACTGCATAACACATTATATCCGTTCATAAATTACATAAAAGTTGGTCTGGAAATTAAACCCATGTGTATAAAAAATTTTTCATTCATTAAAAATGTATTACAGTAACACTTCCTATGAATTGCGCATCAATGATTATTAATGTATTATATATTGTATTATAAAGCATGTGTAATACATTATAATGCCCGGGAACATGTTTGTATAAACGCTCAACGCTCACTTGTTGTTTATCACTTATAAATCTAGGCTACATATAATGCATGCATTATAACTGTTCAAAAGCCAACATGGTTAAAACGTGCTAAAGCACAAGATCAGCAAACTTGGTGGTTTATTACAGCATACTACTGTACAGCCTTTATTCTTCATGCACATTAATGCTTTTCTTATGAACAGGATTTATATTATAATGCATTATAAAGCTTGGCATTATGAAGTTGTATTTCTAGGCATGATTTGGAAAGTATTATGCACACCTAGCTATGAATATTAGTACAGTTTTTCTTAATACTACCCTACATATAGACAAAGTATTTATTATGCATTATAAAAACCAGATTCATCTTATTACAATTTTGGTGATGAGAGGCATGGACTGTCACCAGGTCTCTTTCCAGAATTTTTTTCATTTAATAATTATTTATTATTTAAGTCTTAATTTAAAAAATTGTTTAGATCTAAATAATAATTTTCAAGATAAAAAAAGCAAATATACTGATACAGTGAAAACATACTAAAATTTAATCAACCGTAAAAGCCAGAACGACTTTTTGACAGAAATGCATGAGAAGGAATAAAGGAGATATAGAACAATATATTTAAAACTTCAAAGACCTACAAATCTGTCTGGCATTTTTACCCAGTTTCCCCCCGTGTCTATAAAAAGCCATAAGTCTTACACGTCCAAAAAATAGAATATTAGAATAGGCTTATGGAAGAAGCTACAAAAGCCAAGTGACTAAGGTACAAAAGTGTCACAGGTCAGGGGTCGAGGGTCAAGGGTCAGGTCCTTATTGGCGTAAAGGGAGACCGTGTATAATTACATACAGTTTATGAAACCTCTGTCTATAAACTTGAGCACAAATGGCTTTGAGAATGAAATACTTCAAAATATTCAACACTTGAACTTCATTTCATTTACAACATCTACGGTATGTGGTCATGCTGATGCTGAGATTAAAATATTACAAATAAGAAGAAGACAATGAAAGTTCTGTATAATTAGTTCCTTAAATGTGACTAGAAATGAGAAACCTTCATAAAGACACAGATTTGGGTTTAAAAAAAATTTATCTTAAGGTACTGAAATGTTAGATCAAATTATGAGTCACAGTTATGCATTTCCTTCCCAAAAAACAAAACAAAAAAAAACTCTCTTCTTGATGATGTGGTTAGATTAAGTCTTTTCCCTCAAATGAAGTCCTTACTTTAATACCAAGCTGTTTAGTGATATAACTGGCTCCGGTAGTTCTCTGGTTGAAGCTGGTTTGGTTTGAAAATTAAGTTGAAGTTGGATTTTTTTTTTATGGAAGATACTCATACTCATACTCAGTGTTCCTGAGGAACTCTGAAAAATAAGTCCTATGCAGATTGTGATGAAAAAATGAACATTTCTCCTCAAAGGAATAAAAAAACCAACGACTCCATGTGTTTTTGTTTGTTTGTATATTCTTCAAGTTCATCTGCTGGTCTGTAGATTCACTCGCTGAGGATGACGAAACCCTTCCAAACAGGGCAACAGTTCTTCATTGCAGATCTCTGCAGGGGGAGAAAGTAGAGAAACATGCTGAATAGGTGTTTATTTGGCATATTTGGAAGAAGTCTCCAGTGTTAGAGCTTTGTAACAAGATGCAACACAGGGTCAAGCCACTTCAGTCACCTACACTTAGTCGTATTTTGCATCTAAACCTACACTTACAGAATACAGACATAATTTCATATGTTTAATGGCTCCTTTAATTTTTATTATATTATAAAGCAGCAGTCTGGCAGATTGTTTGAAAACATGCTGAATTCATCCTGCATTGCATTATGAATGTGCTGCCATCTTCTGGGTATTAAAGGAAACTATTCTTTACAGTGCAGTACAAAAGTTTACATCCTCCATAGTTTCTTGAGTTATTTTATTTTTAAATCTAACAAAAAATCCTAATAAGTAAATAAATGAACTGAGGGTCTATCTTGACAGATCCCAGTTATTTCCCAATTTCTACAGTACGTCATCCTGGCTCATATCTCATATTATTTTGACTTACTTTCTACTATCTTGTCAGTTTAACTTTTTTAAATCTAATATCTTGTTACAAATTAGTAAACTGATATTTTGAACAAGCAATTCATTTTTCTTACTCGATCTTTCCATATATTTGTTGTTTCAACGTTTTCAAAAATTAGTAATTAGTACCACCCACTATGATATCATGATACCCAATGTGCAGGTTTGATTTGTATTGCGATTCTATCAGTATACTCATTCTCATTCTCTATACCACTTGTACAGGGACTCTAAAAGCCTGGAGCTTATCCCAAAGTACTCGCGCACCAGTAGGGGAACAGTCTGGAAGGAGTGCCAATAAATACAACCTGTATTCTACATTAATTTTAATGTAGAACCTATTCTGCATTAAGAGTTTGTTACAATTCTAAACAAGATGAGCAAATAATTTGCTCTTACCTATGGAGGCAGATCGGTCTCATAAATAATTCACACAAAAGTAGTGAATTAGTAGCTTGAGTAGCTCAACTCAAACTTGCAATCAGGCAGATTTAATCCATTATGTTATACACATTTGAGCTGTTAATGGAATAAAAGCAAATCTGGTGGCATTCAGATATAACAGAAAACCCTGTGACCGATAGAAACATCTATTCTCCAAATTAAAAACTGTGACTGTCTTGATTGACAAACATGTAATGAGGGTGAAGAGTTTATAAAGATGATAAAGTGGTTAACTGTGTTATTTTCGGCGAAGTTCATTAATTAAACATTATGAAATAAAGTAATAACTTAGACGTGCATCCTGTTCTTGGTTTGAGGAGGTAAAACTTGATTTCCGTTGTAATTAACTCAGACTGCGCAAAAGGTGTGCAAAGCTGAGCTACTTGAGCGCTCCTGCAGGGCTGTGATTGGTTGAATGGTGACGTCGCATCTGATTGGCTAGAGAGTACGAGTGACGTATTTTTGAGACTTTGCTAGCACGTTGGAGTCAGGAAAGTCTCAAAAATACACCCACAAATCCCGCGATATTCACACACGTAAATCGATTTTCACATCGTAAATTTTAAACATTCAAATTTTTTTACACAGTTGTACATATGTGACTTGTATATTATGAATATGTATATATTTTTTTATGCACGTGAATGTGTTTTTTGTGAATATTTTTTTTTTCCGTTCACGTGAATTGGGTTACGCACATGAACATCGTGTCTTTTGTGTGAATTATTTATGAGACCGATCTGGCTCCATACTTGACTGTGTAAACAATCAACACACACTAGCTCCAAATCATGCAATGGCTATTTTCATCTATTTATTTAGATACCAAATATTTTAATTTTATACATATTTATTTAATATTTGATGTGAACATTGTTGTAAAATGCTTGCCCAATATCTGTATATTAATTTATTATTATTATTATTATTATTATTATTATTATTATTATGCTGTCACATGATTGGCTGAATAAAATGACTGGATAAATGTGCAGTTGTACAAGTGTTACTAACAAAGTGGACCATGAGTATACTGTATATTTCCATTTAAGGAAATTTTTTTTCCCCCCCAAAAGCCTATACCAAATTGACCCCATGAATTTAACCCCCTTTATCACATCACATACAATGATGTTTAACACAAAAAAAGGATGAGAAGCTATGGTGACCCTCACTTTTAGAGAAAGTGCGATGTCAGATTTCCTCAGATTCCTGATCTTGACTTACAGGAGCCGTTACAGGAAATGTCCAACATGTGTTTTTGTTTTTTGCATCATATCATGCAAAAACTGTTTTCTTTTTCTATTTGGTTAACCATTGTTCTAGATAATATTTATATTATGGACACTTTTTGCACATCTGCACATTCATACACACACCCTGGGCATTTCTATTTCATTTTTGCACATTGCACATTTATGGACATTGCATCTACACATTCATGTATATTTGCACACTCCCCGGACATCTCATTTCAACAACTAAAGTTTTCTATACAGTATTTTCTATATTTGTACAGTAAAATGTTTCTATATTTGTGCAGCTAAGTTTTTCCTATATTTTGGTCTTATCCTCTATAGCTATATTTTCTTATAGGTTCAGAAAAGAGGTTAGAGGTAGAGGTTTTTCTATATTTTATTTCTTATTTTATTCCATATTTATTTCTTATTGCTAATTTTTTAGGTCATAGGCGATCATATAAGCATTTCAATGCATATCATACTATGTATGACTGTGTATGTGACAAATAAAATTTGAATTTAATATCATACCAAGAAATGCCATGACCACTGCATGATGACATAATGGTCTGTACATTAGTGTGGAAAAGAGAACATGCAGACTTCCTAATTTACCTAGCAGAATTTCCTACACATTTGCTGTATGACTCATAGGCACGCAATAGTTTTAGAACTGAAATTGTCATATCACCAGCTTAAATGAGTTTGTTTCTTAACATGTAAGGTTAGCAATGTAAGTTTTGCCTAAAAGTTGTTATAGCAGTGTTCTTTTGTATGACCGTGTTAAATGTACACTTGTTTTGGGTGATGAAGCTTTGTTAAATTTACAGCAGATGTTGAAAGGTGACCATCTACCTTGTACACCTATGAACAACTAGAGAGATACATATTTGCATTATGGGGGGTCTTGTTTGTGTCCCTGTTGTATATGTTACCAATTCATGCTAAATTATATCTAATGTGGAGGTGGCCTTTAGTGCTGTGTAGAGAAGTCGTTTAAATTAGTCCTGTTTAGGAAACTGTTGATTGCCCCATGATCATTACTGAGTAGTCCATTGCATCCTTAGAGACACAAAAAAATTGACAGCAGCCTTTGTCTCTTCACCCTCCATAGAGAGTAGTTGGTGTTCACAGCAACTCCTCAGTGGTGACCATAGCTCTCAATTAGAGCATGCCATAATTACCCTATCCCTCAATCCACTGTATGGCATCATAATTTAACACAATGAGTGGCATCCTCCCAGGTTAGCAAAACTCATCTGAGCATGAGGAGCTGTAGTGCAAGCAGTCATGACAGATGCCTCATACAGTGAGTGATGGAGTCTTTGATCACCAACCAGCTCAAGGCATATGGTCAACCAGGCAGTATAAGAAGCATATCAATGTCCTATAGCCGCAAGCAGTTTATCTGGTACTTTAGCACTTCCTACTCTTACTGAAGCAAAAATGTGTCAGTTAATACAGAAAGCATTTCTATGGCATACCACATAAAACACCAGAGAGTGGTACCATCTTCCTATCTATTGTAGAAGGGTGTAAAGAAGTAAGAAAGAGTGGCAGATCTCCTTCTCTGCTTACAATCCACTTGAAGGAGTTATGATTCTAAGTAGTCAAAATGATGGAGAAATTGGCTTGGCATATGCAAAACTTATGTGAATCTCCAGGGAAGAGGAGTCAATCCTTAGTAGCGATTAATGATTTAGCGCATGATTGGCCAAAGGACTGCTCTATGTTTTTCAATTCCTACTCCTGATCAACCAAACCCTCAACAGGCTTCACCAGGGTAGGCTTTACTGTCTGCTTTTTGCTCCTGATGGCTGATGTGGCCACTAATCCTGTTCAGTCTGCTTTATGGAACTCTTCAGAAAACTCTTCTCTGCATAGATTTGCTCTGTCAGCAATTCATTTTGGCATGCTCATCCAGCCAGGATGCAGCAGTGGGTTTGGCCACTCTAGAGCCCAAGGCTTTGTTAGCCGAGTGTGATGCGGTAGTCTTCCATACCTTGTTAAAGTCTAGAGGCCCATTTACAAGGATGCATTATCTTTGTAAATGCAAATCATTCACCTCCTGGCGCCATAAGCAACAGGGAGATCCAGTCATATGCTCAGTCACAGTGGTAGATCAGTTCTTGCAGAGTAGGCACACATAGACGGATGACATACCAGATGGCATGCATCATCAGGTAGGCAGGTTTATAAGGAGGAAAAGACCACCTAAAGATTTGGACAGTACACCTCAACATATAGTCCACTACCATTTGAAGTACATGGGAAGACAACCTATGACCTCCTCTTTAGCAGCGAAAATGGAAGTTTCCCTATGCAAGACTTGTGCTACAGCATCCTGGACATCACTACTTTTGCCAGGTTTCCCCATGTAAATTTTGGGACAACCTCACTCATGGGGTCAATCATCCCGGCTACCAATCAGACCAGTACTGATGAATAGTCATACAAATGTATTAACTAACTGTCAAAGCAACAAAATAAAACAAGGGTTACCTTTGTCCGAAAGGGTCATTAGGGTATCATGGCCTGCCTAAGCATTTATAAGGGATGAGCAGGGCTGTGCGAAAGTCATTCTGTTCCAGTCACACTAACGTACTAATGTACAGGCCCTTATGTCATTACAGAGGGGTCATGGCCATGATAGTTGTTGGTTTAAGATTCTTGGCATTCAAGAAGTTAAAGAATATCATTCATATGTGTCGACCCTCTTGGTCATTAGGAACTTATAAAACTGAACATGTATATACACTCCATGCAATCAGTTTCTGAAATACTCAATTTATTATCAGTTCTGATGTTGGATCTAAACATTAACTGAAGCTCTTGACCTATATCTTCATAATTTCATGCAGTTCACTGCTGCCACAAGCATGACTAAGTAAATGGTGAGAATATTAATAAGTTTACATTAAACAGTTTGCATTACATTTTTATACATTTGGGCAGCCACCCTAATTCCCCTGCTCACCAGTGAGGCTCCAGAGTACAATACCCTGAAGGAGTAAATATTGTTCCAATGCAGGGTCTTCCCTGCTGGCCCACAAGGTGGAGACTCCACTGGCTGAGCTGACTCCCAAAGTGAGCCACCGGGACAACACCTGCGCCCAAGCATGATGAAAGCCCTAGCTCAATGTCTGCATGTTTATTCTGTGTATATAGCACCCACACTGCTACACAATCTTTTGTCTTGTTTAGCAACATTGTGAAATTATGAATGTAAATATTAGAAATGCCATCACCCATGCTAAGCAAATGAACCCACTTTTCCACTGATGGAAAATAACAAATTTTTTACAACTCACAAGGATCATAACACAGTGTCTCAAATCTCTTACTCACTCAATTATTCTCTACACTGTTTTGTACAGGATCACAGGAAGCATGGGACTCAGGGCCCGAGGCAAGGTACACCATGGACAGGGTGCCAATCCATCACATGGCACACAAGCACACACACACACTAACTCACACGCTATGGGGAATTTGAAAACAGCAATTAGCCTAAGCTGGACTTAATCTAATTAATTAATCTAATCTTTGGACTGTGGAAGAAAACCCACCAAGCACTGAGAACAATCCACACACGCAGACCTGAGGCAGGAATCAAACCCTCAACCCCTGGAGGTGCGAGGCCACAGTACTAACTACTACGCCAATATGCTGTGTGGCTTAAAACCACCCCTTAATTCCATAACAAGACAACGTAGTATGTTGTAGTGGGGGCTTTCATAGGCTGCAACACACGAGGACATGGTCTTATGGTGACAAATTTGTTATATACAGATGGCAACAGAAGAAACTTGCAAACTAGAAAACGCAGTTTCCAAAGTAAATACCATGAATAAATGGAATGGTTTTTTTTCTCCTCAGAATTAGAACTAGCTAAATGTCCGATACTTTCCACTCTTCACTCTTTTGGTTACTGCTTTGTTGCATTTGACCAATTATTATGCTGTACACATGTGCAATTCCTTTTGAATCCATCACCATGGGCGCACACAGTGGTAACATCGAAAAGTCTGGTACTGGGTAAATTCCAAAAAACTAGAGATACAGTACAATGATAAACACAAATAATAAACCAAAGATCACAGATGTTACAAGTGTACTATTTAGTACCAGAACACCCCACTAAATGTAGTATCTAATCAAGGATCATTAGCATTAATTAGAAAGTGCTATGCTCAACATCAAAATTTATTGGTACACCATCACCATGTTTGGCAATAAACAGGGGCTTCATATAAGACTACACTTTGTCAAATATGACATTTTTACATGATGCAAGCATTTTTACACATTTGTACACAATCCTTAATCCTTGGCCTTAGACCTTAGTCACTTCTATAAGTCACTCTGGATAAGAGTGTCTGCTAAAGGTTCCAACTGTGAATATGATTGCACTGTAGATAATAACTGTATCATTGTTTTGGGGTTATTTTGCTATCTTATATCACCCAAATGAGGATGGATTCTTTCCTATTGTCATCTTAGGGATTCTCCAGCCCATCACTGTCGCCCTCTGCTTACTCATCAGGGACAACCTGGTAATTAGAATTTATACATATTTCTTCACACTTTTTCTAAACTTATTTCCATATTTTTAATATGGAAATTTAAAACAATGACCATTTTAAAATTGCACTATAAATAAAACGGAACTGAATTGAATTTTGCAATGATTGGTCCAAATGCCCTTCTAAATAATGATGGAATTCTGCTACATACCAGGCTATTTTAAACTATGTTGACCCTGCCAGGGTTAGAGTAACATCAATGTAGAAAATGAGCAAACATATACTGTACCAAAAACACTGAAAATTTGTGTATAAATATGTTTAAAAGCTGTTGTCTGATTTTAAAAGTACAAACAACTAAACAAAGCATTTCATACTCTGTAGAATTCTATGTCTTATGGAGTGGTCCAAGATTCTCAACAATGGGTTCCTGCCTTATTAGACATTTTTTTACATTTTCCTTAAGGATGCAAGGAAAAAAAATGTAGCTGACTGCAGAGCATCAGACACATATCAATAAAAATGCCTTTATATTTACCCTTGCATTTGGTACACAAGTTTAGTCACTATTAGAACTCAGCAACAGCCAGAAGTATCACCCACCTCATCTGCATCATCAGAATGTTGGGATAGTTGGTCGTGCTCAATGATCTCAGCCTCATCCTCGGTCGGTCCGTTCCCGACCCGAACTCCCCCAAACTTCTGTGTGCCCTGTTGAGTGAGTCCGGTGGATGAGCTGGTGCCTGCTTGCTCTAAAGTTTCTACTTTCTGAGCAGGGCTTGCCTCCCTCATCTGGGACTAAATACAAAACCCAACAAAGTCTGAATGGCCATGTGCTCTTTCTGGTGTGTGTGAATGGGTGTGCCTGTGTACAGGATGGCTACCCATCCCATAGTATTGCGTATTTTATATGACTGGTATACTGGATTTTTGTGGGGGTTTTTGGGTGGGAAGGATAATGGGCCAGGTATTCTTCAGCTTTTTTCTTTTTATATTGCTGTGAAAATTATCTGCCCATCCTGATTTTTTAAAAATATTTTGTATATGTATCTATTTTTTGGAAATATGCGTTAAAATTCGAATATAACACAACCGAATAACTGGATGTGCCACCAAACTTGAGATACCCAAAATTCAGGTTTTTTACATTGCTGTGACGGAATTTTGGCCCACTCCTTTTTGCAGAATTGCTTTAAACGCTAGAGAGCGTTTAAGCATAAATTGTCAATTTATGGTCCTGCCAAACTTTGACTACACCCCTACACAACCATTTTAGCCATCCATAGGTGGACTTTGTCTTGTACTGTATTTTGGATTGTATCATACATAAACTAATTGTGCATGCGCTTCAACTCATGGACTGGTGACTAAATATTCTCCTTCAGAATTTCTGGTAGAGAGCAGAATTCATGGTTACGTTGGTCATGGGAAATCTCTCACTTTGGTTTGCTAGATTCCCAAAGCTTTACAAATGGCCTTATACCCCTTTTCAGTCTAAAATATTTCAATAATCTTTACCTCTTTGGGGACTTTGTTTCACAGCTTGTTGGTGCTAGATCTTTCAAGCTACTTCACATTGCTAAAAAGGTTTAATTTAAGTGTTGTCAGCAGGGATGTCATTATTCAAGCATAATGACTGATATTTAATATATAATGACCCAATTTAACCCAATTATCCCCATTTGTTTAATTGCTTGTTTGCATAAATAAAGGAGGTATTACTATTTCCAACGAGAAAATTCATGTTGGATATTTTGGAAACATATCTAAGTGGCTAGCTAGTAGACATCTGTGCTAGAATAAAGAATAACCTTTTTTTTTTTTTTTATAAAAGAGAGCGTTATATTGTGTGTATGTATATACAGTGTGTATACACACACACACACACACACACACATACACATGTATGACAGGCCCCCCCAAAAATTTATACACATTCAACATGAAAAATATATGCCTCTCTTCAAATATTTTTCTATGATGTTATTTATTCTTTGTTTTGATGCGGCTGGGCATGGAGTTAAAAAGACATCTCCAGTACATTGGAGTCACTCCCTCAATCTATGCTGCTTGATTGCTTTCTAAAGATCATACACATAAAATTGACCCCAGGAGTTGAGGAAATTAATCCCCTCTTGTTACTAAACATCACTGCATTTGCATGAAAACCATTGCTCTGGGGTTTGAATGAAAGAGTGCGCTGGCTTTGCACATAAAACCGTTTTTTTTTCTTTTTCTGCCGCTCAACTGGGAACCCAGTTAGTTAGAAGTGCTGCATTTTGATCAGCAAGTAGTTCCCTGCGAAGTAGATTGTGTAAAGACCAGAGTAGACTGTAAAAATTTTAAAGCAAGTATTTTAAAAGGTGTAAGGATGTTATGCAGAATTTTTTATTTATTTATTTTTTTTACTGCAAGAGGTTTTTGTTCTGTTCATGTAATTCAACATGCTATATGATATATTCCATATGATATATTTCCGTGTGACTACTTTAATCTCTAGAGGAAACATAATAGTACACATTGCTGCCATAATTCAGTTCGAGTTTTAAAATAACATAATAAGTTTTAGATAACAACTGTTGAAATGGGTATACATTTTTTGGCCCCTCTATATACAGTGCCTTGCAAAAGCATTTATACCCCTTGAACATTTCCACATTTGTTCAATTTACAACCACAAACATAAATGTATTTTATTGGGATTTTATGTGACAGACCAAGACAAAGTGGCACATAATGGTGAAGTGAGGAAACTGATAAATGGTTTTCAAATTCTTTTACAAATAAATATCTAAAAAGTGTGGCGTGCATTTGTATTCAACCCCGTTTACTCTGATACTCGAAAATGGAAAGAGTATGACAAAACTTCAAACCTACCAAGACATGGCTGTCCTCCTAAACTGACAGGCCTGGCAAGGAGAGCTGTAATCAGAGAAGCAGCCAAGAGGTCCATGGTAACTCTGGTGCAGCAAACATATGGAAGAAGGTTTTCTGGTCAAATGAGACTAAAATGAATCTTTCTGGGCTAAATGCAAAACGCCATGTGTGACAGAAAACTAACAATGCACATCACCATGACCACAAAATGCTTTTCTTAAGCAGGGTTCAGGGAAGCTGGTCAGAGTTGATGGGAAGATGAATGAAGCCAACTACAGGGCAATCTTAGAAGAAAACCTGTTAGACTCTGCAAAAGACTTGAGACTGAGGCGGAGGTTCATCTTCCAGCAGGACAATAACATACAAGTGGACTATGTGTGTAATTGACTTCTGAAGGTAATTGGTTTCACAGGATTTTACTTGGGAGTTTAAAAAAAAAGGGTTAAATACAAAAGTTTTTTTTTTTTTAGATTTTTATTTGTAAAACATTTTGAAAACCATTTATCAGTCTCCTTCCATTTCACAATTATGTACCACTTTGTCTTGGTCTATCACATCACTCTCACTCACTCACCTTCCATACCGCTTTATTCTGTATTTAGGGTCGCAGGGACCTGGAGCCTATCCCAGGAGGCTTAGGGCACGAGGCAGGGTACACCCTGGACAGGGTGCCAATACATTCCCTTTTTAAGCTGTTTGTGCATGAGCAGCTGTTGTTTGTAATTGCTGCATGAGCTAAATTAATGCTTTTCTAAAAAATTATAATAAAAAAAAAAACACTGTGTTGAAGATCACTATACCAGTAACTGATTCCTTTTTGGGGAAAGATTTGGCATTATTATAGATTAGTGACACAGTAAGTGGGCTTTCCTTGTTTTGTATCGGTGCACTGTCCACTCCATATCTGTTGGTTAACATTACACTCTACAATGTTTAATATCTGAAATAAAATTAAAAAATAATCCTTGAAATTGTTATAATCCAAGTTTCAAAACGACAGTCATGGCTAGGCACTGTAAAAGCACCAACAAATGTGTGTGAATAATATTCTTATTATGCTACCGGTTTTGCTAGTTGTAACTGCAGAGTTCCCATGCTGAGCACTCTCTCAGTGACACTCCCATCCAGTAAGTGGCAGTATTGCATTGTCGTGCTGTGTAATTAGAGTTAAAGTGCCCCAATTATGCCATTTTAAAGGTTGCTACTATTGCTTAATGAGTCTCTTAAAACAGGTTTACATGTATGCAAGGTCA
>JAOVVB010000001.1:15009419-15021585 GCA_028570985.1 Heterobranchus longifilis
CTGTCTGCTGCTCTCACTGCTGCCAAAAAGGTTATTCTAAAACTGTGGTTGGAACCAGCGACCCCAGTTAGATTGACGTGGATGTCATACTTGCTGGACATTGCCCACCTGGAGTGTACCACAGACAAAATACATGGTGCCACCAGAAAGACAATACAAATTTGGATGGACCCTATTGACATTGTATCAGACCTCTTGAAATCCTGAGTGTGTTTATTTATTTATTTATTTTGTTAATATTATTATTATTATTATTATTATTATTATATATATATTTTTCCTTATATGGGCAGATCTCGGGCTCTAATGAAAAAATTATAAACCAAAAATGTTTAATAAATAAAGAATTTAAAAAATATAATAAAATCTTTGCTTGTCGTTTCGGAACACTCGCAAACCGCGTTACTCGCAATCCGAGGTTTCACTGTATATCTTGGCGTAAACAAGGAGTAAGATACTTTGTATTAAAGACAGACACACGTATTGTATCTGTGCTTTAACCGGAAATAATATCACTTTTTACATTAAATCTGTTCAATTTTTAGCTCTAATATTTTAACTAGTTTTTAAAAGTTACTGATTTATTTCAGTAATTCAAGTTGAAAAGTGAAACTAATATATTATATAGGTTTATTACACACAGACTGATGTATTTCAAGTGTTTATTTCTTTTCATCTGGTTGATGGTCCCCAACCACCAGGCCGTGGATGATTTGGTACCGGGCCGCACGGAAAGAATCAAAAATATGAATTAGATTTTATTTCCACATTGACTATCAGAGAGTTTTTTTTTATTTTTTTTTTAACGTTCAGATCGTCTCCCATTCGCTTCTGTCTTCACATCAAAACATGTGATTTCACGTGCTACAAGCCCACTCTGTACAATAAATGTGGCCTTAAGTTTGAAGCAACTGAAGAACTCTTAAAATCAAGATTGTGTGCAGTGACTGTAACGCAAATGAAATTATGGAGCAGGCTGGACATGAGGAATACGCTTCAGGTGTCCCCCATTACTTCTAGATGGGACCATTTAGAACAGTGAAACGTTATGGTGTGTTGTATATATTATGCACTTTATTATGCTTTGTTATGAACATGTGATGGCCGGTCCGCGGAAAACTTGTCTTGCATAAAACCGGTCAATGGTGCAAAAAAGGTTGGAGACCACTGCCATAGAGAATTTATGGAGTATTGTAAAAAGGAAGATGCGAGTCTTTTATTTATTTATTTTTTTGTTCTTAAGAATTATTCTGCTAAACTCTTGAAATATATCAGTCTGCATTATGAATCTATGTATGTTTCACTTTTTGACTCGAACTACTTAAATAAATCAACTTTTCGATGATATTCAAATTTATTAAGATGCATCTGTATGTTAATATATCATAGTCAGATTTTTCAGGAAGTCAGAATGCCTTCAAAATGTCTCCCTTCAGCCATAGTTTGAGCGCCCAGACTGCTGATATGCTGCTTGAGATGGTACTCAAACTAAGATTTTTGCTATGATCTTCCCATATATCTCTCTCATCATTCCTGCAGTTTGACATGCTGGAGATGGATCGTTTGGAGAGGCAGCTGGTGAACTTGCCACTCCTGCAGGACCCGTCTTCTTATATCCCTGACACCGTCGATCTCACTGAGGACGCTCTGGCTAGAGAATACTGGCTCTACTGTTTTGAGGAAGCACTGGATGGGGTAAGATACTGTCTCTCTCTGAGCCAGAGGCACTAGACTACATTAGGGTTAGAAAAATAATGGTCCTGCCATGTGAGATACCATGCCTAGAAAACATTCTGATGAGATTGATTAGATACATCATATTCTAGGATTAGAGCAGCTTGCTATAGTAGCTCTGATTACTCAGGTCAGGCACTTTTTAGATGCTCTGTAACTGAACAAATTACTGTAAATCACCAAAAAAATATTACAGATTCACTCAAAAAAATTCTAGTACTTTTATTGTACTGTGAAACACTACATAGCGCATATGCTCGAATTCTGATTCTTCTCACTTCAACATTAAATGAGTCGGGTATTTCAAGTGTTTATTTCTTTTCGTTTTGATGATTATGGCTTGCAGCTAATGAGAACCCATAATTCAGTATCTTAGAAAATTAGAATATTATGAAAAAGTTTAATATTGGCGACTCCGTGTCACACTCTAATCATCTAATTAATTCAAAACACCTGCAAAGGCACTACGCACAGAGGCGTCTTACCTCGCTGAAGGACAAAAAGGACTGGACTGTTGTTCAGATCAAAGTAAATTTTCCATTTCATTGGCAATGAAGGTTGCGGAGTTACAGAATCCAAGCTGCTTGAGGTCCAGTGTAAAGTTTGCGCAGTCAACATTAAATGAGTCAGGGTTTATTTAAATATGGTATTTTCTGCAGGGAATCCACTAGTACTCATTGAGAGTATTCATTTCTAAACATTTGCTAAAGAGTTTTTTTTTAACAAAAAAAAATGTTTCGTTTTTTTCTGTAGTCCATTTAATGAATAAAACATATTCTGATCAGCAAAAGCTTTTTGGTTTTGTTTGATGTCTCATATTTGCCTGGCTTCTCGGTTGTTTTGTGAGCTGTTATCACAGATGTTAATAAATAATATAATAATATAAAATATAATGCTGTATTATGGTTATGCAATTATGTAAAATAATAAAAAGTGATCAAATAAATGAGATAAATAACTAAGATGAGATGAGTAATAAATATCTAAAAATAAATAAATAAGATGATGCCATAGGACATTCAACAGCAGTGTTTGATCTGAATTGGTTTATGACCCCCACCTCCTTTTTTTCCTCTCTCTCTCTCTCTCTCTCTCTCTCTCGCTTTGTGCGCAGGTGGTGAAGCGAGCCTTGGCCAGTCAGAAAGACCAGCCCGAGGCCACAGAGAGAGCAGAGAAGTTCCGCCAGAAGTACAGGCACAAGCTGCAGACATTACGTCATCAGCCATTGTGAGAATCATTGTCGCTCTCTTTCTCAAACACACACACACACACACACACACACACACACACACACACAGAGCTGGCATGATGTTTAGTCGTACATGTACTTTATAAGTGAACATTTTACATCATATCACCTGTTTAATCCAGTAACTTGGTTATGGTGAAGATTTTACACTGTCTAACATCTACTGTAGATCAGCTCCAGCTACAAGTTCTAAATATAGTTCTAAATTTATAAGAATATGATTTACACAGGACCGAGTGCAGACATGAACTAGCTCTGTTTCCCTTCCTTCCTCAAGTGCTTATGGATCTCTCACTGTTCGGAGTTTGCTTGACACCAGGGAGCACTGTTTGAATGAATTCAACTTTCCTGACCCCTATTCTAAGGTTTGTATTGAAGTCTGAATAAATAACTTGATTAAATATAGAAACCTACTGTATAATTAGGGCTGGTGTTGTCCAAAAGTTTTTGATACTGGTACTGATGCCTTGACTTTGATATCGGTTCTCGGACAAAACCTTTTTCTGTACTAATTTTATAAGATCCTTTTTAACAAAACGTTATTACACTCATTACACCTTTTACCGTAAATATGAGCACTTTCAGGGAACAGTGATCTTTCAGTGACAGTGTTCATGGACAAAACTGTCTATTACTATCAATAAATGAAAATGTAGAAAAACTGTGAAACAATATCTAAAGTTACATTAGGGTCCCAGTTTTAGTCCCTGGCAGCACAGCTTATACCTAATAATAGTTAGGGCCCAAGCGCAATGACAACAGCCGTATGTCATCATAGTTTGTGAGGGCCCTCTTGTTCTTCTAAGGATTATTCACTAAAACTCACATGTCTCTCTCTCTCTCTCTCTCTCTCTCACACACACACACACACATACACACACACACACACACACACACACTATCGCACTCACATGACATACTATGCTTATTGACATGACAAATATTTAACTGCCATCAGCCCTATTACAGTACATCATAGTGTGTGAAGTGTGGTCTTAACATGCTCAAAAAACACACAGGTTGTTGTGCACTTGTGTGGCGATGGTGCATGGTGCATATATAATTTTTTCCCCCAGCATCTGGGGCTTTTTTTGGGTCTTAATATGCTCAAAAAGTCATGAAAATCAGCACACACAAAAAAAATCAGCAGTTGGATTTTGCTGCCATTAGGACACCCTGAGTGGCTGCACCATGGGCGTGTCATGGGGCCCTTGCACAAGGTTTTGCTGCATAGCTCATACACACTTGCACATATGCATGCGAAACCCAGTACATGTTTAGAGCTCATTATGCTGAACAACTTTTGCATTACATGTCATGGGCTCTACTCAACATGAAGTTATTTTGGGTCGTTTGCAAGACACACACAGTGGAATTTTATATACTCTTACTTTATATAATCGCCACTAAACCAGGCCTATGTGATCTCAAGACATTGAGGATGCAAAATACTGGGGGGATTTTTTATATCTTAAATGGGTCAACTTCCTGTGTGACATCATGCTGAGCGACATCACACTATGATGTTACTCAATGTGATGCCACATGTGATGCTTTTTTTATAGCATCTGGTGCTTTTTGGAGGTCTTAACATAAAATTCACCCTTTTCTAAAATAATGTCACACAGTTTTATGGCATTACATCATCAAGAACCGCATGCGTTTAAAAACCTCCGATCAGCCTTTTTCATCAAACTCTGTGTCTCAAAGCCACTCATTACACACACACCAGTGTCAAAACACCCAAGCGCTTATTACGCTAAAATTGCGTCAATGCATCAATGGCCGTATACGCCCGCATGCTTATCTCAATGTTGAGTTAATTTTTTTCGACTTTGAAGGCATTTGAGGTGGTAAAACAGACATTTCTTTATAATACTACAGGTGGTACACCCTGAACTATTTACACATTTTTTTATCATGTGTGGTAGGAGTGAATTATTTGCTACGTTTGTTCAGAAATAATAATTATGGCAAATGAGAGATACGTGCTGCTCAATAAAAATTTTGCTTTTTTGCTTGATTTCATTTTAAGTTAAATGTTAAACTCTTGTATTTGAAGTTATTTTATGTTGTTTAAATGCTGCTCTTGTTTTTAAGTGAGGAAACCATGTTATATTTTATTTGAAACGGACCTGAGGTAGCATGACAGTATCATATCAGGAGGTAACTGACGATTCCCATCCCTACCGTGTAAAGTCTAGGAGTACACCGTGGATGGGTGTCAATGATTCGCATGCATAGGTTACACTTGACTGTCTTTCCCCTCAGTCCGAGAGCTTACTTCGTCTTTTTTTATTTTTTTTATCAAGTTAACTTCCTATATTTATTGTTGCATGTTTGTACAAAGTTACACACTATCCCTGTGTTCTTTCTACACCCACAGATCAAACAGAAGGAGAACGACATGGCGCTGAAGTACTACCAGAAGGTTGTGGAGTCTCTGGAGGAGCTGAGCTGGGAGCAGAGGCAGTTTGCTCTGGTCCGAGGCCTGCTGGCGGGCAACGTGTTCGACTGGGGAGCCAAAGCCGTGTCCGAGTGAGCGATATGTAAAAAGTATACGAGTGAGAGCAGTGGTGTTTTTTGTTTTTTTTTTAAAAAAAACAAACAAACAACAATAACAGGAATCTTGAAGGATGACGAGCACAAGTTCTGATACATAAACCTGTTTTACAGCATTCTGGAAACTGATCCGCAGTTCGGGTTCGAACAGGCGAAGCAGCAGCTGCAGGGTAAGACGTCTATACATCTTTACTGTGTATGTGAGGCGGGTCAACACAAGGGCCAGTTTAGTCATAATGATCAATTATATGACGGGTGTTCAAGTCAAACGGGACTGTGCAGAATCACAGAGCACAGTTATTAGAGGAAAAACTCCCTTTATTTCTGTATATAATCCTCTGCTACTCTAATGTATTTATCCCACTATGTGTTTCACTAGTGCTTGGTAGAAAGTTTTTTTCAGTACGGCGGAGCCATGATTAGACTGCCTGCTTCACATCTGAACTGCTGGCTTCCCAGGAACTCCATTAATGCTCCAAACATGGCTTGGTACGAGGTCAGGACTGTACAGTGGATGTGCCAAAAACCTCCAGACCTCCAGAGTTCCTGTAATGTGCACGTGGTGTTGGTGAATGATTGTGTGTACAGCTCCCACAGACGGATGCGTCTCTTCCGCAAGTTGGCGATAAGTTATCCGTCGATTTTCAAGGATCATGCGTTCCACTTACTGAATATTCACGGAAGATTCACGGACTGCAGAGGGCTCCAAGCCACCTTGGCCGGGATAGTTATTCACGGATGTATGGCCTTCTTAAAAATGTTTTACTGCAGATAAGAGTCTCCTTACCGTATTGTGCTTAAAGTCTTCTATAAATGTTGAACGGTTTTACTCCTTTCATTCACCACAAAGTCCCGGTTTGACTTGAATGCTCCTACAACCTTCTGCTCTGATAATTTTAGTTCCTACCAGTGTTAAATTTTAGTCCCTAATTCGATAAGTAAGGTAATAAAAATTAGGCATTACTACAGAGGGCAACATTTGTGTTGAATTTTAAGGATCATAAAAGTAACAAGTTGTTGTTTAATTTTTTTTGTAATCTTGGAGAATAGTTCTAAAAACTCTGTTTTAAAAATACATTTTAAAAGAGAAATAGGAAATTATCTTACAGATTCTCATTGTCCTTCAAAATTTAACTTTTTATAAACATGGATATTTAATTATGTAAATCCATTCATTATAAACATCCTTTTTCTCTATTTTCCAGAGCGTCCTTGGCTTGTAGATGCCTTCAACCAGTGGATTGAAAGATTGAAGGTGAAAAACTTTGATTTAACCTGGGTGCACTTGATGCGCCCCCCACTCCCCTCATCTACTCACACAAGGTGGTGTGGGTAGAGTGCAACCACTTATTTTTAACATCAGTAGGAAAAGTTTATAAAATGGAACTTTTCAGTAAATATCTTGGGTGATCAGATACCAAGAAAGTGAAAAAAACATTGTGCTAATGAAAAATAAGTTTTGACATGTTAAATAAAATATGATATGATAAAATAAGATATGATTGCCTAAAATTCAATTACAAATAACAAATTGTCTGTCTTTGGGTTTGACTTGTGATGTAATGCCACATTTAACCATTTTATCAGCATTACTTATAATAATCAATGTAATTTAGAGAGAAAGCGAGGCTAAATAGTTAATTGTTATTGGCTTCTGTAGGTAGGAGCAGTGCACATGATTTCGAAAAAAAAAACTGCCATCAGAATAACAGATTTACAAAAGTTTCAGAATAGCAAAAACAATTTTCTCCTTAATGAAAATTCCCGAAAGTGAATGGTCCTCGCAAAATGTTCAGAATGGCCCGCTTAGTCCCTGATTTACTGAAATGTAATATGGGTTTAATTAGCTAGAATTGTTTCAATAAAACTAAATAATATTCATAATTAATTGATTATTAATTCTTACCATATTCAACTATTGGCTATGAAAGATTTTAACCCTAGGGTTAACCCTAACCCAGCCCTACATTTTTACTTTAAACCTTTATTTCCCCTATGCTCTGAAATCTGAATTTAGTGATTAAACCTCAACCTCTTCTTTTCTTCTCCTCTTTTGCAGGGTCCTCCTCACAAATGTGCACTGTTTTTCGTAGATAATAGCGGAGTGGACATCATACTGGGAGTTTTCCCCTTCGTAAGAGAACTCCTCAATCGAGGCACAGAGGTCAGACTGTCCCGGGTGTTCACGCACACACACTTTTACTGCATCTTAGCGTGTACACAAGTTGTATGCAATTATTTATGCAGGTTACTCATCGTTGTCTTTCAGGTTGTCCTCGCGAGTAACTCGGGTCCTGCTCTTAATGATGTAACTAATAGTGAGCTGCAGATCGTCACAGAGAGAATAGCTGCTATGGATCCTGTCGTTCAGTAAGCGCACGCATAGACAGGCACACACACAACTGGATTTAGACGTGCATGTGTGTTAATCACGTTTTTTTCCTCTCGTGGTTGTTGTGCTGTGTTTGTTTGTTTTTAGGGCCGCAGTAAAAGAGGACAGGCTGACATTAGTTCAGAGCGGATCCAGCTCTCCATGTCTGGACTTAAGGTGGGATTTGTTTTCCTGTTTTCTTTTTATACTGTTCTCCATTTAGGTAATGTACACCTTAGCCAGATTATCCTTTTTTTTTTGTATATTAAGCATTTCTGAGATTGATGCTATTTATTAACACTTTAAGGGACAGGGTTGGTTATTTTATTAATAATTTCTCGTTTATTAGATTGCTAATTTATTTTGATGCCTCCCTTATTTTTGGTATCATAACATTTGGAGAGTGTGTAGTTATATCATGTAACACACATGATATATATATATATGGATATAGATATGATTGAGAAAGCTAGCAGTGAGAGCATTGGAATTTCTGGGATTTTGTATGTTTTGTTTTGTCCTGAGCTTCTGTGTAGCTCCTGATTAATGCAAGATTGACAGGTTAGAGCTTTCAACATTTTTAATTAAATAGCTTATACGCATAGCATGTTATAACAATACACTATGCTATACTGCACCTCACCACACTACACTACACAATCTCACACTGCACTACACCATGCTACCCTACACAACACTGCACAACACTGCACAACCTCACACTGCACTACACCATGCTCTCTGTTTTCACCCAAATAAGGATGGTTCCTCTCAAGGTTTCTTCCTATTACCATCTCAGGGAGTTTTTCCTTGCCACTGTCGCCCTCTGCTTGCTCATCAGGGACTATCTGACCATTTTAATTCATACGAAGCTCCATATGGATTTAATACGAAACATTCCACCCTTTTCAACAAACCCTAGATGAATACAATATTTAAGTGATGAATTTACAACTTACAATAAATATTTCATAAGTATGAAGAAAAAGCTAGTTTTAAATAATGGCGCATTCTCATTTATTGAATAATAAAAAAACTGTATGAAAAAAAAATATATATATGCTTGCTAAAATAAGTAAAAATGTACATTAAACTTACCATAAAATACTGAGTGCTCTGAGCATGATCCAGTCAGAAGTGAAGAATCCAAAGAATAAACCAACTGCTGGGTGAAAATAACATAGGGCAACATAAGACATTCCCCAATTGCTTCTTCCGACAACTTTAAAATATTATAAAATATGCCAACAGACTTTCCACACACAGCTTCAGTAAAGATTACTAGTAATTTACCTAAAATTCCGTTTAAGATTACATTTAATAAATGTAGTTATTTTTTTATTTGTGTGTGCAAAAAACGAACTTTTCTCATAAAATACAGTACAGCCGACTATTGGCACATAATATAAAAATATGAACTCCCCACAGCTCCATATCAAAGTGTAACTTAAAAGGTGGAAAAGTAAATGAACATGAAAATGAGCTGGCTCCTACCTCAACTACTAAATTTAAAATTTAGGTAAAAATTCATTATAACTTACCATCAAATACTGCCAGCTTTAAGTGGTGTGCCCCTCGCTTCATGAGTGAAGAATCCAGAAAGTTGGTCATGCCGTGTCTCAATTCCAAGAACAGACTTGTCTTGGAAGTGCACACTTGAGGGTATGAGGAGACCGGATATATTGCAAATGGAACGCAGAGTACAGGATGCGTCACACAGCCGCGATATATTATACCATAACTATATTATACCAAAGATTGCCTTTTAGAAACACACAAAGTGAAATAAATTCACTGTTTTCCTCACTGCAAAGTTATCACAGCCAGCGGTGGTTTTCAGAAGTTCTTTCCAAGGTGAGGCGGCTACATGAGGTCAGGGCACCTGTAAATCTCCGAAATCGTTGAGGCAATTTTTTAAATAGACGCTATATTTAACAACCAATTGATGTTTTGAGCTGTACACATGCATTCTCACTTAAAATACTACACTTTCTGACACAATAATAGTAATATTTCAAACATTTTGCAGGCCTTTTGTAGAAACCAGAGAATAAAGAATAAACCAGTTGTTGGGTCAAAATAACCCAACCATGTGTTCATTTGTAAATGACCCACTACATTTCATTTGACTCAACATAGAGCAACCCAACAATGTGTTTAAAGTACCCGAAATAACCCAGAATTTTGACTTAGCGTAAACAATCCAACACAGTGTTTACAAAAACAACCCAGCAGAGTGTACAGGGTATAGAGACATTCTGCACTTTGATAGCAGGCAGCGCTCTGATGTTCACAAATCATTCAATATCAATCTTATTAGAGACACAGAGGGAGGGAGAGAGAGCACTGATTTAACTTGTGTTATGTGAACCCATCATTGGTTTTAGTGAGCGGGGCTTTACGTTTACTCTCTCCGGCTGTGTCCCATTCCACAGTCTACTTCAAATTGTGCTTCCTGCTCATTACTGTCACGGTACGCCAGCAGAGGGCGCCATGTGCAGAGCCGCCATTTTGTGTCTCCTTTGTTTTTTGTTAAGTTGAACACAATTTCCCAATGTGCACCTCAGTCAGGTGATTGGAGCGCTCACCTGAACCGAGGCAGATAATTAGAAGGGACTAATCATGTTGGTTATAAATAGTCTTGTCTTTAGTTTCTCCTGGTCGTGCATTTGTTGAGTGAGCCTTGGTATGTTTCTGCGACATGCAATGCTCCTTGTTTCTAGTTCTGTGGTGTTCTGTTAGCTCCTAGCCAGTTATGTTAGCTCCAAGTTGGTTTAGTTTAGATTTTGTTATGTTAAGCTATTTATGTTTATCTCTTAGCCATGTTAGCTCTTGTGTTTAGTTCTTTGTTAGGTTTATCTCCAGGTCTAGTTAGCTCATGTTGTGTTTAGTTTCATTGTGATTGTCTGTTTGTTCTGTTTAAATATCATTAAAAGACATTTACCTCTGCCACTATGCCTAATGTCAAGTCCACACCCCAGTTCCATAACAGTATATCAGTGCAGTCATTTTCTTTGACCTTCCAAATATATTTACTATCATGTGAGTACCATTTTATGTTAGACAAATAATGACACTTCGTCCTGAGTAACCAATCATATCAGAGCAATTTACTGGACCTGTCAATCAAAAGAAAAAAAAAAACATATGTTTATAACCTTAAGTTAACTTCAGATGCAGTTAATAAAGTATATCTGACCTGAGATGATAACGGAGAGAGTGATGAGGAGGATCTATATCCTGGAATAAAATTCAGTTTCACTATTCTTTTATGTTTGGTGAAATTTGCTTTGTCTATTCTGCTAACGAGAGCTATACTTATCCTCACTTTTACTTCAAGGTCTGATGTATTTCTGCATTTTTTGATTCCCCTTTTCTCACAATTCTGTCAATGATGCAGATCCCCTTGAAACCCACCCACAATTCCTTCCTGACTTACTGTTTGCTTCATTGAATTTAATTAATTAAAATGAAAACAAACATATTAATTGACTATATATAAGAAAAAAATATGAAGGCAAATCTATCTTTTAAAGTTAACATAAATCCAAATAAAAAATTGCACATTTCATTATGTCCAGAGGTTCATAAACACTGACCTTGCAATCACACTCTTAAAAACTTAGATCTTCCTTTTATCTTTTTTTTTTATTTAATAACAAAGGCTACATAAAGTCAGAGGATAAAACCTGGGGAAAGGTCTGGAAGTTAGTAAGGACCTCAGTCACCCCACCAATGGCTGTTCTCTCTGCTGCGGTCGGCAAAACGCTTCCACTTCCTGAACACCACAAGAGACTTAGTTGCTACTGAGCTGCTTTTTTCATAAAATACACACCCACATTATATTCCTTCTCACACGAATCATGATGTAGCACAATTCTCGCATATTGCACATTTCATGTTTGCACATTGCTCATTTGTACATACAGTGAACTTTAGGACATCGACAATCACACTGCTGCAACTTATATTTCTTACATTCCTGTATCAAATCATATTCCTCCTGTCATATCCACACTATATTTCCCAATTTTCCTGGCAGCCAAAGCGGAGCGGCGAGATGAAAATCCCGGCACTGGATCTCGGGGCAGAGGCCAACGCTGCGCAAGCGCCGGAGCAAGCTCTAGCTCCATGCGCCGTCAGCCGGCGAAGCGACCTGCAGCTGCGCCTTCTCTCCTACAACGGCGCCGTTGAACCCCACGCATTCCTCGCCCAAGTAGAGCTAGCCGCCGACTTCGCGGGCTGGTCCC
>JAOVVB010000001.1:15055800-15072057 GCA_028570985.1 Heterobranchus longifilis
CATGCGGCTCCCGCTGAGCTCCTGTCTAGTGTAAATGCGGCACCTGGCACCAGCACCAGTGTAGTGGAAAAGAGGTACAGAGACTCTGAAAACAGGCCGAGAGCTAAGGAGCATTATACCATAAGCAAAGTACAAAAGATTTGGCAGCAACACATTCTATAGTTTAAACTCACTCATCATCTATACCACTTTATCCTGTATTCAGGGTCGCGGGGAGCCAGGAGACTTGGGGCACGAGGCAGGGTACAATCCATTGCAGGGCACACACACTCATTCACACAACGGGCAATTTGTGAATGTCAATTAGCCTAATCTGCATGTCTTTGGACTGTGGGAGGAAACCGGGGCACCTGGAGGAAACCCATCAAGCACGGGGAGAGCATGCACACAGATACGGGAATCGAACTTGGCCAGGAATCGGACCCGAACCGACAGTGCTAACCACCACACCACTGTCCTGCCACATAGGTTAAACTATGTACTTAATTACAAACTACCTAAAAAATTTACCTTGTGCCACTGAAAATAAAACAATGATATGAACTAACACACGCAATGATGCAGCTTCCATCCATGAATTCAAACTAGAAGCGGAGGACTGGGGAGCCAAGGCCGAAGCTGCCTGCCTCCAGTTTCTGATTGCCTGGTATTGCCTCTACTCTAGTTTCTGGTTGGCTGGAATGGTTGCAGCGTTCTAACGCTGCTGCAGTTCGAGCAAGTGTAGCTTTATGATATTAAACGCACAGAAGAGAGAAGGTTCAAACACATAAATGATCTTGAATGCGCAAAAGTGAGTTTCAGTGCTCAAAAATGAGTCTAAAAGCGTGCACGCACGAGAGAGTAGTGCACTAAGAGACTACCGTATATTAAAAATTGTATTTTAATATATACTTTCTGTACATTGTTACAATGATTATTTTAAGTATTCTTTTTTTTTTTTTTAAATATGGCAAAAAAAATTCAAAACAAAGTTTAAATAAAACTGCTTTGGAAATTACACTGACCTTTCACTTAAAGTATATTTTCTTATAATATTTTTTTGGAAAGTGTACCATAATACAATTATGTAGTATGTTTAAGGTTTAATTCCAAAAATTGGCAAAAGCATGATGTTAGTATACTTTTTATATATGAACTGATGATGCAACATTTTGTTAGTATACGTGCAATATACTGTTGAAGATTTAAATATATTTGTGATGCACTTTTTTCACTAGGGATATATTGTTGAAACGTAAAAACTGGCAAGGAAAGATGATCCCTGTCATTTGTTCTCCTGTGCTCATTAGTTCCTGGGTGGCCTGTTGCTGACAATCGTGAATGATATTGTCAACCTTGCGCTATATTACTCGGCGACCACAGACATATCCCGCTTCAGCATGGGCATGGCCATCCTCAGCCTCATCCTCAAACCCCTATCCTGTTTTTTCATCTATCAGATGTACCGCGAGAGGGGCGGGGAGTATAATATCAACTTTGGTAAGTGAGGGCTCCAGACTCTTGTCCAGATGGCTTATGATTCAGCTGCTTTATAAGTTTTTTCCAATGGCCAGTGATCTTAATTGTCATTCAGATGAACCTTGGCCAATTTAGATTTCACATAAAAAGACATAAACTTGAAAATGTTGAATTATTCTAAAATTGTTAAGATATTGCAACATGAATTTGGACAATGCAGATTTTTTTGCTTTCTCAGCTTTTACAAAAAACCAATTCAAGCAAAGATTCTTTTTACAGGTCAAATGCGTAAATTTTAGTAGCAATACTCATAAAGAAATATGAATTATTTGCATTTGAAATTATTATTGTTTGAAGTGAGACAGTATAATGATGAAAATGGCCATTTTTGGGGAGAAATAATTTCTCCAAAATGTATGAAGTTAACTTGGTCACTTTCATTTTGTATGAACATCAGAAGTATTGTAGCTTCTTTGGCACACACATTTTCTGTATTATTTGTATAACGTAAAAAATACAAAATCAGCACTAATACTGTATTTTGGCTGTAAACATCCAGAAGAAAATGGAACGAATCACCAAAGTGTGTGCTTTTATGCATTTTTATTTAGATGTCCAGAGGACTTTGGTACTCACTAATGCAAAGTAAAAACATGTGGCTCTAAATCCTGCTGTTTTTGAATGAAGCATTACATAATGTGGTGTGTTGAGATGCATGTGCTTGTCCTGTGGTGTCTCTTCATGTTGCCTCCAGCTCGATTTCTTTTACCTACTTTGTTTTCTGGCTTTCCTTAATTTGCATTAAGACTGTGTAACCCTGTGTAGTGGAAGCTTAGTGGGATCGAATCAAATGAGGAACATAAGTGAATTAGCGAGACAGTCACAAGACAAACCCCAGGCCCAAAGCTAAAAATTCCCCTGAAATAAAGGATATTAAATGGGTCCATGGAGTGGATCCAATGAAGAATGTTTTCCTCATGGAATTATGTGCAGAAATATTAAGCTGCAGTATTTTTATAGCAGTGCCTTTTAATGAAGCACACCTCATTTCAATCAAGTCGCTTTATATGCCTTATGACACAACCGCCATGCATCAAATCACACCAAACGCACACGGTGAAGTGGGTAAGTACTGTACCTCTTGGTTTAGGTCGGTTTGGGTCAATGTTTCCTAATCCTGGTCCTGCTGTGCTGCTAGCATTTTTCCCTCTTAGTAATTTCCTTAAACCCACCTGATTCAGCTCACAGCTTAACAATACACTACCGAGTAAAGTCACATGAGCTCAAGCAGAGAAATGCGATGAGAAGACCAGGGGAACACACTGCTGTAGGTCATGTGAATGGAAATAATATGACATAATGAAATATAAGCTGATACAAATTCTAGACATTCAAAATTCTCTATGAAGTCCTTCCTAAATGCACTAGCTGTTCTAATGTTCCTTTTTCGTACATAAATAATCCTTATAATCCTAACAGCTTGCAGTTGTAATATTTTGTCTTGATTTTCCCAAGAAGTATTCTCACTTTCTGTCAAAGTTAATGAAAAATGTTTTTTGCTTAATTATTTGAAATGAGGATCTTTGAATGAAACTTCAACATGAATATAATTAATTTCAGTTAAGTTTGTTAATTAAGAATGCCCAAAAAATATGGATGCCAAACAAGGTAAAAATAACTGAAAAACAAAACAAGCTTTGCAAAAAATGTAAAAAGCTTCCTTCAAGGAAAGTTATATGTGTAAATTGATTTGTATCTATATTTGTACTGCTTTTTTTTAAATCAAATCAAATCAAAATACTAAGACTAATAATGAGACTGAATCCACAAGATTCACAGTTAAAACCACAAGAGCACAGCCATAGGGTGAACATGTACTGTATCACTTTTTTCTATTGCAGAATACAAAGCAAAGATATATTAGGTATATAGACATATTCACATAGTTCTAAAAAATGTTTTTCCTGTTTTAATGACCTCTGCTTTTACCTGTCTGTTGTCACTGTTTTTCATGCTTTCTTTGCTCTCTCTCTCTGTCTGTCTATATATCTATATGTCTTCCACCTCGGTATCTCTTTTTCCGGTCAGATCTGGAGACATCAGTGGACAGTCGTTGCACCACAGACAGTGCTGATACCACTTTCCTTGGCCGACGTTATTGAAAGCTTCCTCTCTCACTCTTTATTCTTCATTTCTGTTTGTGTTTATGAAGCTAATCAGTCCTTTGTTTCTGTGAGCCATAAATGATTTTATTGTTTGTCATTGTATCGTGTGTGTGTGTGTATCTGTGTGTGTGTATCTGTGTGTGTGTGTGTGTGGATCTGTGTGGATGTATATGGGTGGGTGGGTGTATGTTGAGGGAAAAAGGATGTGAGTGATTCTCACAAATCTATTGAGCTTTCTGTCCAAACTGTGCATTTAGTCTGTTGTGCTTAAACCCCAGGGAATGTGATGTGAAGCGTAAAATCAGTCTGTGTCAAAAAACAAACAAAAAACAAAAACAGATCAAATGGTATAAATCGCTGCACAAACATCAGCTTGAAATAGTACGCATGGTCCTAATATTCGAATTAACTTGCTTGAATAATGTCTGTCTGAGACTCGTAGCTACAATAATCAAAGATAAACATCTATAGATTTAAGTTTACATGTGTGCAACCCCCTTTAAAAATATATAATTTTAAACTTTTTAAATAAAAACATTTCTGCCTAGTGTAAGAAACTACACTTTACAACATTCTGATATAATAGTGTTCAACAGATTTTTGAATAGTAAGGTTTATAAACAAAACTTTAAGCCGTAAAAACTGTTCTACAATTTTTTACACCGTTTTGCAACTTCACATTGGAAATAAATGGGCAGGAAATATAGTCAATTTATTAGCATTTAAAAGCTAATTTCTCAGAAAGCAATCATAACAGTCGACTCCCAGCGTTGTTTTGATGCTTATGCACTTTGTGTTGAAACATTAGAATGTGTGCTGCTTAAGCACAATCAGGCTTCTACAGTGTATGTGTAGTAATGAGTTGTTTTTCTGATTTTAAGCACATTCAATGCAAAATCCCCATTCCTTTTCTAGTTTTAAATTGTGAAAAATTATGGTAAATTGAGAGACAGAAACCAGTTGTGGAGTCCAATTAAATAACAAAATGGTAATCTGGAATAAACTTTGTATAAATTATCAAGCACGAAAAGTAACTTAAAACATATGAAAGCAAACATAACCCTATCCCATTCTTTACAATGGATATCCATAACTCTAAATAAAAAAAGTTTTTAAAAAATGGTACAACTTTGAGCTACAGTAAAACGCAATGGAAAACAATAAAATTACATTCATAATTTAATGGTAGAAATACAAAACTATACTGTACATAATACAGACCCACACTTTCAAACAAAAAGTGAACATTTGCAACAGGGCTTATAAATTTAATCAGGAAAGCTATGTTACAATCATTTACTCAGTTATTTTGGCCTATTTTGCCAATGTCTTTGTAAATATGTAGCTAAAGCAAGAAGCAAGCAGGCCAAAATGAGGTGAAAAGAGATTGCTGTGTACACTTCAACTCGTAAGTGGGAATTCAGAATTAGGTCATTTTCATTATCAACATAGTTTCCCCAACTTTGAGCTACAAAGTGGAAAGAAACATGGATGCCTCCATGTTCTTTGTTTGCAAGCATGAATCTGTCAAGATGAGTATTCAGTGATACTGTATAAGTGATATAAGTGATTTAGGCCTTGTTCACACGGGCGTTAAATTTTTGGATAAACGAACGTGCTCTGAACGTCCTAGACGTTTATGTTGCGTTTTGTAGTGGCGCTCGATTGACTTCTACACTGGCGTTCGTTTGTCTCTGTCTAACGTCAGCCTGCAGCCCAAATTGTAGTTTCTGTGTTAACCTGTGGAGGCAGTGTCGGGAACTGGATATGAAAGCCCGCCGCTACTGGTTCACCCTCTGACTGCACAACGTCGGAATAAAGGAATTTTTTTTTGTGGCTTATGAAGAAATGCAAGTTTTTCAACAATTTATTTTATTTTCACTTTATTTTGCTTTTTTTCGCATTTCTCTATGTATAACATGTAGGATCATGGGATATATCCGGTCATCCGAAGCGTAAAATAAACGCAAAGAAAACGCACTAGAAGCATTTTCCTTGTGTTTGTTGGGATTTGAACGCCAAGAAAAAGCTGCATGCAACGTTTTTTTTTTTTTTTTTGCCGTATAAACGCGCAGCTGGACAAACGCACGTCACCAAAGCCCGTGTGAATACACTCATTGACTCCTATGTGTAGAAAACACTCTGTGCTTGATCCGCTCTCACCGGACGCTACGAACGCCAGAAAAACGCTCAATTTTAACACCCGTGTGAACAAGGCCTTAAAAATAAAAAGTGCTACTTTTGTTTACTGTTGCTGCCATAAACAAACATCCTGGAGTTCCAGTATTTACTTGAAAAGTTGCACATGATTTTAAAGGTAGTGTGTAGAGGTGATTTGAAAACTAGCAATATCAAATTTATTTTTTATACTGTCAAAATTTTATGTAAGATATGTACTGCACAGTTTTCATTGAAAGCATCAAAAAAGGGAAAGCATTAAAATGTTTGACGGTTCATTATTTATTTATACTTTGTACACATTTCGAAAACTTTTAATCTTATTAGAAAGCAGTCACTGAATTGAATTTGACTTGCATTAATTTATTCTTATGTTTGTTTTGGTGTTTTTTTATTTTATTTTAGCTGTAATTAAATAAATTGTATTAAAGAAACTGAGTAATCATTCTTTTTCTGACTGTGAGGCTACAGAATATAAAATGTGTATGTATTAAATGAATACACAAAACATTAACTCTTTCACTCAGAATATAGTCATCCTAAAAAAAGCAATGATAAAACCCCCTGAATATGTGACTTTCCATCATGTTTGGTAATTCATATACAGTAGAACCCGTTAATGGTGTAACAAGCTGCTTCAGTGTGAGGGTTTAAGATAAAAAAAAAAATCCCATGCATACCATTGCTTTCAAAACAGCAAAGAACGGTAAGCTGAGTGCTGTGATGCTTTTGCACTGGTGAGGTGCTTTAAAGGAATCTGCTGCCTTTAATTGCTTTGGATTGGCTCAGCCAGTCACGCTCTTAACTAATGATGGATGAAAGTAAATTCTTGTAAGCGGTCATAATGGGATTGGTCAGAAAAAGCTTAACATCTTAATGTGTTTCTTAATGTTTGTGCTTTGAAATACTTAAATATTTTATTGCGATCTAAAACAAATGACTGACACTGCAGATTAGTCCCAATTAGCTGATCCCTCAGTTCTCTGCTTTTGAAGCACTAATGCTTTAGCACGAAGTATATGCAGTGTGTATGTCTGATCTACTCTATAGATGTGTGGACTGATCTACTTGCCAAATGTTTACTGCTGTTTAAAACTCCTGTGTGAAAACAATCATAAATTTTAAAATGTCAGACTCTGATCTTTGATTCGGGGTTCTTCCTTTCACATAGATCTCATCTCAGCCCTGTCACTACCTCTAGTTACGGGCATGACTACAAGGACCCCCAATTCTGCCTCTGTTCTTTTCATTTAACGCCAACGTTAAACAATGGTGCATTATTTACACCTTGAATTGGTTGTGTGAAAGGGGCTCCTAGAAAAAATGTGGCACATTTAAGAAATGTTTGAGATTTGTCTTGTTTCCTTGGTATATAGAATTTTTTTTTAATAATCTATGCCAAGTTGTTGTTGTTTTTTTATACCCTGCTTAGAGTCACACACACTAAGCTTGATTACAGCACACGTTGTTGCCAGTTGTTGTGTGAAAAGGTTTCCTCATGCTGCCAAAAAAACTTTTTCACAATTTCAGTACTGGGTACAAAAACTGCTGATGTCCTAATCTGATCATTTAGTACATTCAGGTCATCAGCTGACTTTATTTTATTGCCTCATAACATTGCTGAGCCTAGGTCTGACCAAACGAGGCAACTCTAGATCATAACACTGCCTAAAGAGGCTTGTCCTTGTGCATGATGCCACTGATGCACCTATCGCTTTGAAATATGTCATTATTTCAGTCAATATGAACTCATCAGAACACATGACCTTTTTAAATTGCTCCAAAGTCAACTCTTTTTGCTTTCTAATAAATGAAAGCTTTTTTTCCGGAGATCGCTGGTTCGGTTCCCAGGTGATGCTGTAACCTCTTACAGCCGGAGGCCTCAAGAGAGCTAAATTGGCCGAGCTCTCTCAGCGGGGAGGGATGAGAGGTACTAGTGCTCCCACATTAATCACAGCTCTACGCCATTCTGTGAGCTCACGCACGCGAAGGGAGCGGATAGCGCTGTCCTCCGAGTGTGTGACGCTGCCCCCAACGGTGCGTGAGCAAGCAGTTCGAAAAGAAGAGGTCGGCTGTCACATGTCTCCTCCAAACCATGTGATAGCCCACGGCCCTCCTGGCTGAGTGGTAGTAAGTAGCTTTAATGTGGGAGCCCCCTAGTGACGGGAAGGAATTGGACACAACTAAATTAGGGAGAAAATCGGGGAAAAAAGAATTAGACACGACTAAATAAAAAATCAAAAAGGCTTTAATTTTCTTTTTTTTAAGTCTCACAAGGGGTTTTCTTATGGGCACACAGTCCTGTGAGTTCTAATCACATTGCATGCATATGGAAATGGTCTAACTTTCACCTTTAAACATACCTGTGTTTAAAGTTATTACCTGTTGATTTTTTTTTAAAATGCAAAAGTTATCTCTATTGATGATTTCTTTTTAATCACATTTCTTCTACAAAGTTGTCAGTTCAGCACTATCTATCCAGCTTTTTATAATGTGTTGAAGGTATAAATATATATAGTTACTGGAATATTCTTCTTTTTGGGTGACTTTAACAAGGAACATTTCTAATGACACTCGCTTTTGCCTCCCTATGAGGATTTTCCAGAAATGTAGTATTGCATTGTTGTTAAACAGATTAATCTCCCGCACTGTTGCAGTACAGTTACTACAGAACACAACACTTGGACACAAAAATAAAACATAAAAAAAACACATGGTCACAATGTTGGTCAGAAACAGTACACCTGCATACGGATGTTGACTATAAGAGTGACGCACATGCACTGAGACTGAGCATGGGAGCCGATTACCCACAATCCTACATCGCGAGAGAAGAACCATCGGCTTAATTGTGATCACATTGTGATACACGCTTGGCAGACAAAGCTTATATGTACTACATTAATCTTATATTTTAAGACCTCAATCGTTTAATAAGTTTGGCTTGTCTTACAAAACGTTCGCAGACCAATTTACTCGCAATCCAGGTTCCATTGTATATATCTGCTGTACTGCCTGATAATATATAAATAATTTAAAATGCCATCTGCAGGATTATCATGGAATGGCAACATTTTACCACCTCAAATACAAACACAGATCCATAAAAAAATTGAGTCCGAGTGTTGTTACGTGAATTGCCACACAAAAGAATCACAATAAGTAGCCCAACTTTTCTCCCTACTTCTAATATATAGTTAAACCTTGGAATGCGAGCATAATTTGTTCTGGGGGCATGCTTGTGTATCAAAGCACATTTACTCCATAAGAAATAATAGTATTAACTATCTAGCTAGTTGTTAGCTTGATGGCAAAGCTTTATTAGCTTAAATGAGCATTTTTAATAGAAATGTAACTCTTTCAATGGAGGTTTAGTTGCCTTTACCTAATCATGGTTCATATTTTCTCTTTTCATTTGATTTAATTCAACAGTACATCTTCTCAGCTCACTGTCTTAATGTGAGCATGGCATATGACTGTGATCAGCTAATTTCCACAGTGTGATAACTTTTATTAAGCATCAGTAGTTCCCTGTGAATCCTGAATGTTTTAACTTTGGCTTAATTTATATTTACATAAAATCTGTATATTTGATGATTATAATTATTTGTATTTAAGGCTCAAATCTCAAAACCGTAACCTGTAATTTTGAATGAAATGTTTTAATGCAAATATTTAACAAGTCCAACACAATGAAAAACACATTGGCCAAAATCTACATTTCTTAAGTAAGCTATATATCTTTTTAATTTTGCTTAAATTAACATTTCATATTTAATACTTTGAGACATTTTTTTTAAATAATCACATAGAAAAAAAAAAATACAAAAAGGCATCCTAAAGCAAATTGCTGGCACATGACATCAGTAAAACCCAATATAAATGACCAATCTGTCAGGTGGAACAATACGCTGAATTAAGCAGTCTGATTCCTCTTCCTGAAAGGCATAATAAAAAAAAAAATTATTCAGTTTTGATTGTATGGACATGAATGTTTGGTATGTTTTGAAAGATACCATGGCATACATTGTTAAATTAAAAAAAATTTTTTAGCTTAATTGATTTTTGGAAATATCATCTAACTCCTGCTTGCTGATAAATTTAAGATGTTGTCTTTTTCTTCTCAGGTTTTCCATCAGTGACCCGAAACCGAGACACGTATCAGTCCATTGACCATCAAAACCAACCTGACAACTCGGCCAAGCCGTTTATCCAAGGAGAGGACCAGATACAGGGCGTGCGATCCTACTAATTTATGCCTTATCTGTTATTAAAATGCTTACTGTACTCCTGTTAGGGGGGATACTTAAAAGTAATTAAAGTATAACATTGCTTGTTACTACTGGGGGACCCTCAGGGGTCAGTACTCAGTGACTTTATGTTCTGTATGGTTTGCCTGGGAAAGTGAATGGACTGGCTTTTAAAATGAGTTCAGATTCATCGTTAAACTTTAAGGACCTTATGTATAATGTACTTTTGGACATCACATAATTGTGACAAGCAATTGTACAATATAGTACTTTTTTCAAAGTACAATTTTATTACTGTACTTGCATCAATAAGGTGTACATTAAATAGGGTGAATGTTTCTTAATGCAAATGTTTAGGTTCATGGGTAATGTGCAGTATGTGACAGTGGCCAGGTACATAGTCTCCTTAATCTATATCCTCATAGGTTTTTGATATTGTCTAGATATGAATGGAACGAAAAAGGAAAATCTGTATGAGAATTATTTGAATGTCCATTCCTTTATGTATGTCTATTTTGTTCAGACTTATTTATCTGAAAGCACAACACACAACCTGTAGGTCAAATGCAAATATATCTCTCTATTCTTATGTTTAAAGAGTCTGGTTTGTGTATGATTCTGGTATGCAGAAGTTGTGATATATGATAGACACAAACTCAACATGAGAATTGTTAAAAATCAAATGTTACTCAGAGCCAAGATGTTTAGCATTGTGCTTCAAGATAAAGTCTTGAACTGCCCTCATTTCTTCATATTTTGCTTCTGTAGAGCCAGACTTTGTTGTTTTTTAATGTAGTCCTGAGGAATAGTTCTCCAGGCTTTCTGAAGGACATCTTCAGCTCTTGTTTTTGGCTCTCATTTTCAGTTCACTTCCTGTACCTGAGCAGTTTCAGAGGAATGTTTTTTGTTTCTTAAGCCTCACACTGACCTATGAATGATTCAAGGATAAAACAACATCCAACTTAAGGCATGAACCAGTGTGGAACAGGTGCAGATGATGACCGATCAGGCCGGGAATTAGTATACTGGGGATGCTGAATTTTGAGAGGTTGTAACAGACGAGAGGAGAAATGAGGTCGCTCTTTAGGTTGTTGCATAAACAAGGAATTTAAAAAACTGTGCCCTTAGGCACTTTGCAGCCTTTTGCAGTAAATAATTTGCTCCAATTTTTTTCATTTAATCTAAAATGAGGGGTGGCTCAGTACAGTATGTCTCTTGAAGTGTCTTGATGTATTTCTGGAATGGTACAGTACAGCAAGACAGCAATATCTATCATCTTTTTCTTTCTTTTTAGGTACTATTAATATTTGATCTGGATCAATAGGCAGACCAGCAAAATCAGTGAATTGACATTGATTAGCAATCATTTTCAGCTCCTGCAGATGGCGGGTGTAAAATAGCACCATTGCCACTGTAGTAGGCAAGACGGAAGCAAAAATGCTGTCATGGTTACAATGTGGTATAAAGTATTTCTGCAGGTAGCCCATTGTTTAGCTGGAAAGCTGCTTAATAATAATTAATATTATATAATAATAAAAATATTGGTGAATAAGAAAAATTTAGGGGAATTTTTTTAAAATAATATTAATAATAATATTCATTTATTAAGCCTACTTTTTGAACTTTGAATGCTTTTTCATTCTTTTGGATTAAGTCCAAAGTACTGGATAAAAACAACAACGCTATCACTTTCTTTAAGTTTGGTACTCTACTGTTCCTTGAATTCCTGCTTTTAGTCAAAAGTGTCATATTATTTAGTCATTTCCTCTCATGGCAATCCACTTCCTGTTCGAATGCAATCTCATGGGCTTTCCACTGTGGGGTTTAAACCACCTGATTGCACACTAGTGTGATGCAAATATGTCAACTTGTAAATTAAGAAATCTGTTTGGAGATACTTTTACCTATTAATATTGTGTATTAGCAAAAATTCTAGGTGGCCACATAATTATTGGCACTCAATTATTCAAGAGAAAGAGCAATAGTTACAAGTAATAAATATTCCATTCAAACAATCAGAGAAACCACTTTTCCTTTAACACCAACTCTTAAACTCTTAACCCGTGATGGTTACATAATCCATTAGATTTTGTAACTACCTGGTAGGGTTGCACAAGTTCTTCTTGAGACCTAACACACAAAATGCTGAACCACCAAGCCTTATCGGTTTGTTGTGGTCGGACTTTAAGGCCTTGTACACATCAGTGTTTCGGCAGACGCATGTAGATCATCCTGTGTGGTTTGGCTAAAACACTCGTTCATTGCATGTTCTTTTCATATGAAGGATGCCAAAAATTCTGAAAGCACTCTAAAAACATTTGGTCATTTGTTGTGAAGTATTGGTGTAATCTGTGACCTGGTTATGCTTCGATGATGCACCAAAACGTACATTTTTTGTGTATATTTTATTTTTCACTTATCTGAAAGCACAGCATTGCTATTCTTTTCATGCGACCTGTTTTAGAATTATACACGTTTTTTTTTCTCATCTCCCATTAGGCTCGTTAGTGGTTTCCATAGGAACTACGCTGCCTGCTAAGGAGACAGCAATTTGTTATTTATGCTATATTTCCGTGAAGATAATGTTTCGGCGCTCAGTGCCTGCAGTGACGATAGACGTGGGCTCGATTAGATCGCTGCTAATGAGAAACACAGGAAGGTGATGGTTAGACGGTTGATTATCGAGCTCGTACTTCTGCCTGAGCTGTTATTATTTTCTCCCCGTGCCGATAGAGATAATTTATACCTTGTCCTCATTAGCGCTCGATTTGCTGGTCAGAGATTCAGGCTGATGTCAAATACAAATTACTGATAACTACTGTAGGGTTTTGGTTTCGGCAGGATTGCAAACAGTCAAAAGAATAGACTTTCTCAGACATTAGCATTTGTATGAACTTATAAATAATTGCTGCTTCTGAAATTGATCAACGTGTTAAATTGATAATGATATTACAGTTTGTTGCTTATAATGTTTTACTATTTATTTTATTTTTTTTACCACATAGAAGTGTATCTTCTGTACTAAGCAAAATTTTAATTCCCAACATTTCTCACACACCATTTTGCCTCCATGTTCGAGCACTTGGATGAGCTTTTAATTAACGTGTAGCCATGTAGTTAATGGGTTCTTGCTGCGAAGCACTTAACAGCTGGTGAAGGCTGTATTCAGGAGGAAAACAGACCAAACCGATTTCTTTGAAAAGACACTGAGTATAATCATTTCTTTTAATCATACCGAAAAGTTTTAAAGATGAGAAAACACCAAGTGTGAGGAAGGGATATACGCTCTGAAAGACAGCTCAATGAGCACTCTATCAAGCATAAAGCATACTAACATGCTTGTTCATAACGGCTGATCGTATAGCCGTTCCACATATTGCCATGTTTTAGGGAAGAACCCAGATAAAGCTCAACTGGAAACAGGATCATGTTTGTCCCATTTACCATAAAGTACTCCCTAACACACACAACGCTGATCCGGTTAAAATCTATACTAAAGATTCATCAATCAATGAATACATTGCTTCTGTGACATTCTGATAAATATTCCTTGTGTAAATTAGATGGTGACAGGGACAATGGAGGCTCAGATGGTTGAGGCTCTGGGTTGCTGACTGGAGCATTGGTTGTTCCACCATCATAGGGTCACCACTGCTGGGCCCTTGACCAACCTGGAGAAATATGCATTATGCAGTAGATAAGGTAGAATGCAGTAGGAAGGACATCTAACAGAAAAGGGACAAAACCCAAGAAACAAACATTTGCAACAACATTCGCAACTCTGTTGAGCGGAATGCATTTCACAACACGCATTGTGGATGAAATTACCTCATTGGGTTGCTTTGCAAAGGGTTTCTGCCACATGATTGGAAGATTAAACAATTTAATGCATGATTAAGCAAGTGTACAGGTGTTGCTAATAAAGAGGCCTATCCAGATAATTCACTGTGCAGTAAGTCCCCTACATTAGATGGTGACATTAGAACAAGTTCAGTTCCAAGAGCTCGTTCATAAGTCTAGTTTGTTCATAAATCCAACAAACAGAGTTTAGGTACTAGGATGCCAACACAGTTGGCTATACACAGTATATTACAGTACAGTGTTCTTTAGAATTGTGCTGATCATTGAGCGATTTATGCGAAAAAGCAATGTCTTCCATCTTTTCACCTCTCTCCATTCTCTCGATTATTTTCACTTTTGTCTCCATTGTTATTGCTTGCCACTTCTTACCCAGTAGCAGCTTCATCACCGCTGCTTATATGTTTGCTTCTGGACATCCTGGGCTTGTACGGCACTTGGAGAGGATGCACGCTGCATGCATCTGACAATGTACATTGTACATGTGACCTAACTTCTGCAAATGAACTTGCACAAATGCATGTTCGTATTTTTGAAAGTTCATAACCAAAATGTTCATATGTAGGGGACTTACTGTACTAATATTTGCCTCTTAGATTAAAAAGTAGAGTGTGAGCCTCTAATGCTGTGTAACATATCATCTAAGGAAGGATTTAAAAGATAATGCCTGCAAGAGAAAGCACATACACAGATACTGTATAAGGTCTGTAGGTTTGCAGCAGAATTCATAAAAAAACTAAACTTACTGTATATAGTTAATTATTGAACGAAGCAATAAATAAGGCATGTTCATATATATGCATGAATAAACCAGTTATGAATATAGAATCTGGACGTGAATAAGTAACATGGCATAAAGTAATTAACACACGCATTAAACTGATGATGACTGCAATACGATATGCATGATTATAATGAAATTGAATTTCTCTCTTTTCATTGTTCATTATTCATCCAGCAGCAGAACAAGCAACATAAAATCGAAATCAACAGCACGAAAAAAAAAAACCCTTAGCTCAAGACCTATCGTCTTTATATCTCTGGAAAACTAAAGTATATGTCAATGTAATAATAATTAAAGAAGCCTCCCTTAAGAGAAATAACGACATGACTGTGATTTAATTTTGACATGTTCTGCAGACAAATATTAAAAAAGAAAAAAAAGCACATCTCATATCTTACAGATGGCTACAAAACACTTTACTTTCCTTTAATGGTTCATTAGAGATTTGGAAGAGAATGAGCTCATATTAGGACGTGAAAGGAAACGATTAGAAATGGCGTAATGCAGCTCTGAAATTTTATTAGAAGCCGAGAAGCGGAGACGTTATGTCTTTGTAATTTATGCCCGGTCGAAGAGTGGAGGAAAATTACCTGGAGATGTATATGAGATATGACGAGGGGTTAATGAAACCTAGATGAGATACTTCACCAGAACTCATTGCTGCATGTCAGGTTTCAGATTAAATGTTTAGAGGTTTATCAGATAATTAAAGGCTCTTGAAAAAGTTCTGCTCTGCCTTTTTGAAAGGGAGCGATTCAGGTCTAGGGCTCTGCTTAGATACTATAAGAGGAGCAAACATGGAGATCAAAATGTTTTAAAAGTGTAGAATAATTTAAATGAAAAAAAAGGGAATTGTGATTTGATATGGTGGATTATTAAAATAGTCAAATGTATCTACTTTACTAAATGTAAGTAATAATTATACAATACTAAATAAATAAAATAACCTAATACAGTGGAACCTTGGATTACGAGCATAATTCGTTCCGGAAGTGGGCTCGTATTTCAAAACACTCTTAAATCAAAGTGAATTCCCCATAAGAAATAATGGAGACTAAAATTATTTGCTCCACAGCCCCAAAAATTAAATACATAAAAATAATTCATACAAAATATAAAGTAAAAATTAAACAAATTAACCTGCACTTTACCTTTAAAAAAAGTACAAATAAATCCCGACAGATAAGTGTTTCCATTTATGCACGCAGGAGCTGTGTGTGTGTGTGTGTGAGTGTGAAGCTAAAGTAAGAGGAGAGGAGGAATCAGAATCACACAGTGCGTGTGAAGGCGAAAGGATGTGTGTGTGAAGGGACATGGTGGTGGACCCAAGAGAGAAAGAAAAGGGAACTTTAACCTCTCTAATGAGACTTTCTTTTGCTTTACACGCGCGCACACACGTGTTATAAAAAACAGTACATGCGCACTGTACACACACACATACGAACACATGCATACTAACACAAAATAAATTTTTTCACACACACACATGGTCACAGTGTTATAGTAAACAGTACACACGTGCACGGATGTTGATTATACCAGTAAGAGACGAGCACTAAGACCC
>JAOVVB010000001.1:15072157-15083904 GCA_028570985.1 Heterobranchus longifilis
GCACGGATGTTGATTATACCAGTAAGAGACGAGCACTAAGACCCAGCAGGGGAGACAATTACCCACAATTCCGCAGCGCAAGAAAGAGAAAAACCATTGGCTCAGTTGTGATCACGTGACGCACGGCATCAAAACAAGAAGCGCATGCGTGATACATGATACTTGGTGTAAACCAAGACTTGTTTGTTTCCCAAGTCAAAATTTCTTAAAAATCTTTGCTCGTCTTGCGGAACACTCGCAGACCGCGTTACTCGCAATCCGAGGTTTCACTGTATTTTGATTAATATATGCTATAATACGAGGAGTGTTCAAGTCAAATCAGGTCTTGTCATGAAATTTCTAGTGAATGAAGCCATAAAACATGTACAGGATGATCCTCTTAAATCAACGGATAACTTGTTGCCAACTTGTGGAAGAGATGCACCTGGGAACTGTACACACACTCATTAACCAACACCACTTGCAAATTACAGGAACTAGGCAGGGAGTCATTGCACCATCCCCGTAGAGTCCTGACCTCGCTTCAAGCCATTTCTACATGTTTGGGACATTAATTTGGGGGTTCCTGGGAGACCAGCGTTTTATGATCATGGCTCCAGCGTACTGAAAACTTTCTACCTTGATGATATCCAAGCACAACTGAAATGCTAATAAGTGCATTAGTATATCAGGGGATTATATACAGAAAGAAAGCTACACTGCAAAAAATCTGCAAGTGAAATATTCTTGAATCAAGCCAAACCTATCCACAGTTTCTTAAAATAATATTACCACGGAGCAAATATGTATTATATTTTTTTATGATATTAAATTCTTCAATATTTTGGGTAATTTACGCCGATTAAAAAAATTGTAACAAATAAATAAACTTACTAATAGTGTTTGACTTATGGTACTTACTAACCTGGTAACCCAGTGTAAGGATTTCTGTAAGTTACTCTGGACAAGAGCATCTGCCAAATGTCAAAATCAAAATGTAAAATTGGACGCATTAAATGTCTTGTTTTATTGGCAGGAAACTTTGCTAGGTTTTAGGAATTTATTTCTCAAAAGAAGCCAAATTACCAGAGTCCAGAAACTTGGGTGTAGCAGATATAACCAGGTGTAACGAACCCAAAAGCTTTCTGCACACAGCGCATGTATCTCATTCTCTTGTCCTCAAAGCGTCCACATGTCTTCCGAGTATTGTAGCATTATCTCTCTGTTTAATTTTCTTTTGTGAAAAATGTTATAAATATCGAAGTGCATCACGGTTGAAAAAGATGAAAAAAAGAAATATCCTGTAGAGAAGCTTGGTGCCTTTGGACAATAATTTGCCAAAATGAATGAAAGTCCAAATATGTTGTTTATCTCTTTTTGTTGTCAAACTTTTCAACTGTCAACATTAGCCCAGATGTTAGCATTAGCCCGGTTAGGTTTTAAATCAAAAACGTAGTTAAATATAAAAAAAGAACAATTGCCTAAATTGAACCCAAATAGGACATAACTGTGTATATGACTTTTTAAATGAAGTTTTTATATGATATGATTTTTTTTATAACTAATTCTCCTTTATCAAATCTTATACCCCAGAGCTCCAAAATTTCTTTCTGGTTGATGGTCAGAATGTTGGTCAGAATGTGTTGATTATGTTTCTATTACAGCAGCTTCTAAAATGAGCATAAATTATGACAGTATTTATAGAAGAACAATTTACACAGGGACTTAAACAGGTGTGTAGGATGTACTATATATGTTGATTTGAAGACAACTGTTAATAACTGTTAATTTCTCTCAACAGATGTTTATTTATCATTGTAGCAAAGGAGTCTCCAGTTTTAGCACTTTGTAACAGTCAAAACTGTAAACTGTAGGAACAGTCAAAGCCTAAACTGTAGGAAAGTATTCAGGTGGTAGGACTTGTGATTTCTTAGTGATGTTGGTATGTTTATTGATCGATGATCGGTTGATTTCCTGCGCATTTAAAGTGATTGATTATTTAAAAAAAAAAAATCCTAAAAGACGTCATGCTGCAGGGATTCTTTTCTGCACACTCAGGCAACAGCTGTGTAGAAGCAATATGCGTCCAAGGGCTGTGCACATGTATAATATGGCGGATAATGTATCTCATGGTGACTTGTTATACAATTTTCCTGAACAAATGCTGTACTTTGGTTTTAGGAAAAAAAGTAAACCATCAACAAAGGAAAGAGCATGATATGCAAAATCTGTCACAATTGTGTCATGTTTGTAATGTTACAGTATATGTTCAGTAATACATACTCATGAGAGTTATCCTGGTTGATGTACATGTGTGTAATACACTCTGGGTGTTGTAATCATGAATGGCGGCTGGATTGATTTTCAGCAAACACAGTTAGTACATGAAGCATTGTACTGTGTGAATAAACTGATTATTAATGGATCATCAATTGGTTTACTCAAACTGATGACGGATTATGGAATGGTTACCGACTCACATTATTATTTCTTAGCCATACAACAAGCTGTTAACTGGTTAACCTTAAGATTAAATGTAACTATAAATAGATTTAAAGGTATGCCATTCATTAACAACAACAAAAAAAAATTATAGTATATGATATATGCTAGATCATACCATTTCGTCTATGATATTTGCTTATAATAGCACACCCTACTGTGTTCCTCATCTTAAATTAATCCTGGAATTATTTTACATTGTCCTCTTTACATTCTCAGTTCAGTTTTGTCACTGAATAGCCACTATGTGCCATATTATATCTGCAAGAAATCATACATGGCCACTTCTACAGCAGAGATTTATCTCCTAGCTGACCTACTTCGGAGTGTTGCAGCCTTAATGTGAATAAATTATGACAAAGAAAGTTCATTATTACAATCCAGTGTGAAATGTGTTGATCCTAGAATATTATGCAGATGAAATACCGTAGAAAGGAAGGTTTTGGGAAAATTGAGTCACGTCGAGAGCTCCAGAGAATGCTCTCGTACACAGCGTTAGCAGGATGTTAGAGGCGGGTGGAGCTGGAAGGGTGGATGATGAATGATCATGACGAGCGAGAGCCCTGAGCTGCAGCTTCATCCGACAGTTCAGTTTTTCAGTGTTTTTAATGAGCCTGATCCCCTTGACTTCTCTTTGTAGGAGAATCTGCTCTTGAGGATAGGGACGACCCTGCTACTATAGTGTCTTATACACACTTACAATTGCTGGTCACTTTATTAGAAACAACTGTACACCTGCTTGTTTATGCAGATCAGGCAGATACATGTTAAGATTTTCTTACGCAACATTGTAAGATCTGTGGTTGTAATGAGTGGTTATGTGAGTTACTGTTGCCTTTCTGTTTTGTTCAAATTATTGTAGTTTGGCCGTTCACCATTTCCTCAACAACAACAACAACAACAAGCCTTTAGTTGTCACAAATATTACAGCACAGAGAAATTTTCTAGTTTGATATGAGAGAGAGAGCGAGAGAGAGAGAGAGAGAGAGAGAGAGAGAGAAAGGGCTCTGCCCTGATTCCGATTCCTTCCCATGGACTATAATATGCACCGTGTGACATGAACTAATATACAGGCGCAGTTTAGGAGACAAAGAGAAATGGTTTGCTGTTGTTAAACTTGTGACATGATTGGAGAGGGGGCTTGAGGGAGTTTATCAACCTTCATGGAGTGACACATCACCTGCTTCGGGATGATTTATGGGCCAGTCGGTGCACCCGGGTACAAACCAGCAGCTCATTTGCCTCCTGAGTTGCTCTGCATAATTGCACCTAATGAATCAATAAAAGGTAGTTAAATCATTTCATCTCAATATTCTAAAAGTCTGTTGATGGAGAGCTCCATCTGTCTTAAAGAGTGAATTAGTGATATTGTTTCTTCTTTTTTATTTGACATTACCCCAAATCCTATTCCCTTTTTTTTTTTTTGTTATTTGTTTCATGTTGTGTGTGTTGTTGTCATCTCTGGAAGTTTCTGCTACCAAAACTACTGTAATTCCTTGCATGTGCAAATGTACTTGGCAATAAAGCTCTTTCTGATTCTGATTATTTCTTTCTTTTTGTTTCCCTCCTAATATATGCCAGTATTTTCAGGAACTGACTGGATCATTATTGGTAGCAGTCCTGATTTATGGCTGGACCTTTATCTTTCTCTTCGCATCATACCTGCTCCTTAACTTCTCTATTTTTTTGTTCATGTCGCTGTGTGATATGGCTGTGCGTGCATCTCTGCAGTGGTGACAGCGCAGCCTTGAGACATATAGCCTCTTTACTTTTGGCTGTACCCTGAGAGAGTGATGACAGCCATGATCAGGACATGCAGGATTTTATGAGAGTTCCTCTTCTAGGAATCATTCAGCACAGACAGACGTAAAGATAACTCACTGAATATATGTCCCTCTATCCCAAAATAACCTCCTTCCCTTTCCTCTTCAGTAACAGAAATAAAACCGATAACCTAAGTTAGTGCATCTTCTATTTCTTTCAGTGATTTGGTCGTTTTTTTTTTTTTAAATGATTATTATTCTCCTCAACATCTCCTTTCTGAGCATAGCACACTGTTTTGTTTATAATAACAGAAATTAAATGTAGTTAAATAAATAAATAAAAAAATCTAGGCACAGTCTAGCGCATGTATAAAGTCGTATGAATTTCATAACCAGCCACTCACTCACTTACCAGTTCCTAGTAATAAAGTTTTATCACCTGTCAAGGCAGTATTTTCTTACATATAAGTTCATTTACAGGTAATAAATCAAATGTTAGGATTTATACAGCTATCTCTGCATTTTTAAATACAATACTACATTCCACAAAGCTAAAATTACTTAAACTGCTTAAAGCATTAATAAAATTTGTTTAGAATAAAAAAAATATATAAAGCTTTCATGAAAAAAACTTATAGGATTTAGGAATATTAGATAAATATTAGATAAATTTGACTAGGTTCAACATAGGTTTACTTGCTATCACTTTTTGCAGTGAATAAATGTATTAAACTTACCATTCTAGCTCACAATGACAAACAAACAAACAAACAAACAAAAACAACTCTTTATTCCAAGGTTCTTGACTAATTTTTATTATTTAAAAAAAAAAATATTCAAGGTTAGATTTTTACTAATTACTGGAATTACATTAATAAATGCTTTTCTATTTTGCAAAATTCTTTATTTTTTTTATACACAAAGTACACAAACCAGAATACTCACACATTTTACACATTTCACACATGATTCAAAATACAGTAGAAATTTTATTCTTTTGCTTCATTCACTGATTGTGAACTTAAATATAATTCATAAAAAATAATTCAGATAGACAGGGGGAAAGTTTCACAGTTGTTCGTACATGTACTTAACATGCATTGTATCTGATTGTAGTGCAATTTACATGCCATTTCAGTTGTCAGAAATTACTTAAAAAATTTATTACAGATTTTACATATTATTATAAGTGATAAAGTCACTTACAGTATGTTGTCAAACACTTTGTTGTAAATTTGACAATTTGACAGCTTAAGTTCAAGTACTGTATTCTAATAGTATTTTATTACATTTTAAAGTAATTTCCTATCAATCCAAAGTGGATTAGTAGAAATCCTAAATATTGAATTTATATTATTAAATTTGTTTTGTACTTCAGTCTGGACTGGTGGGAGACTAGAATAATGATAATAGTCCTTTATGTTGTTGATGAAGGTGTTGTGTTAGAATGGCAGCTCTGTGTAGCGGTATCTCTGAAATATTTCTGTGTTTGCTTTGCCAGTGGTAAGATTACAGTGTTCATTTTTGTGACTCACAGGTTCATAATGAGAAAGAAAAACTCTCTTTCTTACTGGCAGGAAAAAATAAAATGATTAGTAATTGGTTTTTATCATTGGGACATTTATATTAATGATGTGCATTATGTTTTTTAATTTGATTAAAAAAAAAATAATAATAATAATTTTTTTAAAAACAGGCTATTTAATAAATTTAGTTATACTACCTGGTCCAATAATGCAACCGCTAATCAATGAGACAATCAAATATAAAGATAATTTAATTCACCAGATTATTATTTTTTTTAAATCATCTTTTACAGCCAGTTCTGGTTATTAGTGGATATTTATTCTTTACATTTTTTGGAATATTGATCCTGTTATATAATAACTGCAAAATGAATGTCTTACCAAGTAAAATATCTCGAATTTTGTCAAATGAATCTACAATTTCTCAATCTAGGGTTACAACATAGAAAATTATTATAACAAAATAGAAGATTATTAAGGCTATTTTGAGACTAATCTTAGTCATTTGTAACTGATTGCAAATAATTGTTTTCTGAAAGAAACACTTATTTTATAACACTATATTTTTTATAGAATCTTATATTTGCTTTGTTAATTTCAAACTCTAAAAAAATTTCACATTTGGCTAGATTTGCATTATTGCAAATTATTGCACATATACTTTTATGTAGAGTACTTATAGATGAGCTAGTAGATGCTATGATCATGTTCATCAAGGATCAAAATTTCAAATTATGGACATAAATACTAAACCTTAAATAAAGCCTTGAATGTTACTATTTAATGACTAATTTGAAATCCTGGGATTTATTATATTAAAACAGCAAAAAAATGACATCTTGACAAGTGAAATGTTCTTAAATCTAGCAGAAACCTTTGCTTTTTTAAGAAATTAAGTCCTAAATCTAACTAAATTATCTGACAATAGAACAGGATTTATAATAATAATAATAATAATAATAATAATAATAATAATAATAATTTAAGTAAGCTTAATAAGCTTAGATTTGGTTTGTTGCAATCCTTTTTTAAAAGTGGGGATGAACTATATTCAAGGTATTTTCATTTGCCAAGATATAATTTTTTGTAGTGAATATTGTAAGCCATTAGCAGGATAAATGATCACCTGTGTTGTGATTTATTGGTCACTGATCTATCTTCATAGATTTTCAATGTGGTCTCTGTGCAGTCATCTTGCAGTTCCTTTGGCTCATGGAACCTAAAATAAGAATCCTATATTGGTGATTTATAATTACTAAGATTTTAATGATAATGATGGGAATGTCATGGGGGTACCTGGGGTCAAGGCGCTCCTTGACTTTTGCTATAGACAAAATGTATGGTCCAATCTGTCGTGCAATAGTCATCAAGTAAGAGTTTTCCTGTTTTAACTGGAGAAGATCTTGGAGCTGTGCTGAGATTAGGAAACAATCATCTGCTTTAAAGAATCCATTGAGGAACATTGAGATTTACAGGAACATCCTAAACATCATCTTTGGCTTACCTTCGTAGATATCCTGCTCATTCGTGAGTCTTGGAAATGTCTCCTCACATGCCTGTTAAAGAACATACGTATACAGTGCTGAGGTGCAGTAAAATATTTTTTCTGCCGTGTTTCTACATACTAACAGAAACTGGCATGATGAGTAGGAGTGCTTCATGATGATATCCTTCATACTCACCTCCTCGAACATGGTTCTCAGAGTCTGCATGGAAGAGTATTGTGCTGTGATCTGTTCGTCAATGTGTACAGATCTCTCCAGGATCTCCTTGGTGGAGTCTGTGTTGATGAGCGAGTGGTGCTTGGTCAGGTCTCTGTGCAGCTCCTGCATCTGATCCTTCAGCTTTTGAATCTCTGTCTGTAGAATCTGGTTCATAAATTAAGACGAATTTGTTACTTGAGTCAAATTATATCATGAATTAAAACAAATGCCTGCTAGCTACATTATTTCAATTACAAGACCTGTTTGTATTTTAAGAATCATAAACAACAATGAAAAAAAAAACCATCTGGTACTGTAAAACATTCTTTGACTCGTCCCCCCCTGAAGTGAAAATTTTGAACAAAAATGCTTCTAGTTCTACGGCTTTGCTTTTCTGATTAAGTCTAGTGCTGTTTGACGTAGGTGGCGGATGAGTGTCTCACCTGAAACTTGTTTTCATAGTTGCGACAATGCTCGGTGAAAGGCGTCTCCTCACCCTCAGCCAATAGGACTTTAGTAGAGATGTAGCGGTGTAAAGCGGTTCTACGTCGCAAAGAAGGGACCTGAGGCATTGCACTAAGAGAAATCGATGACATGGACTGAGAAGTTTGTAGCCTGTTAAGTAGACAAGCCAGGGAAAAATTATCGCAATATGTACAGTTCATGCTACAAGTACAGTATGTGAAGAATTTCACTGCAAAAAATTACATCTTAGCATTTGAGATATTCTTGAATCTAAAGAAATAATACTACAACAGACCAAATATAAGATTATTTACTTATTCTCGTCAAAATTTATCAACATTTAAGTGAAAATGTATTGTTCTATTAGCAGATAATTTTGTTTCTTTCAAGAAATAAATTCCTAAAACTGGCAAAATTATTTAAAATGATCACTTAAACTTTTAGTACATTGTGACAAATAAGCTGAATAATCTTATATTTGGTTTGTTGTAGTATTATTTTTTAGATTCAAGAATATGTCATGTGCTAAAATGTAATTTTTTGCATTGTTAATCAGAAGCATGGAGATGTAGGAGATAAGAGTCATAGTGTGATGATTTCTTTTATCCGTTTGTCAGATTTGTGTTACAAAAAGAATTATGAGGAAATGTACTCAAGGGATTACTAAACAGAAATTAATTTATCTTAAAGGCGTGATTAAATAAATGCAAAGTAATCATATTAACAGTTATGTAATGTGTGAACCTAAACACAGGGTTCTCATTCTTCTAATTAAATTCCATGATTTTTATTATTTTGTTCTTAGATTTGAAGTTTCCTTTAACAAATTTATTGGTAATGTTTAAAGAAACTTAGGGTCCTGGATGTTTCCTCCCCAAGAAAAAGTTTGTGCAAGAATCCTACAGCGTAAACTTAGTATAGTATCTAAAAAAGGAAAAGGTCTACATTAAACATTAAATTTTAAATATGGTCAAATACAACCATAAAACTATTTACAATTTTAAAAAATTTACTATTACATAATGATAACAAACAAGATTCATATTAATGGCTTAACATATGAAGCCACTATCAACAGAATTTGGATTACCGTAATGATGAAGATCTGTCAATCACGTTTTTCTGTTGTCTAAACACACAGATTTTCACTCAGAGTTCCTTGCAAGTTTCTAGGCAACATGTGGAAGCCTCGGCCACTCTGCCTGACCTGCACCAATTTAAGATAGCGTCATGGTTGGCGAAACAAGCTGGCCTCACATCCCACCCTCTCTGTACGTCAGACCTGTGCTCAGAGCTCAGTCCTGAAGAGTTCTGTGTAATTCTGTTAAAAATAGTGAGAACCCAAAACGTTCCCTGGGCCCGTGTGTTGCCATGGTCAGGCTCAGGCTCGGCTCAGAGAGAGCCGAGAACAGCAGGGGATGATTGATGTGGAAAATTGCTGACGACACCTGTGTCATTCAATATCCTCAGAGAAAAGGGGGCAAAAAATTCCTTGTTGTTACCTACAACCCAATCAGTTGACAACGGCATACGTGCTACATGTACACAACATTTGTACATGCCGATAGATAGGGTGAAACAAACACTGCAGGTTTCCAGGAATGAGAATGAGAAATCCCAAGGAGAGGTTATTGTTATTGCAGAAACATACTGGCACCTGACAGAGGCCTTTAAATAGACTGAGCACAGTGCTAGACAAGCTTTAACATTTCACACACTGTCGTTCCAAAACACTCCTCTTTGGTATGCAAGTATGCTTAGCTCCACATGCTGATGATGCCAACCAGGCACAAGCAAGAGACTGTAATGTTTAACCATTACAGTGATTATAATCAAAATGCTAGCTCCTACACTTGGCATAAATTTGTTCCTGTAATTCATCTGGCCAGACCTCAAAGTGCTTCCGCCCATGATGACCTGTAAACACCATTTAAGCTTTGAGCTTCTCAGAAATTGGTTATAAAAAGTATATACCAGAGAATGGGAATCATTACAAAGCATTTAGTCACTCTTGGCCCTTCTGCAACTTTATTCTCAAAGCATTTCAGTGTTCAGGACCTGGCCTCCCATCATGCTGACCTTGGCCACCAGAAACCAACACCCAGAACTGATTTGAGGGTCAGTGCTGCAGTTTTGTAACACTACCAATTTCTGGCTCCTTTCCCTATACAGTACAAGGAATATTATTAAACAAATCCCTCCTTCAACAAAGTTAACATAAAGAACTTTATATTTTACATAACATTTAAAGATTGATGGAGCATAATGATTTCTGTGAAACTGCTGCTGCTTCAACATTTTTAACAACATCTCAGTTAACATTTATGTATGTGGTAAAGTTGCAGCTATTTTAGTAGTTAAATCAGACTTATCTGTTATCTGTATATACAGTACAGACAATTATAGAATATATAAAACATCAATTAGTTATAGACATACTCGCACATTTATGCACTTTTCTTCCAGTTACATCATGTAGAAGCTATCCACTTAGCTTTTATGAACTGTTACATGGAGAGAGCGAGACAACAAAAACTAATACAATGAACCTTTGGAAAACAAACAGGATGATAAACGGTCACCATTATTTTGTCTTTATTAGTGTAAATATTCTGATATTTTTCCACCTATCTTAAACCATATCGTATTTTGATATACAATTACAAGCCTGTGATGGTTAAGAAACAAGTACAAATAGAGGTCATCTGATGTTTTAGATTTAGGAATATATGGAGAACCATTTGAAAGGAACCCAAGAAAGGATCTTTTTAAACCTTAGTAGAAACAGTTACTGAACCCATCAAGACACACTTAATTTTATATTCTGTTCAGAATGCTCTGGAAGTAGAGGTACTGTATAACCACAGGTGAACCAATCTATAAGAAAAATGAAGAAAACAGTTTTTCATAAAGTCAATCTTTATTCATGACATGGATTTCTGGAATGTTCTCTTCTGGAAATTCAGCATTGGACTGGAGTCTTTCAGGGCAAACCCTGAATATGGTTATGAAGGTTCATGACAACTTTATGAGACAGTTTGGTCAACTAACTCATAATGACAAAGACTGGAAAAATTGTGGAGAAGGCTTCACATAGACACCTGCCTGACCCTCTAGTCTGGTTCACAACATAACCACTGGTCACATGGTCAAAAACAGACCTTGTCATAGCAAGCCCACTTCCTTAGGACACACGTAAACTGTAATAACCCTGCATTGCTTTAGTGCTAAAATTATAACCCTCTCCGAGCAATAAATTTGTCAAAAAGATATAACCTGCCTGTCCAGTCGATTGTTCAGTTTGTTGGTTGTAGTTGCTGGATACAGGTTGTCCAACTTGGCAGAGACCATGACAGTTTGAAAGCCTTTTTAATTTCCAGCCTGGACATCAGAGATTGGATTTAGTTGCTCAGAATTCTGAACAGAATCGTTTTGAGAAAAGGAAGTATTGAAACTCTTGGTTGGCATTTGGCGAGTTCTTGTAGGAAAATATTTGTAAATGGGTTGCAGTGACCTGAACATAGAATAAGAGCCTCGACCTTGTCTGGCTTTGAAGTATGGATTTTGAGATAAACTGGAACTGCTAACAGTAGGTTGCCATGGGGAAATGCTTTTGCTAGCCTGAGAGAAAGTTTGATTGTAATTACTTTCCCTTGTCTTAGCACTGCTAGATGGCACATGCCCTGATGTGCCTATACTTATAGATGTACCATAGTCATGGTCTTGTAAATTTATATACTGTATGAAACGTACATTCACATCAACTACCAAACAGAGTTTTATTAGTAATCTCCCAGAGTTCCCAACTT
>JAOVVB010000001.1:15085595-15099351 GCA_028570985.1 Heterobranchus longifilis
CATTCACACACTACGGGCAATTTGGGAACGCCAATTAGCCTAACCTGCATATCTTTGGACTGTGGGAGGAAACTGGAGGCACGCAGAGACAGGAATCAAGCCTGGTGGGGAATCAAACCCGAACCCTGGAAGTGCAAGGCGAGAGTGCTAACCACTACACCAACCGCCTCATTTAAATATATTTAGAAATATCAGTTAGAAATAACAGATGAGCATTAGCTTTATTAAATATAAAGAGATGGCTCAGCATGTATCACTGTCTTCCTGCACCTCTAGGGTTGGGGATTAGAATCTTGCCTTTGATCTGCGTGTGGAGTTTACTTGTTCTCTCTGTGCTCGGGGGGTTCCCTCTGGGTACTATGGATTCCTCTCACAGTCTAAAGACATGCACAGTTGCCTGACTGGCATTCCCAAATTGCTCATATTGTATATGTGGGTGCAGTTGTGGGAGTCTCTGTGACATGCAATGGGTTGGTATTTTGTAAGGCTTTCTTGCCCCACCGTTTGCTTTTACAGGTGCCTTTACGCTTTTCTTTATGATCACTATGAAAATACTTTTTTAAATTATGCTGCATTAAATCCATAATAATTATGGGAATGATGAAACCTAGGAAGATGAATAATCTTGCAAATAGTAACATCTTGTATACACCTAAGAATGTTTAATTTTGGGAAACTCATTGCTCTTATATTTGTTCATATCTTATTTTGCAGATGTACAACCTGGTTTCATACAGTAATAAATGGATAACTTAGATGCCATTCTTCTTGTTGTTGTAGGAAAATAATCAACATTAGGATACTAACAGTAAATCTGCTTCATGACAACATTGAGTGTTTTGCTACAACAGCAAAACCCCAAGCTTTTCCCTTCCCATGGTGCTTGTTGGATTTTGGAACAAGTAAGAAATAATGAATGCAAAAAAAATTTATTGTAATGTATCATAAAGAGTAAATAAAGAGTGTCAGAGTACATTAAATATTATATCGCACACCAACAACCCTACTAAACGATTCAATTATAAAAAAAAAAACACATCTAGTATATTTTAGCTATATTTTAATGCATATGCAAGATATAAACCGCAACCCATCAGCCAAAATGATTTATCCTGGATATGGTTGGATCCAGTAGAGGGTGATATAACACAGAGTCATTGTGTCAATTGTAATTCCTCAACCTATGCACACATTTGTACACACATTGAAGAAACATTTTTTTAATAATTAGGGCCCAAGCAGGACCCTCTTGTTTTCCTAAGGATTATTATTTTTTTCCCCACCCTTTTGGGCTTTTTAGGGGTCTTAACATGCTCGAAAACTCATAAAAATTGGCAGACAGGTTGGAATCTGCTGCCATCAGGATGGCCCGGGACCCCCAGGGGCCCCCAAACGAGATTTTGCTGCATAGCACATACACACTTGCACGTAGGCACCCGAAACACATTTAGAGCTCATTGAGCCGAACAACTTTCACACTGCATGTCATGGGCTCAACTCAACAGGAGGCCAGTTATTTTGGGTTGTTCGCAAAAACACACCCGATGGATTTTGATATACTCCTCCTAAGGAATTTATACGAACGCCACCAAACCGGGCTGATGTTATCTAAAGACATTGAGGACGCAAAATTGCAGAGGGATTTTTGATATCTCGAACTTATAATGCCTTAAACTTACACTGAAAAATGATTAATAACTTTCTGTGTGGCATTATATTGAGTGACATTATATTCAGTGACACCACGTTCAGTGACATTATAGTGTGATGCTTATTTTCCAGCATCTGCGGCCTATTGTACACACGTACACATCACAAATGTTAACACTCACACACACAAACACATCTCACACACACACACGCACGCACACACACACACACACACAAACACACATACGCATGCACACACACACACACGCACACATACATACACACACTTTACAAATGTTAACACTTACACATGCACACCCACACACACTCACATGCCCACACGCAGAAACACACACACCCACACACATTAACAAGTCACATGTCTCACACACACATCACATACATACTAACACACATCACAAATGTTAACACACAGACTCACACAGCACACACACAAACATGCACAAACACATTTACTCGTCATACACAGACTGACACGTCACACACACACACACACCTTTCTCCCTCACTCTCTCACACACTAACCCTCAGACACACACACACTAACGCACTCAACAAACTGACATTAGCCCTGTATAGTGTGTGGCAATGGCTTTTCGAGGTCTTAACACACTCAAATAACACACAGGTTGTGTGGTGCCCCCGGGGTGGCGATGGCACAGGGTGCTTGGGCCCGTCATCGTTGCATGCAACTATATTTATCTTTGCAGTTTAAAACAAGAGATATTGGTCTGATTTAGAAAAATTACATATTATTTTTTCAAACTAGTCTGGCACTGGTGGCTCAGTGGTAGGTTCCTTGCCTTGGTTTGAGTCCCATCCACTGAATGCAATGCCGGTCCCAAGCCCGGATAAAATGGGAGGGTTGCAGCAGGAAGGGCATCTGGCGTAAAACTTGTGCCAAGTTTTGTGCGGACACCTTGACAAGACCAGCCATAGAACAAACAACAGCAACAATATTTATAAAAATTTATCTCATATCTTAAGAACATGCAGTATAATCTTCTTTTACAATAAAGATATGATTCATCACACAAAACATGTTAGCATTCCCACTTTATATGCTACATTCCTATACTTAAACATCCACTGCTTATCCTACAAGAAGTTTGGAACTGCCAATCAACCTAGACTGCTTGTCTTTGTACTGTGGGAGGGAAACCCACTAAGCACGGAAAGAACATCCATAGGTGGGTGTGAAACACAATGTACAACTTTCAGTATTTGATTCATTTTAAACACTGCCTGATGAAAAGGAAATATTGCACACTCTCTGATTTTAGCTTAGTTTTTGGCACACATAGGTGCATCAATTCATGCACTTCCCTTTTTGCATCTTCCTGATGCACCCATCACTCCGGAATAAAGGTCAATCAGGACTTTTCCATTGCTGAAACCTTTTCTTCTAATTAGTCTCACTAGCAAGTGGCTTTCTTATGTATGCACAGCTGTTTACACCACATTGTACATAAGGAAATGCTTTTATCGTAACATAGCTTCGATTTCTATGATTAAATTGTTAAGATGCAGCTTCAACTAACATTAAAGCAATCTCTGATCACAATCATTAATGTTTTTTTTTCTTCCAGGCTTTTATAATGTGTTGGTCAGTTTGCAACCCAATTCCAGCATTTTCAACAATCTCTTTGTTTTGAATTCAGGACTTTTTTTGGACAATTAGGGAACAATTTAACTAAGGTTAGTTATTTTAGTCTTAGAGTTGAACCCTTCTTAATAATTGCTTTATGGTCAGAAATATTATTTAAAACTGGATCACCCGAAATAGTCCAACTTTAGTTTTAGTGGGAACCAGCTGGTACCAATCAAGCTTGGCATCTTTCCACTGAATCTGGGTTTGATTGAGAGCTTATGTAATAATTCCAATTCCGTCTTAAATCCAAATAAATTATCCCTTTTTGTCAGAGTCAGGGTTTGTGTGTGTGTACCATACATGCGTTTTTTTTTTTTTACTATGTCCATAATATATTTGGCTTCTGCTTTTAACCATTTCAAGTTAATTTATTAAAAAATAATACAAACTATACACTTAATTAATTAGAAATCCATCTAAGGTACTGTATGTCATTAAAATACACAAGTAAAGGTTTTTATCCGCTTGCTTTCTGGGTGAAAAGAATGAATACTATTTTACAGTTAACTCAATTTTTTTTTTATTTAATACTAATGTTTTGTACCTACCTTACATATTAAATCAGAAACCTGACAAAGAGACAGCATTCAGTTCCCCTTCATATGCACAGAGCTCTCTTTTGTGGTAATTAAAGCTCAGGGGAGTCCATCTGTTCGCCTGCTACGTGTCTATCTGCAGAGAAATGCCAATCAGCAATGCGATTTAGGGAACAAGCAGCTTTAGTGGTGCTTGTTATGAATATTGAATATAAGGAGGAGCTGATTCAAGATCAGTTCTACTGTACATGTCAAGAGATTTATGGTAAGTTTAAAAAATGCAGTTTGGTTCTTTATGACTTGCAGTATTTTTGAAAGTGTTGTTTCTCCACAAGAAAAATACAGTAGTAAATAATATAGTGTTTTCAACCTCGTAGTAAAACACAACTAACTTACTAGTACAATGTAGTAATAGTAAATACTACAGTATACCAAAGTGCATAATATTGTAACTTTCTATATACCACAGCATACAATGGTGTGTAGTACGTTAGTAATACAGATTATTACAGCTGGACGTAGTTACTATAGTAAATAGTAGAGCTTACTACAGTGTGTACTAAATTACTATAATAAATACTAGAGTTCAAATTCAAATTTTGTCACATACACAGTCATATACAGTACGATATGCAGTGAAATGCTTATATGACTGCTCGTTACCTTTAAAATCTAAATTATCAATAGAAATAGAAATAAATTAGGGAATAGAAATAAAAAATAAAATAAAGAGAAGAACAGAATATAAAATATAAAATATAGGATATAAAAAAATATTTAAAAAAAAACTATTTGTACTAAATATACAGAGTAATGACTGTACACATATGCAAAATATGGAAATTGTGAAAAAGTGTGAAAAATGAAATGGATATAGATCTCCAGAAAGTATGCAGATATGAAATGACCAGAAGTGTGCAAAATGAAATAAAGTATAAATGCCTGTAAATGTCCAGAAATGTACAGGGTGAGTGCAAATGTGCATGGGTGTACAACTGTATAATGTATAAATAGACGTATAATTGTCAGGTGTGAGAAATATCCATAAAATGAACATGCAAAAGGATGTTTTTAGTCCTGTGTGATGTTTAGGTTGAGAGACCTTATCGCCTGTGGGAAGAAGCTCCTCCTTAGTTTCTCTGGGTTGGCCTTCAGGGAGCAGGTCAGGGAGCTCGGTGCGGATGATGCGCTCAGCTGATCGCAACACCCTCTGTAGAGCACGTCTGTCTTGCATGGTGCTGTTCCCGAACCAGGTTGTGATGTTTCCCGTCAGGATGCTCTCTATGGTGCAGGAGTAAACGTTCCTGAGCACCCCGGAGGGCAGTCTGAAGTCTCTCAAGCGTCTGAGGTGGTAGAGACGCTGCCGGGCCTTTTTTACCACGGTGTTGATGTGACAGGTCGTTGATAGGTCCTGCGTGTTGTGAACACAAAGGTATCTGAAACTGTCCACTCTCTCCATTGGGCTCTCGTTGATGACAGGGGTCTGGTACTTCCTCTCCTGCTTAGTGCTGAAGTCCACTATCAACTCCTTTGTCCTGCTGACATTTGGAAGGAGATTGTTCCTCTGGGACCTCATCGTTGTCAGAGATCAGGCCCACAACAACAGTGTCGTCAGCAAACTTGATGATGGTGGTGGAGTTGGTAGTGGCCACGCGGTTGTAGGTGTACAATGAGTACAGCAGGGGGCTCAGAACACAACCCTGGGAGGCTCCAGTGCTGAGGGTGAGGGAGGCTGAGACATGTCCACCCATCCTTACTGCCTGTGGTCTGCCATTCAGTTCTTTACAGAATATAGTCATTTTCTACAGTAAATACTACAGTTTCCCACAACATGTAGTACATTGCTTTAGTAATTACTACAATGTATTACAGATTGAAGTAATTATTATACTAAATATTACACAATTTACTACAGTGTAGTAGTAAATCACCACAATAAATACTACATTTTATTATGGCATGTAGTAAATTACTATAGTGAACTACAGGAAAAGTAAGTCCTACAGTGTGGCACAATGTATAGGAACTTTCTATAATAAATACTATAGTATACCATGGTGTGTAAAATCTTACTATATTAAATACTTTAATTTACTACAGCATGTAGTAATTACTATAGTAAATGCTACAGTTTTATACAGCATATATTCATTTTAATGCAGCACCTAAGAAATTACTATAGCTAAAGGTATTTCAAAGTATAACTTATAGCAAGTGCTCAATTTGTCTATGTGTGACTTGTGTATATGCTGAATGCTTGGTAGGTTTCCTCTGCCTACTCCAGTTTCCTCAATAGTCCAAAGACACCATTAGCATTTCCAAATTGCCTGCAGTCTATGATTACGGGGGTAGTGTGTGTTCTTGTGGCAAGTGATGAGTTGGAACATTACCTTGTACCTAAAGTTTCCTGGGATAGGCCCTGCAACCCTACATCGGATAAGCAGTATAGACAATGGACGAATGTGCCTTAGTGCTTTACATCTATTACAGCTATTAGAGACAGACTGACACCACAGTTTGTCTACTTGCTATCGACGGATACTTCCCACCCTAGAGATATATCCATTTGGCAGTTTCTTTGGCAGTTACTTAAGGAGTCGGGTTGCCAGCTCGATGCCATATTGTCATTTACACATTATGGGCAATTTGGGAACCCCAACTATCCTTACCTGCCTGTCTTTGGACTGTGGGAGGAAACTGGAGTACCTGGAGGAAACCCCACTGAGCACGGGGAGAACATGCAAACTCCATGCACATAGACCCAAGACAGGAATCAAACCCTTGACCCTGGAGGAGCAAGGCAACAATGATAACTACTAAGCCACCATGCCGCCATTACCACCTTCAGACTGTCTGACTGTCTTCTTCTTTGTCTTTCGGCTATTCCCTTTCAGGGGTCGCCACAGCAAATCATCTGCCTCCATCTTACTCTATCCTCTGCTTCCTCTTCTCTCACCCCAACTAACTTCATGTGCATAACCTCACTGCATCCATAAATCTCCTCTTTGGTCTTCCTTTAGACCTCCTGCCTTGCATGGAAGTTCCAACCTCAGCATTCCTCTACCAATATGCTTACAATCTCTCCTCTGAACATGTCCAAACTACTTCAGACTGTCTGACAGTGTAAAATGGAAATGACCCACAGGTTTTCCCATGTCAGTTCCTATATTTCTTGTGGTAAGTTGAACTGCAATGATTCCAATTAGTTAGCTGAAGTGATGCATAGCAGACAGTTAAGTTTGACACCTTCAATACAGCTGTCACTCAAATCATCCATGCCCCTAATTATGCATAATTTAATGGCTTAATAGAATTTTCCTGTTGAATTACAGGATAATTCACCACGTATGGTTGTCATGAATGGAAAATCAAGCTATGGAGTCCAAAACTGTTTTTGTACCAGACTGTAAACATTTATTTATTTGAACATCAGGGGTGGGGTGGCTTAGTGGTAAGCACTGTCTTGCACCTCCAGGGTCCGGGTTCAATTCCCGCCTCTGGTCTGCGTGCATGGAGTTTGCATGTTCTCCCTGTGCTCGTTAGGTTTCCTCCTATTGCTTCAGTTTCCTCCCACAGTCCAAAGACATGCAAATTAGGCTAATTGACATTCCCGAATTTCCCATAGTGTTTGTTTGTGTGTGTGGCCTGTGGTGCATTGGCTCCCCGTCCAGGGTGTAGCCCGCCTCATGCCCTATGTACTGTAGGTCTCCTAGGATAGGATCCAAGCCCCGCAAGACCCTGACTCACTTTTGCAGCCAGCCCCTAGTGGATATTCGAGGAAATGCATTTTTTTTTAGCTCCACGTTTTTTAGAACCGGAAGTTGCCTCTCGAAGTAAACCCTATTCGATTTGAAAAAAACAACAACGTGAAAGTGTAAAATTAACTCATGAGAAACGTTCCTTTATCACACCATTTTTGATAACAGTTCAGCTAGGATAAACCTGTTTCGTTTTTTTGTATTGTGGAAAAAGCTGATTTTTTGACAAATATTATGTTGAATATTATGACGAAAATGACTTGAACACGACGAAAAATTGAAATAAAAACCGAATAAATAAATACAAATCACATTGCACACTCGATTACAATTCCTACAGCTCATCGATTAACTCTGTGATCGATTACTTGACTGGCTTTTTCTCAAAGCGCATGCGCGCCCTTCCTCCTCCCTTTCTGCCAAAAGTATCCGCCATGGCTCCACTCGTAAGTACGAAGTCGTGCTTGAACATGGTAGAATATCTCGTGTCTCGTCCTGGTTTGGGGACGGAAACTGTTAGAGATTTTATTCGAAACCCTCACCTACCCTGCCGCGTGATTAAATCCCGGTTTCGCCGAAAAATTGCGAAATTATGAGCGTCTGTTTATAGTGGGTCTGAAACGAGGCCTAGGAAAGCACGTTGTAGGCTGTAAAGAAAAGCCTAAAACCACAAGTACCCAGTTATTCTCAGTTTACGCCCTGAATACGGTGATAAATATCAGTTTTTAAAATATATATGTTGCACTTTCTGGTTGTTAATGAGTTTAAGACGTTGAGACGAGCTAAAGCTAGGCTAAGGTAACAGATAAATGACCTGCTGTCTGATTAGTCATGATAAAGTAGTAACCTTATAGCTGTTCATGTAGGATCAAAATACTGTGCTTATATTTTTAATTTTCCCAATTAAATATGATGTTTAACAAAATATGCACTATAAATTTTGTTGATTCGTTCTGAGACTCCATATTTAATTAACATTTAAACAAAATCTATATAACCCCTGGTTCATTTTCTTTTCTTTGGCAAGGTCTAGAGTTTGTTCACACTAAACAGTATTTCCTGAGTTTCTTTGCTGTTTCTGATGATCTCCCAATACGCTTGATCTGTTTTACCCTTCTTCACTAAGTGTGATTTTTGTGTATTTGCAGAAGAAGCCTATAGTAAAGGGTGGCAAGAAGAAGAAGCAGGTCCTGAAGTTCACGCTGGACTGCACCCACCCTGTTGAGGATGGCATCATGGACGCGGCCAATTTTGTACGTATAACACGTGCAGATCCGTCATATCACGTAAACAGGTTTTATACCAGAGCACTGTTTGAGCATACAGGATGCGTGAGCTAAAATGTTTGACTTGTGCTTCACTGTTTGAGCCGTGCGAGTGTACCTCGGGTTCTCCAGGTTCCTCCTGTCATGCATGCACATGCCAGACGATGAATGGTTGACTCTAAATTTACTCAAAAGTAGTGTTTGGTGTTATGATCTCAAATTAATATTACAATTAAACCTTTACTTTAGTTATGATAAATTGACTAGTTTTTTTTTTTTTTTTGCTTGTTTTCTGCCGTCATAGTTAATTGGCAAGGTTTTTACTGTAATAGCTCAACTTTACATAAACTCACACTGCGGGGAAAGTATTAACCAAATAAAACAAGTATTAGAAGTTTTTCTTTAAGAAAAAAAAAGATTGACACGGGCATGATTATTTTCCAGTAATTGCCCAGAAGCTGGGATGGTGACTTGGTGGTAAGCACTGTGGCCTTGCACTGACAGGGTCTGGGTTCGATTCCCTTTTCGGGTCTGCTTGTGCATGGAGTTTGCATGTTCTCCCTGTGCTTGGTGGGTTTCCTCCAGGTATTCCAGTTCCCTCCCACTTTCCAAAGACATTCCCAAATTGCCCATAGTGTGTGCGCGTGCGTCCTGCGATGGATACATTGCAGTCCAGCATGTGCCCTGTCTGTGCCAAAGTCTGGCCTCCATGATCCTGTACACAGGTTAAGCGTTATAGATGAATAAATAAATAATTGTCCAGGCCACGTGGTTCAGTGGTGTTAGCATCGTGGACTTGCACATGCAGGTGTGAGAATGTTTTCCCCATTCTTGGTTGGTTTCCTCCAGGTACTCTGGTTTTCTCCAACAGTCCTAAACGTTTTAAAATTGGCCATTGTGCATGTGCTCCACAATGGATTGGCACCTCGTCCAGGCTGTACCCCGCCTTGTGCCAGAGTCCCCTGAGGTAGGCTCCAGGTACAAGACTCAGTACAGGATAAGCAGTGTAGAGAATGAGTGTGTGAAGTCTTCCCTGACATGACTGTGTGTATTACTGGCTTGTACCAACTTATCCCTGGGATAGACCTGCAGATTTCCTGGGCAAATTTAAAGTGCTCAGATAAACGTTTGATTATTATGCATTTTTGAGCAAGCACGTGAGATGTCTATTTCTCCCATTCTTCATGTAGGAGCAGTTCCTCCAGGAGCGCATCAAGGTCAACGGTAAAGCTGGGAACTTGGGTGGTGGCGTGGTGTCAATCGAAAGAAGCAAGAGCAAGATCACCGTGACCTCAGACATCCCCTTCTCCAAGAGGTTAGTTTAGCATTTATGTGCTAAGTTCGTTTTCCTTTAAACTCCCATGTTTCAGGAGACTCCGTGTCTTACTCTTGGAGTGGAGCGTGATGTCTTCTGTGTGGTGTGGAGTTTTTTCTTCTTTTTTTCCCCTTTTTTCCCCCATTCTGTGTGAACTGTAAAGAGAGGTATGAACAAAAATCCTCGATCAAAAGCAGTTAATTAAATACTCTGCATGCCACTCTTCATGACGTTTAATGAGTGTTAACTGAATTGTGATTTTTATGCAACATTCTCCTGTAACACAGAGTAATTGCATGTATGACTGAGTACAAGATAATCTTCTCTCAATTCGCTACATGTTGTCTGTCAGGATTGGGATCGTTGTACATAGTCATATGAATTTATTTTACGTGCGTCACTACTCAAATCTAATAATACTTATACCAGTAATCACTAAATGTGGATCATGGTGCAGGTCCAAAACGCGTGGCAGTTCTATCCGGACTTTGATGCATTTTTTAATAAATGAGAATAGTTCATTTACCTTTTCCCCCTCAAGGTGGGCGTGGCTATACACATCACTCAACAGAGCCAATCAATGCGATAGTTTACTGTGTATGGACAAATTTTGTGTAAGCAATAGAAATGAAAGCACGATACAGCATGGATTACTTTAAAAAAAAAAAAAAAAAAAAAACGAAAGTAGACGAAGATATTAATGCAATATTAAAAAGCGGTAGTGTGAAGTGCCACCATGTTTGAGCATCTAACCACAGGAATTTAGCAGTCGAAGTTTAGTGGCTCATTTCCGTGTCGGCTTTGATGCAGAAAACGTAAGCTTGCTGAACAGACACCCCTCGAATATACGGGTGTAAGTACATTTAAAGTGTGTTAGGGTAAAATAAACATATGCAATTTAGTGCTGCACAGTTAATCTTGATGTAGACCTGTGCAATTATTTAATTGCAAAAGGCTGCTATTTTTTTCAGGTAATATTTGCAGAGTTAGGAATAAATGTAGTGTTTGTCAATAATTTACATATTTTTGTAATATATTTTTGAGGTGAAAAAATACAACATCCTATTAATGGGATTAATTGTGCCATTGTTTGCTGTCTGAATAATTTTTTTTATATAGTTGCGTATCGCAGTTTAACCCCCCATTACAGTGTCGATCACAATTTTTATTTTCTTCTTTTTGATCAAATTGTGAAGCTGTAATGCATGAAACATGAAAGCAGATTTAGCTGTGAAGTTTTAACGTGTGATGCAAAAGCCATGTTTTGCGTTTTCAGTTTTTGGAAAATATTTACCTGTATTTTTATTTTACCTGTAAAATATTTTTGCTTGTTTTTCTTTGCTTGATAAATTTTTTTTAATTTTAACAAGCCAGGAAAGCAGATTCAGTGTAAGGTAAAGGATGGTAACATGAAACCTCTCTAACTTATTTTTTTTTAATGGCATCAACTTTATTTAGGTGAACCCTGAGCTGTGAATTAATTCATTCTAGGCCAGTCAGGAACTGTAATGAAGTGAAGCGTTTACAATACTTGATTTCCTTTTTGCGTTTTTCATCTCTCGTTCCAAAGGTACCTGAAATACCTCACTAAAAAGTACCTGAAGAAGAACAACCTGCGAGACTGGCTGCGTGTCGTGGCAAACACCAAGGAGAGCTACGAACTGCGCTACTTCCAGATCAACCAGGATGAGGAGGAGGAAGAGGACGAGGATTAAACTCATGTTGTTCTTTTGTAAAATTAATAAATTTTCAAAAGAATATGACTCTTGTGTTGATTTTGTTTACTGGGAGGTTAAATATAGTTTATTTATATTTATACAAGTTTTTATGTGCAGTTTAGGTTTAAAGGTCTATACAATTGATGATTAATAAATTATTACATTCATATGTGCATATAAACTTTGTTGTACAAATGTCGGTATTAGACATAGTAGAGATTTGTGTGGAGAGTGGATATTGGTTCTGTTATGCATCACAATTTCTTTTGTCTGGCATTTTTTTATATTTCTTTTAAATTTGAGGTAGTAAAATGGTGCAGTTCCTCAATATTCCTACAGGTGGTGTACTAATCTTTTCACACATTGGCAGACAGCACAGCGTCCCATGTGGTGGAGGCAAATAGTTTATTTAGAACTAACTGTGCTCACAACCTTTTGTGGAATTTAATTGAACACTTGCAAGCATGTTTTTAAAAATGTCCAATGCGATGTGTTGAATTTTTGTATGAACACAAATTAAGTGTTACCGTAAAGTGCATGTAATGAAGGTGTAAGATCGCGTTTAAGTAGATTTTAATTGCACACAAGCGTGTATTTAAAAAATTTACAGAACTGGCTGTTGAATTGAAATTAATTGTTTTTAATGTTAAAAAAAAAAAAAATTATAAGGGCTTTCAAATTAGCATATCTTCTCTTCCCATGGGCCAATTACGATAAATCAAAGTCTATATGTTGCCTTAAGCTCGACCAAATACTCCTGTGAAAACTCCATTCAAATCCATTAGTAGTTTTTGTGATGTGTGCACAGACGGATGTAAATTCAAAAACCATCTTGATATGTTTTATTACTCATCTTGTCTGTCCCTCCCGAAATTCTTTTTTTTGCAAATATCAATATACAGACAAGCATTTTATATAAAACGGTGACGCCAAAAGAATTGCAACATGCCTAGGTATTGTGATAAAATCTTATTGTCCCTGGTGATTCCCACCCATAACAGATACTATGATAGTGTGATACAAGACAGAAATTTAAATAAACATTAAGTGTAGAGCAGTTAAAATATAATGTCATGAATCTCCTGAATTTAAAGTTAAGCTAATAGTGTTCTTTATATACAATTTTAGAGAGACACTACATGGCCAAAAGTATGTGGACTCATCATAGTTGCTTATTAAACATCTCATTGCAGATTAAGTTCTCTTAAGTTGTATAGGAAGGTGTTCTGCTACAGTAGCTGTTGGAGTGTGACTGTTGATTTGTATTCATCCAGTTACAAGAGCATTAGTGAGGTCAGGTACTTGTATTGGGATGTCGAGGAGGCTTCAGTTCCAGTTCATCCCAAAAGTGATCAGTCAGAGCTCTGTGCAGGACCCTTGAGTCCTTAATACACCATCACTTTGTCACTTACAGGAGCATATTTATGCTGGAACAGGTTTGGGCCTCAGTTCCAGTGAAGGTAAATCTGTGAAAGGGTAATCTGAAGGTAAGGCTCACTGATGTGTATGTGGAGTAAAGGCTGGCCCATGTAATCTGATCCAATAGAAGAGCTACTGTAGCTCAGATTGATTAACAGGTTAATGCTGGTTCCGATAGTGAGAAATCAGAACACATTGTACTGTTGTTTTGGTGGTAAAAAGGAGAGACCCAGTAAATATTAGCCAGGTGGTCATAATGTTATTTAAGTTGAGTACTAAATCTTTGAAGTAAAAGTTAACAGTTTTTCAATAAAGATTGTCATATTTAATTGCAGTGTTGGGGGAAGTTACCTTTTAAAGTAACTAATTACATTACAAAATTACTGTCATTAAAAAGTAATCAGTTACATTACAGCGTTACTT
>JAOVVB010000001.1:15101208-15112309 GCA_028570985.1 Heterobranchus longifilis
TGGAAAAAAGCCAAAAATATGTCAAGACTAAAAAAAAGTTAAAAATATGGAAAAAGTTAGAAAAAAAAATACGTCAAGAAAAAAAGTCAAAAATATGAAAAAAGTCAAAAATATGGAAAAAAGTAAAAAAAAAAAAAAAAAAAAAAATTAAAAATAGTGTAATAATATACATTTATATCTAAATGTAAAAAAAATCCCCAGTTTTATTTGTCCTCATTTTTTCTAGTCTTCATCTAGTCCTTCGTTGCTTAACCGGGAGTTTGCACGACTTTTTCATTTTTTTTCCCTCTAACCCCCCTCCCTCCAGGACGCACGGATGTAATTTTTGTGCGTGAGAGCGCGCGCGCGTGTGTGCATGCGTGTGTATGCGTGTGCGTGTGTTATGCGGTGAAGATGCCCGGATCGCTGAGCAACGAGGAAGAGGGCCAAGACGATTTGGATTTTGAAGACGACGTGCCAGGTGAGGGGAGTGAATGAAGTGGACATGGGAGGAGAAAGGAAAGAAGGAAAGAAGGGACAGAGGGAGGGAAGGAGGAAAGGAGGGAGGGAGTTTGTAGCCTTCAGAGATGTTCCTGCTGCTTGGATCGATGCATGGGGGTGAAAAAAAAAACAGAACTCTTTACACCTTATACAAAAGAAGGGGGCAGGACGCAGTGCCACAGAGATGTCATAACCACGTTATCGTATCGCGTCATGATCTCCTGTGCCCGAGGAAGCCTTCAGTCTAGCCGACCATCCCTGCATCCTGCATGCCTTTGTGCTTCTCTGGTTTTCTTTCTTTCTTGCATGGAAATGCCTTCTGTTACAGTGCTTCACAAGAAGAGGACAGCATGTCTAAGATCTAAGCTGGCATCATTTTTCATCCATCAACATCTCCATGCCATTATTTTAAACTTAGTCATATGTTCTTGAGTAAATTATAACATAATGCACTACGGGACAGAGATGAAGGCCAGCTTTTGTCCTGGGTCCAAAAAACATCTGGTCAGGATTCCTCCAAAGAGCCACGTGTGACAGGAAAACATCACCTATGCACTGTAGTACTTTCACCATTAGGATTCGACTCTGGATAAATAATGTCCAGATGTCGTTTGGTTTGGTGCATTTGGTATGATTTCTCCAAATCTTTGTACAATCCTACATGCTGTATATAAAAATGGAGATATTTGAATGGTTACCAGATTTTGTTTTGCCAAAAAAAAAAAAAAAAAGGTTATGCTTTTCTGAATGAGAAACCAGGTAGAACCCTTATGGACTAACTAAAGAACCTGTTCGATTTTGGTTTCCTTTTAAGTTTATTATGCGGATGTCACTCAGATCCTGGTTAAATCTCGGTTGAATTCTGTTAACTAGTCCATGTGTGCATAGGTATTTTTTTAATTTTTATTTAAAGGAGGGGTTCTCGATGGCCACACACACACACACACACACACTGCGCTATAGGTCACTTAAAATGGACCTTTTTGGAAAACTTCTTGGAGGATCTTCATCAGATAATCAGCTCTGTTTTTCAGTGTTAGTGCATAGACAGGAAAAATGTGTTTTTGGCTTGTACAAGTTTGTGATGTATGTCCTTTATTAGACATCAGCCTGTGACATTCCCAGTAGTAATTTCTTTTTCAGTTTTCAGATTGGCAGACATGGCTTTACAATCAGGGTTAGATTGGCTTGGCATGCTCTTCATGGTGATTTTTTAGTATTTTTATTAAAGATATAAAGTCTTTTTTTTTAAAAAAAGAAAACCCCTGTTTTTTAATTTTATTATTTTAACAGATAGTCCAGTAAATGTCATCATTTTACTCGCTCTACTCGCTATAACACGTTATGTGTTTTACTCTTACTTGATAGACATGGAAGGGACAAGTTTGTCGTATTTTCTGAAAGTGTTAATATAAATGAAAATGAAAAGATACATAAGAAAACTCTAAAGTATGCTTTAAAATAAACTTAGTAAAGCTCTCATATTTTACTTTATCTTAAGCAAGTTATCAAGGGTCTCAGAACTCTCCAAGCTGTGGGTGTGTTAATGCTCCAGCTGAAATAAGTATTGATATATCTATCCATATCGTACCTTAAACACTCATTATTTCACTCCTTCACCAAGTCGCTCCGCTGTTTCAGTGTTTATGTAAATGAGCTACAGTAGAGCCACGCCCCACCAGAGAGCCAGAGAATTATTTTTTTTTATCCACAGTTGTCATCTTTAAAGTGAATATCAGGCTGCAGGTTTTCACACCCTAGCTGCAAAATCAAACATATGTACAGCGATTACATCTTCCTATACTTTACACTCATATTCATCCCTCATTTTAGTAAATAAAAATGCTTTGCATGTATTGTTTTTATACTTAAGAGCATAATTTGGCTTTTGCACTTTGCAGGTAGTGAATTGGAAGGCTTTTTAATGTGCGTTAATGGAATTTAAACATATTTTAATTAGTCCGGGTTAAGGCCAAGGTTACAAATGAAATTAAATGTATAAAAAAGCATGAATAAGCGGTATAGATTTTAACTGGAAATGATGTCATATCCTAGCAAAGTAATTCTTACACTTAAAAAGTCTTCCTCTATGTAATAATCAGAGCAGATTTAGATTCAGTGCTATTATCAAGTCTTGTTTAAGAATCGATCGTGTAGAAGTTTGAGATTTGCTTCTAGTACATGTAAGAGCTACACAACACTAGATTGCAGTAAATAGAGTTTTAACTCCAAAAGGTGAAACAGTCCTTTTCTTCCAAATCAAATGAGAAACTAGCCAATCGACAAACTATTCTGGAATGTTTTTTGATCTCTTTAATACACTGCCTAGCCACTAAAAAGCCCCTGTTTCTGAAGGGTTTAATTATTGGCTTTCAGCAAGCACAGAAAACATTAGAATTAGTGGAATCAAGCAAAAAAAAATTCTAACACATTACTAAAACCTAGAAGGATAGTGCCGGACTGTCGACTTCGCAGAAAAAATGTGTCTGGAAAACAGATGAATGCCTGTAATCAGAGATCGCTGATTGCAAAGTTGCATCATAAAAAACGGGCAGTAGAAACCTGTGTCTAATCGTGAAAGTAAGAGAATTTCTTCACACAATATGATAAGAACAGGTTTGGGACTAAACAGCTGTGTGTCTGTTATAAAACCAGTCAGTGTAAAGACTGAATTTTGGAGCAATGGAAAACGGTCTGGTCTAATGAGGTCAGATTGAGCCTATTCATGAGTGATAGGTGTGTCAGGGTGAGAAGGGAGGGGTATGACTCGATGCACCCATCATGCATAGTGTCCACTGTACAAGGCTGTGAAGGCAGTGTTATGATCTGTGGTTGCTTCAGTTGCTCAAGTCTAGACTCAGCAATGCTATTTGGCAATAAAATGAAGTCAGCTGATGACCTGAATGTACTGAATGACCAGGTTATCACATCTATAGAGTTTTTCTCCCTGGTGCAACACTTTACAATATATGGTTATTGGTGAAAATGTGTAAAGAGTGATGTGTCAGTGCCAGTCATTGCAGACATGTAGAAAAACGGAGACTTCTGTGTGGAGATGAGATGACTGATCAAACCGAAAAAAAGAGAATGCGCTGTTAGGTTTTCTGTTTTTTTCTGGTTTACTGTGCATTAGTGCAGAATCACCTTAAATCCATCATCCAGCTGAGGTTTTATGATTTACAACTGCAAGCAAACATTTCCCTCCTACACAGCTGGGAATATTATTTCAGCTGTAATCTTGTAGTCTCTATTTAAACCTGGTTTCAGTGTCCTTTTTTTTGCCTTCCTTTAGCCCGTCAGTTCTGGACGATTACATTTTTTCCAACTATGATTGTTTAAGATGCTGAGAAGGTAATACGTCTGGTCTACGGTGCCAACCACGTGATGCGTCCATCATGATGGATCACTCTAATGAAACAGACTCTGCTATATAGTATTAATAATGTGATTTACATTTACAGTAAAGACTGGCTGGATTATAATTTTTAGGAAGGATATCATTTGTATCCTCCTTAAAATTTTATTACAATTCGCTGACTGGATGTAGCCTCATCTGCCTGCACTTCCTCTTAACGCGAATCTGTGGTGGATCTATTTTTCAAAATAAGGCTTCTAATGTTGCTTTTAATACACGCCAAGAATTGAAGGAGCTCCTCTGTAGCTCTTAAACAAGACTCATCAATCTCACAGTCAGATCAGTCTCTGCCTTCCTGCAGGGTGCAGGTGCCACGCTGGGAGAGATGTGATGAAGTGGCGTCGAAGACGGGCCGCAGTTGCACTTCTTTATACTGCCATGGCGCTCTGCGTGATAAAATCAATGCCGTCATAGTTTTCACGCCTTCAGCTGCCTCGGGGCGGTCCGAAATGATATCGGGTTAGAACTGCGCTTTAGATGCTCGACTTCTTTGTTTTTTACATTTTTTTCTTTCATCATTAGAGTGAATCGATCGGATAAATTAATAGCAAAAGCTGATTATTTTAGGTCAGATTTTAAGCCAAGACTAAGTGACCGCTCTGCAGATTGACACTTGGTCAATACAAGAGCGGATTTGCTTTTTATTGATTTTGGAAAATGCTGCTCGGATTTCAGCGACTTTGCACTAGCAGACGGAGCAGTTCAGTCCAGACTTCTTTGGAATGCCGAGAGTGTAAGATTCATACTTTGCCGTGAACCTAGGTGAAAAAATCTCTACAGTTCATATCTAAATCTATTCTAAAATGTCCTGTGCTTTATCTAACTCAGTTGAAGCTTTGACCATGCTTGTAGTAAAAAAAAAAAAAAAAAAAGCAAAAAGCATGGACGCTAATAAAAAAAGCGACGCACAAAATCGAATCCAGAAACTCCACAGACTTCTCGGATTCGTTTTACATTTGCTTGGTTTGAGTTAAACCAAAGCGTCATGCCACACAATCCACACAATCCCTCTAATTGCTTGATGTTTGCATGGATTTGGTTCTGCCAACTGAAAAGTCTTTCCTCAAGCCCTCACCTGTTTGGCTGAATGTTATGTAACAAGACACTCATTTGTGTATGCCAGAACTCCTTAAATGTAAGCTAACCCTCAAACATCTGGATAGAATAATGAGTAGGAAATTCTCTACACAACTGTATACCTGTATTACATTTAAAGGGTATTTTCATGTGGACCTCTGGACCTGTTTTCCTAAAGCATACAGAAGTTCTTATTAGTATTTCCAGTCAAGAATTAGATGATCTGTGTGGTTTTTATTTAAGAGCCTATTAATACTTCCTGCAATTTACCAGTCTCTTCGTCTTACTTCCTTTTTTGTCTCTAAATGAGATTAAATGGAATAAGATGTCTGAAAGTTGTGCTTGTATTATTTAGTTCTCCTATTTTGATTTCCCTATGTCATGCTATTGGTTAGCACTCCCGCCTCGTACCTCCACGTTTGGGTGTTCGAAACTCGCCTCTGATTTGTTTGCGTGGAGTTTGCATGCTCTCCCAGTGCTTGTTGGGTTTTCTCCAGAAACTCCAGTTTCCCATTAAAGTCCACTTTACTTGCGGTGAAGGCTGATTGGTGTTCCCAAATTGTCCAAGGTGTGTGAGTGTGTGCTGTAGGTTGCATGAAGGTTGGGGTCCTAAGAAACATAACTTCCCCTAACAGCAAATCATAGGTCGTTGGCGCAATGTGCACAATGACTCCTAGAATGGACAGAAGGATGGAATTGAATTGAATCTGAATTACTAAAAAGAGACAAATGTTTAAGGTACCATCCCATATCATGGGAAAAATGCATTCATCTTAGTCACAGCACAACCATGCGAAAATTGAAAGGCTAGCATATCATATAAGGAATTGCACATGGCGGACTGTTGTGATGCGATAACCCCTGATGGGAAGCAGATTATTTTCATTGTTTCTCCTTATGAGATTATTTTCTTTAATAGTGTGTAATTTTAAGTGATTTGAATTTTTACTTGTTGATTAATGAAATGTCACTCCCTATATAAATGTATCATTACAGTTACTGTTAAAGAACTAGAACTAGAATTAGCAGTGCAACATGTCATTGATTTATAACAGTTACAAGCATCTACAGCATTTGGATTTTTTATTTCTTTTGAAAGGCAATATATAAAAAATTACAGCTTGCGACTCAGTTTCTGGGAAACTAGAAAGTGCAAACCCTTCTTACCTGAGGACTTTATGTTGGTTGTAAAATTACTGAATGATTGAAAAGCACTGGAGACTTCGTTTATAATGTAGACAGTGGAGACTCCCTCCGTGACGCTGACACTGGAGACTCTTTCCATAAAGCTGACACTGGAGACTCTTTCCATAAAGCTGACACTGGAAACTCTTTCCATAAAGCTGACACTGGAGACTCTTTCCATAACACTGACACTGGAGACTCCTTCCATAACACTGACACTGGAGACTCCTTCCATAACGCTGACACTGGAGACTCCTTCCATAAGGCTGACACTGGAGACTCCTTCCATAAGGCTGACACTGGAGACTCTTTCCATAAGGCTGCCACTGGAGACTCTCAATAACACTGCCACCGGAGACTCCCTCCATAATGGTGACACCGGAGACTTAAAAAAAAATCTCCTAACAGAAAACTTTATCATACCAACTACATATGAATGGGTGTTATTTCCATTGTTAAATAACACCCATTTATAAAATTCATTTATTATTACTTTACTTTGACTTATTATTACTTTTTATTACTTTGACTAAGTGCTGCATTTGCAGTACAAGTCTCTGTGAACAGTCTGTTACTATAAAAACAGTAATGGATTAGAACAAGGATGCTAACATAAATCTGTCATTAATGCTACTCTAAGAGCCAGAATGGAATAAATTATGGACCGGTCATTGTAGGAAATGAACACCAGCCTCACCTGAGCCGGTCACTCATACTGGCATCAAATAACTGAAGATTTATTAAAGTATAAATGGCCAGGCTGTGAAATGTCAGAGAAATGCTATGGATGAGGAACTATGTCTGTAAGTAAGTGTTTTTTTAGAACAAGACTTCTGGGTATTGTTGGCTTTGAAGTTTACTTCCTGCCCATAATACTTACTGTACACCTGTGTCTGTGTTTTAGGGCCGCTGATTAAAGAATGAAAAATCTTCAGAATAAAGTAATAATATTTGAAATATTTGAATAATGTCATAATGTCTGATATTATGAAAAAAAAAATGGTGAGCAAAGAACAGGTCTAATACTTAGGAAATAAGGTCACAATATTTAATATAATAAAGAAAAAAGTTAGTGTATTTTAAGGAAATAACTATAATATCACAAGGAAAAAAGATTCAATACTTAGTGTAGAAAATGTTAATTAATGTAAATAAAAAGTAACATCTAATATTATGAGAAAAAAATAATGTTTCAAACTTAAGGAAAAAAAGTTGTAATATCTCAAGACAGTTCAAAGTAGAAATAATTACAGTATTTTGAGAAAAAAGTCATAACTTTTGGAGGAAAAAATATCTTACATTACAAGTAAAAGCATTGGTCACAATATTTAAAGAGCTGTTGTACTACTTTAAAACGTTCAAAATACTATGAGAAAAATATTTTTAAAAAAAAGCCATAATGTCATTATAATATTTAGAAAATAGTTTATATATATATATAGTATACATTGTACATGTCTCAGGAGTTTTCATATACCAATGTATTAAAGGATAAAAAAAATATTTCTAATATTTAACATTGAAATATAAGATGTAAATATTTTTTTATTTGTTGATGCTTTGAACATCTTCTGTCATGGTAGTGTGTCATTTATCTAGGGCTGGACGATTTGATCAAAAGATCACATTGCGATTACTTTGATACATATTGCAATTACAGTTTAATCTGCCATATGTAACTATTAAGTGTATCGTTTTGTATTTAAATGCAGTTATCTAGGCTAACAGCAAATAACTGAACAAATAATCTGATTAAGAGCATGGTTGCCAATATTTAATTATTACCTCAGAATTATTTTTAAAAGAAACCAGTACTTATTATTGACGAACATTATTGACTAACACTATTTAAATTCCTGGCTATGTGTTTATTACCTGTAATAATTGTAGACTTTTGCGATTTAATAATAGTACAGGCACATATCATGAATTGATGGTGCAGCATTAAATTTATCTCGAAACATTCCTGTTTTATTAATATTTTTATTTCTGTAGTATGAGAAATGAGAGGAAATTAAAGCTGTGTGTGGTGAAAGGCCCTTACAGGTTTTAACCAGCAACAAATGCTTTATTATACACAGAGTATGTAAAGAATTGTTGGACATTTGGTGTTTATGTCCAAAAACTGTTTTGATGTTTTCTGCGTTACAGAAGTGATAGGGTCTATAAATGTATGATACAACTGGAAGATGCACTTAGATTTGGCCAGATATTTCAAAAATACCTTTGATAAACCTCGTGTGACTTTGACACACAGACTCTACAAGTGAGTTTTCTGCATAATTCAGTTACAAAACTCGCAAGAAGTTTGACTCTGATACCGTCCTGGCTCAATGTCAGGTATCATCTGATACTCAGAGCTCTGATATCACTATTTTATCGGAAAATGAAGAAAGTAAGCATTGCATTTTTTTCCTCTCTTATTATCTGGCAGGACGAACTGCTAGAATATGACAGCTTTTTGGGTGTGTGTGTGTGTGTGTTTTCCTTAATAATGATTAGCGACAGGGCTTCCGTTGTTAAACAGTGAACAGCCCATCAACAGTATGCTGTCTCCATTGAGCCTGGACGTTCAAGTTGGACGCTCTCTGAATCCAGTACGGATTGCAAATCGTCTGCACCGAAAACCCCTCGAATGCCCTCTCGCCGAGCGGTTAAATAGAGGTTAAGTGGATTTTAAGGATAGCGTGCAGGAGCTACAGAAAGCCTCTTTTTTCTTCAGTTCCCTCGGGGTGCAGTGCAGGATTTGAGACATGCTGCGTATTTCATGGCCTACCGCCTGAGCAGCAACATTAAGAGAACGAGAGACAGAGGGATAGGGAGGGAGAGAAAGATGTATCCTTCTCAATCATTAACGTCTGCTGCTCTCTTCATTATTTAGCAATGCAAGTCTTATCGCCACTGGCATTTTCCTTTGATTTCACAGCTGTACAAGTGTAAAATTTAGTTAAAAGATGAAAAAAATAATTCGTCTTTTTTTTCAATGATTATTAGAATAAACACTAATAATACAAACAGGCTCAGAAAACAGAAAATGGTTCGTGTATTGTTCTTAGTTTTCCGTTCCTATAGGGAAGGTCAGTGGCAGCGTCCTATAATCTTTCAGAAAACACACTTTTAACACGTTAATAGAATTCTTAACCATTCTAGATTAACCGCTTTTAGCTACCAGAGGATGTTTCTAGTTGTGTACAGTACTGTATATACAGGTGATAATATGAGCGAAGTAGGGGAGGTAGGAGGTCAGACACTGTATGACTCTTCCTGGGACAAGGAATGGCTGTGCTTATTGTTGGAAAAGTTGATTTGCTCATGCTTGACAGTGTGGGTCATAAGTCAGGCAGTCAACCACAATAAAGAACTAGAGACAATTCCTTGAGAAACCGTGAAATATAGGCTGAAAACCTCTGCATCGATTTTCTTGCACAAAGTGGTGAAAACAGCTCATCCGTAGCCCAGACGGTTCATTAGATATGAGGGTCCGACCTGGCTGTGTGTTGTGAGTTGAGGAGGTGTGGTTTCGCCATGTCGGGATAACACGGATGATGTAACATAATGTCTCTGTAACAGAGAGAGACAAAACCATATGATATTGCAAGGTAACTTATCCATTGACTTGTATAGGAATGCAGTCCTCTGATTCTGAGTCGGATATCTTGGGATCTGTTAGTGCTAGAGCATTGGTCTGTATATAGATGTATATGGGATTTTTCAGACAACCAACAATCGGATTCCTTAGAAGAGTGATCGCTGCTGTAGCTATTTCTGATGCAGAGGAGGGATTGGGCCCGTTCATATAACCCACATTAACTGGCAATGTTTTTTGTATATAAAAATTGCAATAATAATAGTAAGGTCTTTCAGCTTATATTAATAATCCATATTTATAAACCCGGGAACACAAGTGAGAGCCAGCACTAGGGAACATGGAAGATAAAAAATGGAACAGGTGGACTCAGGCATGTCACAGAAAAGGAGACAGACCAATGACAAGACAGGGGTAGAGACAGGCTTGACAACCAAATGCACATGGACAGTATTGCAATCCTGAGCGATGTTGTTTGGCAACTTAGAGGGGGAACGACAGGAAACATTCATTCATTCATTCCTATTCTGTAAATCTGTTATCCTGGTCAAGGACACTACAGTTTAAATGACTAACCTGCTTAGACTTTCTTCAATCCATTTAAACAATATCGCACTAGCTATAGGTACATGGCTGCAGGTAATCACAGCCTTGCTGATATTCAGTACATAAAGGCTTCGAATGCGATATTACTTTTATCTTATATGCTTTTAACAGCTCTACAACCAAGAAATGAATATCTACAGTAATAAGTGACATTTCTGACACAATATGGTTAAGTATTTTCTTTACTTTTGCTCTGTCGATTCAAATAGCATTGAGTGTTGCCATGCCAACTCACAAAGTGACTGACAGCTCAAAATAAGTAAAGGAACATTCTCAGTGTAACAGGTTATTGCGAGATTTGGAATTGTATCTGTGATACAAGCAGTGAAATGTCCCAAACTATGGCCTGGAAATTAATTCAGCAGTTTCTCGGGTAAATATTTCTGTAAGCAGACATTTATTTAGCACTTATGAGAGAAGACTTCAGTGCCAGTGCTGTGAGGTTCCTTTAACCCTTAAAGCTATACAGTACTGTATATATATACAGTCTTGTGCACACACTTGCGGACACTCAACAACCATGGGTTCCTCTAAACAGCTGTGTGAGACTCATGAAAATGAAAGTTATTGATGCCCAAAGAAGGCAGGAGAAGGCTACAAGAAGATAGCAAAGAGTTGTCAGCTTATAGTTTCCACAGTAAGAAATGTAATTAAGAGATGGCATTTCAGGGGAACTGTGGAGGTCAAGATGAGATCTGGAAGACCAAGAAAACTTGCGGAGAGATCTGCTCGTATGCTGGTCAGAAAGACAA
>JAOVVB010000001.1:15146986-15157915 GCA_028570985.1 Heterobranchus longifilis
CCTCTCATCCCTCCCCTCTGAGAGAGCTCGGCCAATCAGCTCTCTCTAGGTCTCCGGCTGTGTACTTCTACCACTCAGTCGGGAGGGCCGAAGACTATCACGTGACGCCGACCGCATCTTTTCGAACTTTAACACTCTCTTTCCGCTGCCGTGAGCTCATAGACGCCCCCTGATTGGTTATAGAACCGTGATTAATGTGGAAGCACGAAGTACCTCTCATCCCTCCCCTCTGAGAGAGCTCGGCCAATCAGCTCTCTAGAGCTCCAGCTGCGAGAGGTTACAGCATTGCCAGGGAATCGAACTTGCGATCTCCGGATGATAGGGCCACTTTACCACTGCGCCACTCGGAGGCCAAGAGGATATAATCTCTTTTTTTTTTTATAATCACTTTTTTTTCTTTTAGATATTGTTGTTCCTGTAAACTATTTTTTATTACCAAAGAACTTATCAGTAATAAAGTTAATAAGAAATAGGAAATCAGTAATAAAGTTAATAAATGAATTAAAGTCCTTGGTTATTTAATAAAATTATTTAAAGCACATGATTAACATTTAAAAGAACGAATCAAACCACCTTGAAAAATGAAGACAATTCCTCCTAATTACATATTGAAGTGAAAAAATTCCTCCTAATTTTATGTCGAAGCGTTTCCTGCATGTATGACTCACACTAAGCAGTGAAGTGTGTCTTGTCTTCTCCAGGCGACAGTAAGGAAGGAGAGGAAGGCAATGTGATCCACTACGATGACAATGCCATCTCCAAGCTGCTGGACCGCAGTCAGGACGCCACCGAGGACACTGAGATCCAGAACATGAACGAGTACCTCAGCTCCTTTAAGGTGGCCCAGTATGTGGTGCGGGAGGAGGACGGAGAGGTGAGGGAAGAGTCACGGTTGCCCTTTCAGCTCCAGCTAAACCCTTTCATGGAGATAAATCTGATTATGTTCAGATTCTCTTTGATCTTCTTTCTATCTTTTCTAACACATGACAAGTTGGGAGACACACCTAGAGAGTTATGATCGGGTCAAAAATCTTGTTGTTTTTGTAGCATTTTTGCAGAAATTGCAAGCTTTATTAACTCATTTCTCAGTTATCTAAAAAAATACACATTTAACATGTATGCTTCATTTATAAAATTAAGATTTCATTTTTTTTTATTAAAAGTTTTTGCACAGCTTTTCATTTGCGTTATGGAAAAGTCTGAGATCCAATCATTTTATTTGAGTTCTTAACCCAACTGCAGTCATTTCAAATCTCCTTAGTCGTTTTCTTTGCTTGATGCAGAGCAATAATTTGACCCTTCAGATTTTTTTGTGCATTTCCACCAACATTTTACTTTAGTGTGCTTAAATAGGGAGGATGAACAGATCTGAGGCTTGGTCTGAGACTGTTCGCTACAGTACATATTTATTTCTTGCCAGCTATGCTGTAGATGATTTATTTTTTAGATTTATGAGTGACTTGACTTGACTTGACTTGAGATGGCATTAAATTTGGCCTCATCTAGATCTTAATCAAAAGAATGTAAGAAGGAATTCAAATCAGGGGTCTCCAGGGTGTTGTTAACAAATGACAAGTACGAGGTCTTGGTAGCAGTTCTTGACAAGTCTTGATAACTCATAGCAAATCATGAGGTGTACTCCATAGAAAAATCATTAAAAAATTGTAGACAGTCCATGACAGTTTGACACAAGTTTAGCATGTTGCATAGCGGAGTTGAAAGTATGTCGCAATTGATTTATGAGTGAGTACATTGTAATATTTGCGTCTCGTAGTTGATTTTCTCATAGTAAGCATTTTCTGGAATCGGACGCTCAAGAACCATCAAGAATTTCAGTTTAATGTGCTCTCAATATCAGTTCGGGAAAGTGGGAAGAGTTTTTAACAGCATACTGTAGGAGGGACTAAACCTGTAGGATGCAATGTTCAAAAAGCACATATCGATATGATGGTCAGGTGTCCACATACATTTGGCCATATAGCTTAACTTTAAGCGGAAAGTTGGATAAATCACAAATCAGGTGATAAATATGTCTCCCGCCCTGGGATCAAAACATCAATTGTGTGCATTTGATAGCTTCATGACACATGACCCGAGAGCCGGTCTCTTGTTAACTCTGCGTGTGACCTGTTGTAGGAGGAGGTGCAGAGGGAGATCATTAAACAAGAGGAGAACGTGGATCCCGACTACTGGGAGAAACTCCTGCGGCATCATTACGAGCAGCAGCAGGAGGATCTGGCACGCAATCTGGGGAAGGGCAAGCGCATCCGCAAGCAGGTCAACTACAACGACACATCTCAGGAGGACCAAGGTGTACACACTTTCAGTGATACAAACATACTGGAATGCACTGCAACTCTGTTTATTGTATTAAAGCTAAAGGAGCAGACAGTGTAGATCTCCTACAGTCTGATACTTAAGTGTATGTGTATATGCATGTGTGGGTGTGTGTGTGGGTGGACGTGTGGGCTCAGAATGGCAGGACGACCTTTCAGACAATCAGTCAGAATACTCGGTGGGATCCGAGGATGAGGATGAAGATTTCGAGGAGAGACCTGAAGGTATGTCGGGTAGGTGGAAGGTATATTTGCAACAATTTGCAAAATATCTTGCACAGACATTTTAAACAATATCTAAAATCTATGAAGATTTGTTGGTAATTTAAAGTTTTTATTTGGTAAATTTTACTTTTATAATTAAGTATTGAAATGATTTTATACAACAGGCATGACTGGATTTTTAGAAATATACTAAATTACAAAAATTAAACTGTCAAATTTATTTATTTTATCCATTTTTAGTAGAAACTGTATTAATTTAGTTACACACACACAAAGGTATGATTATACACAGTATTGTTCAACATCTAAATCTTTAAAATGAGGTAACCTGACTGTTTCCCAGGGGGACGGCGACAGTCTCGCAGGCAGCTGAAGAGCGACCGGGACAAACCGCTGCCTCCACTGCTAGCTAGAGTAGGAGGAAACATAGAGGTGTGTATGGTCAGGATTGTGAATACGATTGGTAGTGCTTACTATTTAATACCAACAAATATTTCGTACTCACAGTTACAGTAACTAGTCATTTCTGCTTAATGAATAACATAACGATTCTGTCTAACGCCTTTATAGGTTTATAGCAAAAAACAAAGTAAATACACTGACATGGTTTATACTAAATTACTGTGTTAGACTTCATTCTAACTAACTAAATAATAGAGTTGGGTGGTGATATGGTATCCCAGGAAATTTAATGAGAGCCACAGTAACCCTTTAATTACTGTCATGAGAAAAATAAGCTGTTTATTGAGTGCTGTTTATAACAGGGTTCTGTTACAGATCTGAAAAGTCATGGAAAATGAAAACATAACCAAAAAAATGAAAAGGTTGTTGTTGGTCTTTCGGCTGCTCCCGGCAAGGGGTCGCCACAGCGGAAAATCCAATCCACACAACAACTTGGCACAGGTTTTACACCGGATGCCCTTCCTGACGCAACCCTCCCATTTTATCCGGGCTTGGGACCGGCACTGCATCCAGTGGCTGGGGGGTTTGAGCACTGGCTGGGAATCGAACCCGGGCCTTCTGCATGGCAGGCGAAACACCTACCACTGAGCCACCAGTGCCCTCCTTGTTTTAAGTGTTTTAATAATGACTAATAACAGTCAAGGCTGTATACATGCATATGTGAGGTGGTATTCGAGACCATCCTATAGTTAGTGTAATCTGTTCAGTTTGAGGTCTGGGTGTCGTGGATATGTTGTAGACTTTATTGTTTTTGGGTCTATGTGCACTAGTGAGTAAAAACTTTTGCATGGATGCTTAAAGAAAAAAACAGCACATGACCCTCTTTAGACTGCATTTAAACAGCTGCTTTTCTTCAGAGAAAGTTAATCTAAAGCCACACAAATTTTTGGGTCATAACTTTCACATACCTTCACTTTATTTAAGAGCACTGACAAAGTGGAGTTAGTTCTGCGAGCTTCTACACAAGTGTAGCAAGTTAGATTCGAACTAAACAGTCATTTGAAATAAATAAGTAATAAGTAACATGTATTATTAAAAAAAAAAAGGAATTTTGTGTTTGCCATATTATTATTATTATTAAGCTTATACACTAAACTGAGAGGCCAAAGGTGCTGGCACTATCGCTTTGCACCTCCAGGGTTGAGGGTCGAGGCCCCTGCGACCCTGTATATAGGATAAAGCAGTATAGACGATGAGTGAGTGAGTCTAAGGTGCTGGATTGAGGCTCCAGTCTCTTTGGAGGTGTGGGTTTGGATCCCACCACTGCCAGGGAGGACTTTAGGGCGGTGGTGTCTCAAGCGGTTAAGCCTCTGGGTTACTGATTAAAAGGTCAGGGGTTCAAGCCCCAGCACCACCAAGCTGCCACTCTTAAAGCCTTAAGCAAGACTCTCAGTCTCAACTCTGCACCACGACTGATGTATCCTGTGTAATCACTGTGCTGTAAAAGACATGTGTCAAATAATAAAATCTTAATAAACAAAATGTATGAAGCTTTAAAATGCTTCCATGCCTCTGGTAAGAATCCTATACATTAAATGAGACTGTTGTCTCCAGAGCTTCTATTGTGCACAAAGTGATTACATTTGTGCCTGTCTATGTGTAATATTGACTCAATTCTATTAAAGGTACTTGGTTTTAACGCACGCCAGAGAAAGGCCTTCCTGAACGCTATCATGCGCTGGGGTATGCCTCCTCAAGACGCCTTCAACTCCCATTGGCTGGTCCGGGACCTGAAGGGGAAAACCGAAAAAGAGTTCAGGTAATCGCACACAAGCTAAAAACCTAGAATTAAATATTGATTTGTTAAGTTATCTGCCATAATGGTTGCCCAAATTTTAAAACCATAAAATGTATTTTTCCGTCAGAGAAAAAAAATTATTCTAACCTTATTTAGTGATATTTTGTTGTGGATTTCAGAGCGTATGTTTCGCTGTTCATGAGGCACCTGTGTGAGCCGGGAGCGGACGGAGCGGAGACATTTGCGGATGGCGTGCCCAGAGAGGGTCTCTCCCGGCAACACGTCCTTACCCGGATCGGAGTTATGTCTCTTGTGAGGAAAAAGGTAACGTCATACTTTTGTAAAACAAATTATTTGCTAATATTTTACTGTTTTTATATAATGTGTAAATATTTTTTTCTTTCTGAATTTGTAGAACATGTATATTTTTTAAAACTGAGTACAGTAAGTTCCCGACTTACGAACATTCGAGACAAAATGGTGTTCATTGAAGCACACAGTAAACACCATGCAGCGTTGTCCTCCCTCTGATGCCTTCCCAGACTCCCTTTTAACATGGTTAGCTGGCCCCACTGTGTCACCAGGATTCCCTTATTAAACTAAGTAATTTGAAGGTGCAGTCTCGCAAGAGTATAATGCGGAACCAAAAACACTAAACCACCATGTTGGGTTTTTTTATGCTTTGCATTGTAGATTCGTGTCAAAGGTATACAAGAGTCACTTTGTCGGACTTATGAACGAATCCGACTTACGAACAAATCCGACTTACCAACGAATCCGACTTACCAACGAATCTGACTTACAAACAAATCCGACATTTTCCTGAAATGGAACTCATTTGTAAGTCGGGGACTTACTGTAATGATTTAGGGGTGACACAGTGGTGCAGTGGTTCGCTGACAGGTTTCCTCCAAGTACTCTGTTTCCTCCCACAGTCCAAAGACATGCAGACATGCAGATTTTTAAACCATAAAATGTACAATTATTCTAACTGTATTTAGTGATATCTTGGTGTGTATTTCAGAGCGTATACTAATTGGTGTTCCCAAAGTGCATGTAGTGTGTGAATGATTGGCACCTTTTCCAGGCTTTACCATGCCTCGTGCCCAAAGTCTCCTGGGATAGGCTCTATATACAGGGTATAGGATGGACTGAATTAATAAATGAATGAATGAATAATGATTTAGTGTGTTTTTTTTTTTTTTATATTCAAATGCTTACCTTCATGTACATTTACAGGAATATTCACTGAATATTCAAGAAAGGTGCATGATTCTTTTGAGATATCAAGTTGACATTCAAAATCATTGCTTGTTTTTATTCTGGCTTATTAACATATGTATGTATGTCTGTGTGTGTGTGTGTGTGTGTGTGTGTGTGGGTGTCTGTGTGTGTGTGTGTGTGTGTGTGGGTGCAGGTTCAGGAGTTTGAGCATGTAAATGGCAAATACAGCACTCCAGATTTGATTCCTGCAGGCCTGGAGCTGAAAAAGCTTACAGAGAGTCTCTCCTCAGACCCAAACACCCCTGTACCAGCCAGTCCTGCTCCGACTCAGCCCAGCACCCCCGTACCATCAGGTCAGTGTGGCTTAAACAAAGTACCGCTGACCATAGGAATGTTTTAAACATCTGTCAAAGGGTGCCAATATATTTGAAACAGACTCATGTGTAATGATCATTATTTCATGACGGTCGCACATCTCTTCTGTTTAACAGACAAACCTGAAAGTGGTCCTGTTCCTCCAGAAGATAAAGACAGTGCTGAGCATGAGAACATGAAAGCAGCTGAGTCTGAGGTGAGTAAAATGTGTAATTCCCCACTGTTTCCCATCTAAATTGTGTTTCTAACTTTTTTTCCAACTAGCAATTCTGACACTCTTCTCAGCCATGCAAAGAATCCGAGTCCTGTCTTCAAAAGACGCGCGAGAGTGAAGAACTAAAAAGCAGTGGCGCTGAGCAGAAATCAAACGAAGACAGCGAGAAAAAAGATGACTCGCCTACAGAAATGGATCCCTTGACCAACCAAACGCAAACATTGGGCAAGCAGAACGAAATGTCAGCCAATCAAACGTCGCCAACAGGTGAGAAGCAAAGTGTTACAAAATAGTTTAAGAGGGTGTTCAAGTCAAACTGGGACTTTTGTTTGTGCAGTTATCAGTTATGATACAGTAACTGTAAATAATTGGATAGCATCAATGTAGAAAGTTGTCTCTGTACGCCAGAGCCATGATCGGATTGCTTGCTTCACGTCTGAAACGCTGGCCTCCCAGGAACTCCTTTAATGGGAGGCCAAATGTGGAATGTGGAAATGGCCGAGCTCCTGTAATGTGCAAGTGGTGTTGGTGAATGATTGTGTACAGTTCACACACACAGATGCATCTCTTCTGGTGAAGTTATCCACTTATTTTTAAAGACCAGGCCTTCCACTCATAGAGTGCGTAACTCGAGGTAAGATGTAAGATGTACAACATCATTCACAGGAGCGACTACAGTGGGCTCCGACCCATCTCAGCTGGGATCATCGGCCCACAGACGTACAGCCTTGTTCAAAACGTTTGCACCATTCAGATGGTTACTGTGGCCCCTCACCGTACTGTTCTTGAAGTCTTCTCAAAATATCTGTAAATCAGTTTTATAGCTTCATTAATCAGAAATTTCATCACAAGTCCTGGTTTGACTTGAACATCCCTCGTACTTGTTTTTTTTTTTTTTAAAGGCTGTTGTTAAATATATGGTGTTGACTCCTAGGACAACAAAGTAAAGACATGGAGAACCCAGTGGAGAAAACGGAAAAAGATGCTTCTTCTGCCGTGAAGTTGGAGGACAAGGAACCAAAACAAGGTTAGGATGTTTTTTGAAACAATATTAAGAAATATAATAAACACAATTACATGTCTACATACTATAAAGCTAGATTTCTGAAATAGCATTGATTTAAAATGTAAATTTGAAAAGCCTACGTTTTTATTTAGAAATCTGTTGTCCTTCGCCTTGCCATGATACCAATGTGAAAAACAAATTTTAAGGAAAAGTTAGCAAAACAGGATTAATTACCGAGCAGTCTAAACGATTTGAATTGTTATTTTACTCAAACGTAACAAACATTTTAAAATACAATATAACAGCTGCTCCCCATGAGCCCAAAGCTGAGGATGTCACTGAGAGTCAGCTGAACGGAGAGAAAGAAACAAGAGACGAGGTGGATGAGAACCAAAAAGATGAAAAGAATGGCGCTAAGGCACGCTTCATGTTCAACATAGCGGACGGAGGCTTTACAGGTTGGTATAAATATCACTAAATGTTAGAAGTAAACTGAGTATCGATAAGTGTAGCAGAATATGTTGAGTGGATTTTTTTTGTTTGTATGTTCTCAGAGTTACACACTCTATGGCAAAATGAAGAACGTGTCGCTGTGTCATCCGGTAAGATGTACGACATCTGGCACCGGCGCCATGACTACTGGCTTTTGGCTGGCATCGTAACGTATCCTAATTTAAGCCCTAATTGCTTGTGAGCTTTCATAGCTATTATTGGAGCTCATTTAAATTAGGTTAAGATAAGTTCAGTTTAGTTAATTCAGTTAAATTTAGTTCGGTTTAGTTTAATTATTTCTGTTAAATTTAGTTAATTAAGTTACTAGTCTTAGTTTAGTTACTTCTATTATTGTTTAGATAAGCTTAGGTTAATTAGTTACTTAATTTTTGTTTAGTTCAGTTGAGTTAGTTTAGTTCAGTCTATTGGCTTAAGTTCAGTTTGGATACATTTACATAGATTGAGTGAATTCCTTCAGTTCACTTCAGTTACTCCGGTTTAGTTACTTCAGTTGAATTTTGTTACTTCAGTTGAGTTTAGATTCTTCAGTTCAGTTTCGTACCTTATTCCAGTTTAGATACTTGAGGTTCGTTCAGTTATTTCAGTACAGGTTAGTTACTTCAGTTTCTTTTCCATTAGTGAATGTATTAAGTTCAATTCAATTCAGTTAACTTAGTTTACTTGCTTCATTTCAGGTCAGTTCAATTCTGATTAATTCAGTTCAGTTACTTTTGGCTAGATTAGGTACTTCAGTTCAGTTCAGTTCACTTTAGTTAGTAACCTAAATTAAATTCAGTTTATTTTATTTTGATTGCTTCATTTAGTTGCGCTTAGCTTAGTTTAAGAACTTTATTTCATTTTAGTTAGATCGTAGATTAATTACTTCAATTCTACTCCGGTTGATTATGTTAGATTATTTTATTTACTTCAGTTTAGTTCAGCTATGTTTAGGTTTTAAAGTTAGGTTCATTTCACATGAATTCACTTCTTAATTTCTTAGTTTAATTTCTCCATTTCAGGTGAATTTTAGTTTAATTTATTTCAGTTCAATTCATTTTACTTACTTCAGATTGGTTCAGCTAAGGTCTCTTTCTCAGTTAGGTTGATCTGACATAAGTGCATTCTTTGCAATTTAGTCTAGTTAATACAGTCTGCTTAGTTGGGGTTACTTAATTTCCATTTAGTTCAGCTTTGTTGAATTAAGTAAAATTGGTAGTTTGATTAGTTTGATTTATTGTGGCAATGCAAATTGGGAGAAGTGTAAATAGCTGTGAAAAAGCTCTTTGTTACCCCAGGTTTGTTCAGTTGCTTGCTAAAATATTACCCATATTTGGCCCCTTGACTATACCCGCGTGTCTTAGTCACGGCTATGCGCGCTGGCAGGACATCCAGAACGACCCGCGCTATGCCATACTCAATGAGCCCTTCAAGACTGAGATGAACAAAGGCAACTACCTGGAGATGAAAAACAAGTTCCTGGCACGGAGGTTCAAGGTGAGTTCCACTGAACACAAATTTTTTAGACGGGTTAAGGCGCTGTCTCAGAAACATATTTCTGTCTACTCTTAGCTGTTGGAGCAGGCTCTTGTGATTGAAGAGCAGTTAAGGCGGGCAGCTTACCTGAACATGACGCAGGATTCCACACATCCAGCCATGGCTCTTAACACACGTTTTGCTGAGGTTGAGTGTCTAGCCGAGTCACATCAGCACCTCTCTAAAGAGTCTCTGGCAGGAAACAAACCAGCTAATGCCGTACTACACAAAGGTTTGCTAATGGGTGCCATATTGTGCTTCATTAAGTCTCTCCCACATCATGTCATGCTAATTTATTGGTTTTGTTACTGACAGTGCTGAATCAGCTGGAGGAACTGCTGAGTGATATGAAGGCGGACGTGACAAGGTTGCCATCCATGCTCTCCCGAATCCCTCCTGTATCCGCTCGGCTCCACATGTCTGAGAGGAGCATCCTGAGTAGGCTTACCAACCGTGAGCCTCAGCCTCAGCAGGTCAGAATTGAGGCACTCATAAAAAGATCATACCTTACGTGGGAGGACAAGATGTACAGTGTATAACACTTATTTTTCTCCCCGTGTGTGTTTAGCCTTTCCCACAGGGATCTTTTGCCTGTTCTTCAATGTACAGCAACAGTTTTGGTGGAGGATTTCGAGGTCCTCCTGGAGCTGCCATGGTTAACTACAGCCAGATGCCGCTGGGGCCGTACGTTAGTGGTAAGTAACTTCTGACTTAGCAGCAGTCAAGCTTCACAGGAGCTGGAGGAGGCCTGATATCAGTGTCTTTCACATAAAGATTGTAACAGGATCATCTCAGTTTCTTTTGATTGCTTATGGATTATTAACACAATTTTCAAAAAGTATTGAAAAAAGAAAATATCAGGCCAACTCTTTACACATGAGAACATCAAAAAACTGGAACATATGGGTCCATTTACCATTTTCTACATAACCTTGTTGTTCTGATTCCCTCTGCTGTTTAGCAAGTGCATTGCAATAACACAGAAAGTGTATACAGTACAAGCAACCCTATTACAGGTCAAGAAATATATAAAAAGCTCTACAAAAAATTATGCTAAAATTTAATGGGTCTGTAGTTTGGAATATTAATATTTTTATGGGATGGTAGTACATACCTAAAAGAAAGAAGGAAAGAAAGAAAAAAGAAAACAAGAAAAAAAAAACAATGTGTCAAAAACAATGCCTAAAAAAACAATGTGTAATTTTTATTTATTTATTTATTATTATTTTTTTATATATATATATTTTGTTTTTCCAATTTTCTCCCCAATATTAGTCGTAGCCAATTCCTCCCCGTCACTAGGGGGCTCCCACATTAAGGCTAC
>JAOVVB010000001.1:15177310-15195686 GCA_028570985.1 Heterobranchus longifilis
AAAGCAACTGAATGCTTTGATTTATTACATCGGATGAAACTGATATAAAGAAATAAAGAGCATGTAGTAAACCCTTTCCCCAGGCTGCGCAAGCTTTACGCCTAAACGTTGACTCAAGCCGCCTTCTCGCCACACTCACTGCACTCACCCTTTTTTGTGTGCTTTTGGCATTAACCTTGACGTGCCTCTGTTTGTCCCTTCTGTTTTACACCTCTTCATTCATCCCTGACCTCTACATTGCACTGTGCCTGCTGATGCTCTGTAGCTCTCCCATGATGTATGTCGTATTCGGGAATGTTGTGCCAAGACCAAGAGGGAGCTAACCTCGAAACTGGGAGGAAAGTACCAGGTATAAATCACGAAATTTAACATTTTGTGTGTGTGTGTTTTTTTTTTTTTTTTATACATACATATATTTTATCTATAATCTCAAATAATATTAAAACCAGTGACAAATGAATAACATAGTATTTTTACAATACCAAGGGGTGAGCAAGTGCAGCAAGTAAAAAAATGGTGTGAAGCATAAGGATTTTGACAATAGACAAACTGAAATGGTTAGATGATTGGGATGGTTAGCACTGTTGCCTTGCTCCTCCAGGGTTGGGGTTTGAATTTAAGTCTGTTTGCATGGAGTTCTCTGTCTGTTCATGGTGGGTTTCCATTGAGATCTCAGAGTTTTGTCCATATTTTGCTGGGATATGCTCCAGGCCCCTCTTGTGACCCCATCAGAGCCTAAGGGGTATAAACAATGGATGGATGGATGGATGGACGACTGGGTCAGAACATTTCCAAAACAACAGTTCTTGTAGGGTGTTTCTGCTATGCAGTGGTTAGTACTAATCAAAAGTGGCCCAAGGAAGGACAATCAGTGAACCAGTGACAGGGCCATGACCATCCAAGGCTTACTGATGCACATGGGAAGCAAATGGTAGTCCATCTGGTCTGATACCAGATAAGAGCTACTGTATCACAAACTGCTGAGTTCATGCTGATTCTTATAGAATGGTGTTAGAAAACAGTGCATTATAGCTTGATTTTGTATGGAGCTACTTGGGTGCTGACGGGTCAGAGAAACCCATGCTGACCCCTGTTCGGTGCTGAAATCGCCTACAATAGGCATGTAAAAATCAGAACTGAAGAAGTAGCCTGGTTTGAAGAGATGGCACCAGGATGCACTATGGGAATTAGGCAGAGACAGTATCATGCTCTGGACAACGTTCTGCTGGGAAACCTTGGGTCCTGGCTTTCATGTTACTTTGACACCGACCGCCTACCTAAACATTGTTAAAGGTACATCCCTTCTTGGCTGTGGTATTCATTAACATCAGTGATCTCTTTAAGCAGGATAAAAAAACTGTTCAGGGATGGTTTGATACTTAAAATTCCCCACATTCCCGTTTCTGGGCTGTTCTGGACAAACAAGCTTGCTCCATGAAGGCACCACCTTGCAACTTAAGGACTCACCTTACAGCACACCTTCTGAAGCAACATAGACACTATTAAGCATGTTGTTTTAATGTTATGGCTAATGGTATGTGTGTGCTTTAGGTAGCTTAGTTAGCTCAGTTACATATTTGTAAATGTGTTTCATTATGTTTTTTTTTTTTTTTTTTACACATTTCAGATTTTTCAGACTTTTATTCATTCATACCATGTTTTTTTTTGTGAAAATAAGAAGCTTATTTATGCATCTTCATATGATATATAGTTATAAGAACAGTATAATATGGTTTGTGTGCCTAAACCTAGAGATTTATTGTCAACAGTTTTTAAGTATGTCTTTTTTTATCTGTCATTCAGTTGTTTCCTTTTGTCTACATGTACTGTAGGTCTCACATGCATCTGTATACTGTACCATATACTGTTTCAATAGCAGTATATTTTTAAGCTAGTACTTTTCTTGTGTCTTTTTTTAGCCATGTCTTGTCTATATGACATATTACTGTATCTATAATATGTAAATCAGTAATTCAAGTGTCACTCACTCACCCTTTATGTCTGGAAAAAGAGAAGGAATTATGCACCTGCCTAAATTCTGTAAAAAAAAAAAAAATACTATATAATTATTCGCATATAGACAAGCCAAGACTTTCATTGTGTATTATTTTAGGCATACCATTTCTTTTATATTCATATGTAAATCAGTAATTCAATGTGTGCCAACCATTTATGCTCATTTTTTCACATGCACACACAAAAAAAATGCATCTGCATAAATTCTGTAAAAATGCTATATAAATTGTTGCATACTTCTAAGCTAAGACTTTTATTGTGCATATATTTGGTATATACTATCTTTGACAACCTTATGTAAATCAATGTTATTTCATTTATATCTTTTGTTTATCTGAAAGAGAGACTAAATATTATGCATCTGTGTATATTTAGTATAAATACTTTTGCCTTGTTTGTAAAATTCATATGTATTTCAATAATTCATCTCATTCATCTATTTCTTTTTTTTTCTTTTTTAAAGATGAAGAACGTCATGCAATTACATAATAAACACATTATACTTAATTGCATATAGCCAAGCCAAGGCTTTTATTGTGCATCCTTTGTGCATGTATTTATTTGTGATTAGTGTCTGTCATTTATGTTTTGTCCTATATTGTATACTGTGTTATGCACTTTGTGGCTTTATAGTTTTCCTGTCTTGTCATTGCTTTCACTGAATTGATTTTTAATGCACTTAATAATTACAAAATTACCGACCAGACTCAGTGGGATGGACTGACTCACTATCTAATGAGAAAATACGAATACTTTCTCCTCCTCTGCCTCAGTCTTTCATTGATGTCTGTCTCTTTATTTATACCAGTAGTCTATTATATATGTACAATAAATAGATGAAAAATAGAAAATAAATATTGTTTTTCTCTACTAACATCATTCAGCCATAATCTGGATGGCTAATACACTAAAAGAGACAAACAAACTGCGGAAACTTTTGTGGTTCTTTCAGACATTACTACAAATCAACTGTTTCTTTCTTGTGCTTTTCATAGGCCACTATAATCAGTGAATGATGTACATGAGTGCTGCCTTTGCTTGTTTTTCATATTTCACTTTTTTCCTCAGCCTTGCTTTGGCCACAGTACTAATTATTATTTTATTTAGTCACAGTGCATGTCCTGCTTTTTTTGTTTGATTTAGTTTTTTTGCCAACCCTGTTTCCCCCCCCAAATATGAATGGTTCATGCTCTGGATATTAAAAGGAAGATGAATCAAAGAGCAATGCTTGTTGACCTTTAATCATAATGGTCAAGAATCAACATCATGCCATGTTTTTATTTATTTATTGGTTTGTTTCTCCTCTGCTACAGATGCATCAGCTCATGAGAGCAGCGCGAAGTGGTACTAAAGATGGCCTAGAGAAGACCAAGATGGCTGTCATGAGGAAAGTGTCCTTTCTCCAGAAAAAGGACCACTCAGGTAAAGTAAAATTAGTTTTGTCTAGTTTTGTCTTCCTCCCAAATGATATTCGCATGATGACCTTTCAGCCAAGATGATTGACACTCTTTAAACAAATCATATTTGGCGGGTTTAGTGTTTGTACTGTATGCTTTTTTTTTTTTTACCAATCAACGTTTTCTTGTATGTTGTCTCAAAAACTGGGAAGAAATTAAAAAATCACCTACATTGCTGCAGTAGAAATCTGTTTGGATTACCTGTAGTATATTTCAAGGAGTGTGCTGTGCTTGGGAATAAAAGATTTTCATGGCCTTTAGTCAAGCTAGAAGTCCAAGTTCTTACTGTACATGCTTCATTTTTTAACAACAAACAAAAAGAATAAACAGATACATTTCTACTATTGCTTTCTCAAATAATTATTTTATAAATACAAAAAGATTCAAGGGGAACCAAAAGTGAAATTACTGGAACTGGGCTAAGAACCCTTCAACACATTATGAAAACCTAGATGGATAGTGTGGATGTGGAAGAAATGTGACCATGATTGGAAGTTACTTAAACAATTGGTAAGAGTGCATGATAAGAAATAGAGAAAGTAAGAGCATTTCCATACATACGAAGTGATGAGAACTCGCAGGATTGAGACTAAACATCTGTGTGGCCATCATAATTTGCAAGAGTTCATGAAGATTGGACTTAGAGAAAGGTCATGTGGTCTGATGAGTTCAGACTGACCCTATTCCTGAGTGATGGGCATATCTGGGTAGGAAGGGGAGCTATACGTGCAATCCTTCACGAACTCCACTTTACAGGAACTTGCATTACAGGAACTCGACTGGAGCTGATGTATTGCCACATCCTCCTTACAGTCCTGACCTCACTTCGGGGCATTTTTACTTGTTTGGGCCTTTAAAGGAGTTCCTGGAAGGCCAGTGTTTCAGACGTGAAGCATCTCCGATCATGTCTCCAGTGTAACTTTTTTCCTTGATGTACCCAATATGTACCTCTACATCCTTTGATGTACCCAAACAAAGAAGATTATTTAGAGAAACAATGGGAGTTTTTTCTCTCATAACTGTGTATTCCTGGTTTGAGTTGAACACCCCCTTGTCGTATAGGTTTCTTGGGTTTCCCTGGACCTCCCAAAAAGCATAACTCTAGGGTGGATTACCTATACAGTACTAATTTGCCCCATAGTATGAATGGGCTCATTTGTAATCATGGTGCCTTACAATGGACTCTTGTCCCATGCAGAATGTATTCTCTCTTGATTTTAAAGGTCCCATATTTTACTATTTCAAAATGGCCAAATCCTTTATTTTACTCCTCTTACAAATGTGCCATTTCAGTGTTTATCTAAAAGAGCTACTACTGAGCCAAGCCCTACCAGAAAACAGCAGAGCAGGGCAGAAAGCTTGGGAGGGGATCTTTTTATATGAGGTCACCAATAGGGGAATGCAATCTACAGTAAATTAGCTTAATTAAACCCAGACTGATACAAAATGTACTGTATTGTACATGCACAATGGAGCCCCATCTGAATGTATAAAAATGATTACAATAGGAATTTTGCATTATAAGTTTCTTTTAGTTATTCCTGGGAATGGTTTGAATTAGATTCGACTGAAGGATGATTGAATTAAAAATGAAGGCTGCTAGACTCCCACTAAAGTCAGAGGTGATGATCCAGCTTTCTGAACGTCAAGTCCAGAGAGAAATGTCCTGATTAATTTTAGGTGTTGATCTGGTTTGGCTCAAACATTATATTAAATGTGTTGATTCTGTCTGACACTATTACTATTCCAGTCATTAACTGCGAAGCTTACCAAAGCCTGTTTGAGAATCAGAAGGATTTTGTCGGCCTGTATCTGTGAGAATTTAAATTATTTTCTTTTCTTCAGGCTCCTTTGTAATTCTATGTTTGGATGTGGCGTAGAACAGCTCGCTTGTACTCTGCTTCAGATTTGCAGCACTGTTTAAGCTTGTTTTTTTTTTGTTTTTTTAAAACCTCACCCAGTTCATTTCAAGCAGGAATAAGATTGACAGAGCGACTGTCAGAACTGAAATTCAGGTCTAGACCACTAATGAGCAAAATCGAAGGCAACAGTGGTAAGGATAAACATCCTGAGAACATTAAGAAGTAACCTTGAAAGGGTCCGTGACTGAGAAAGGATAACCTGTTCTTCTCTGATCTATGAGAGGATCCTGGTTCAAACAAAATAAAGATCTATAAAATACAACAAGGAATGGTGTCAAAAGTGTATCGGATAAAGTGGATAAACAAAAAGTTATAAAGTTGGTATCTACTGCTGTATCTGTTTTTTTGCCCCAGATCTTCACATCTGTATTCAGACTTCAAACCGCCATGGCATGGCCTTAACAGAAAGCAGTTATTTTTTTTTATAATCCCATTGAATATCATATTTAACCCTACTGTACATCTTCTTGAAACATATGTGCATACATTAATACATTAGATCATTTATTCTGTGGTCGAAAATGAAGTAACAAAAATGTATTTTCTGTGATGCTTGCCCTCTCTGTGTGTCGCTACAGATGAAGCTGAAGATGATGCTGGCTATCTGGATGTGATGGTTTCCGAGGCCAAGCATCCTCCTGCGAAGCTGGGTCCAATGCCAGAGGGACTTAGCAGTCACCAGGTCTGTGTGTGTATGTGTGAAGTAATTAAAAGAGAAGGAATCACTTTAAAAGTGATTAAAAAGTTGCCGTCTTCACAATCATATTAAGGCTGTAGGACACAGTCTCAGGATATTTTTCGGTATTGACTAGAAATTGTCATTGGCATTTGGACTTGGTATGTGGTCTCACAGGATATGGTCTTGGTCTCAATGTGCATTTCTTGCCTTTTTTTTTTTTAACTAGAAAACAACAAAATCATTGTCGTAATGCATGAATGACGCTAACTAGTTGAAAGAACGAACATAATTGGTTCGAGTTTAGGACCAGGAGCAGATGTTGACTAAATTCTTGCCTTTTTTCATGTTTGTGACAATTACAGTACTTTGTCACCCAATGAATACATTACATTTGTAAGAGGAGTGAATATAATGTGGGAAAGTAACACAATTTATATGTATTAATAATCAAATCATTTGAAGGATTAACACGTGGGACAAAACTGTAATCCAATTACCAGAACTACTGGTAACTACAGATTTTAAAAATGAATCATTCATGATTAATTGCTATTAAGAGTTTAACTGATTAAAAATTATTAACCAACAAACTTTGTTTTGCATAATTATTCTCCAAAGCTCACATGTAGACTAACTATCCACTACAAGATTAGGGCACATTTGTATTTCAGGCAATGCACAATACTAGATAGCATACTTTTAGTGGCCTTGATGTTAAATGAGGACAGTGTTTTCTACAACTTAGCGGCAAACTGACAGGCTATCTCATTTTAAATGTTGTTGAAAGAAGGACAGGACAATTTTAGGAGCCAAAGTTGAATCTTTTTCATAACGTAATCAACTAAACTCATGTAGCCACTCTGATTTAATTTGGAACCATAGTTAGAAGAACCGTAGTTACAGGTATCTGAGGTTTGCTAGCCATTGCTGATCATGAAGACTAAATACAGACCTGAGGCAAGGTTTAGACAGACAAGGAGTGAGGTCAGAGATTTTTTTTGCTCTTTTTGAGTTTTTTTCTTCCTTTTGATTCATTGGCTAATGAGCTAGCTAGGCAGCTAGGTTATGTCATGCCTGTTGGTTACCATGGCACTGGAAAAAGAAAATTCTTAATGGTAAAATACTCTGAAATTAAGTGTTTAATTATTCTCTTCTGTTGTTTTGCAATTCACGTCACCAACTGCTTGTTGATACGCGCATCTGAGTACATTCACTGTGGACAGAGCATGAGAGTACAGGAGTGCACATGATGGTACAGTGGTGCTGTGTTCAATAACAATAATGCTTGTGAAATGTTTGCGAGCGTATGATGAACTGTCTTTATATTTGCTATTGAGTGATGTATTATCACCTGCACTGCTGTACTCTCAAACTGAGCAGGCAGAAGAAGCAAAGAAGAGTTTCTATAGCAAGATTAAAGAATTATGCTGCAAAAAATAAAAACATTAGACGGGTTAGCGATTGTTTAAGGCGCCATCTGGAGACCTGTACTGTTGTTCTGGAAAAGAAACAACCAATCAGAGTTTATCTTACCAGACTGTGTAAATTTGAGCAAGCAGAATTAGCAGTTTTGTGCTTTTTTTATTACCTTTGGTTGAAAAATGTCTTAATGTAATTAGGCTAATTTCAGTATAACAATGTTTATAATAAAAGATTAGTGATTAATTGATAATTGTTTGTTAATGGATGGTAAAGAAAAATTGGTTCAACACTATTGGTAACCCAGTTATATGCCTAAATCTATTCTCCTGGCTAGGTCTGCAGATGTCTTGCAGTTCTCATGAGAATTTCTAAATTTGATCTGGAATATATGGCAATGAAAGAAATGCTTGGATTTAAGACTGTCTTTCATCAATCTGGGCTTGTCCTTGGCTTGGGTTCAACATTCAATCCTATAAGCAAAATGCTAACAGTTAAACAAGTGGTGGACAGAAGGTTGCTTTATTTATTAAAATATTTTTGTTTTCTTATTTAAGTAAAATCTTGAGGAAATGTTAAATGTGATTAAGTAAAATGGAAGAAGAAGGAAGTATTCACAAGGCTACATAACATTGTTTCGTTGAAACTGACAATGTAGTTACATAGGTAGTAAAATCACGTACAATTAAATGTGCTGGTATATCAAAGCACTCGTATATCAAGTGAATTTTATCATAAGAGATAATGAACACCCACATAATTCATTCCACAACCCAAAATATTCATATGCAAAAATAAAACAAAATAACCTGCACTTTACCTTTGATTAGAATCGTGGCTGAAGAAAGATGAGAGAGGCGAGGAGAAGGGAGACACACACACACACACACACACACACACACACAGAATCGCTCCTCTGTTGGAAAACGTCTTTAACTAGAATCCACGCTAATGACGCTTGCTTTTGCCTACTTTTGAGGATTTAGCGGAAATGTGACGTTGCATTGTCATTAACCCGATTCATCTTCATGACTTATGACAGGAATAGTAGTCTTTTTAACCATTTTCTTCACGGGAGCCATTGTTGCAGGCCGTTGTTACTAAAAAAAAGTCCCTACACTTGGACACAAAATAAAAAAATGCTTTACGCGTGCGCACACGTGGTCACAATGTTACAGTAAATTGGCACTCGCGCCCACGGATATTGACTATACGAGTGACACATGCACACATGGTGAGCATGAGAGAGCATTGGCAAAATGTTTGCAGACCGAGTTACTTGCAAATCAAGATTTAACTGTACAATGTTATTGACTTTCTCTCTTTTTTCCAGATTGTTCGGCGTCACATTCTGGGCTCCATTGTGCAAAGTGAAAGGAGTTACCTGGAATCTCTTAAAAGAATCCTTCAAGTGAGTTACTTTTGGGTGGTTTCTGGTTGGATTTAATTCACAAAGATGATCCAATCAGCAATATCAGTTTGAAAGTTTCTGTGACTAGTATACTTTATTAATTCATTGTGTTATAATTCATTAGAAAACAAATTTGAAAAATTGTCTGCTTGGGACATTTCAGGGTTTTTAAAATCTGACTTCAATGAAAAAATTGAGGTGCATATAAATAGGTTACAATAGGTCATGGTCATTGAAAATTTTCCTTCTCTGCTCTGCAAACTTTAAAGTTTGTCACTCGGAACATGAGTACAATGTAAATGTAATTTCTAAGTTCAGCTAAGACCTGCGAAATAGCTGTATGACTATTAAAGAGTTACATTTGTACTAAATACACTGCACTGTTGAAAGATACCAACTCGGTTTAGCTCTGTGGGTCTATAGAAGATTCATCTGAGTCTCAGCTAATCTTTGGAATGCATTTTTGCAGAAGGGTTGTTAAATATGACCCCAATTACTTACATTGTATTCGCGTTGTGGGTGAGAAACTTCACAGTCAGTGTGCAGAGCTATTGTAATGTACTCATATGTACCTCAATTTTGATTTAAGGCAGACTTGAAACCCCCTGAATTATCTCTTTAAAATGTTCACTGCTATTGCATTACCTTCACTTTGCTAAATGATTTAAATACATTTTATAAAGTCCATAATTGTTAGAGTAAATTCTGGTAGGTTTAAAATATAGAATTATATTAGAAATAAGATTAGTTTTTTTTTATTCTTTAATTTTAAGCATTAATGCTAATAAGTAGGTATATTTACTAATAAATCTGTTAATATTTTTTATTGTGAAATAATATTTTGGTTAGAATCTAATCATTGGCAAATGAATGTGGTAAAAGAGGAATAAAACACTTCAGGGTGGAAACAGTAACGCCCATAATTGATTATTTTCTTATAACATTATATTTTATTTCTTACACCATTTCTGATCTGATAATGTTAAGCCAAGCTAATTAAATCAAACCAATTTTGTCCCTTGGTTCTTCCATTTCATATATTTTTTTAATCTTTTAGATTCAATTTAAAAAGTTTTCTCATCCAGTCATTGAATATATAAACCTCTTTGACTGCACCTGGAATATAATGCCTGGAATATCTGCAAACGATTTAGAAGTCCAAGTTTGAAACGAAGCCTGAGCTTTAATGTGTTGTGTAATCAGATTCATACCAAGTTATGCATCCTTTTAAAGGCAACCCAATCTCCTGTCTGCGAGTCGAGTTCCATGTAGCTATGATCTCAGCAGGTGCAGGGAAAAGCATTTATTATCATTTCTCTTCCCAGGCAGAGTCACGGTCCAAATTGAATCACAGATCAATGACAAATGAGTCCTATATGAAATCTAGTCCATCTGGATCTGTGCGATTTTTCCCTACCTTTGTTGTGGAATGAAAGCTCTGTCTATAGACTTTTGCATTTTGAGTTCTCATTATAATGTCTCACATCATCGGCCTGATGTGTTCAACAAGTGCATTTGGCAATAAAGCTGCATCGACTTAATCGGTGAGGGCGTAACCAAAAAATAAAAGCATGAAAAATTGAGTCCCGGAGTTGCCGCTGTAGGGCTTGTTAGAGAAGCACAGGCCCGTTGGCTTATCCTCAGCCTTAATTTGTCCTTGTCGATAATTCATTAGCAGTGGTGAATGTGGGGGAGGAAAGAACGTGGTCTTGAAAAATCTATTGTTTCCTCAGTATCTTAGCTTTTAATGACTAGACTTCACTGTTTATTCATAAACATTTGTGTGTTTGTGTGTGTGTGTTCTAAGTCTCACCAAGGCTGTAACTAGAAAACAGGCTAATTTTTCCTATTGATTTTGATTAGAGTGCTAAAAAATGCAGGATGTATTGAGTACAGAATTACTAACATAAATACAAGCTTGTCTAATTTGAAATAATCCATGTTTTATATAAAAAAAAACCTGATAGCAATAAAGATGTAATAAAAAGTGATCATAGAAAATTACCTAAGACTTGATGAGGACTATCGGGTTTCTCCTTGAATCAGATATGAGCCATTTCAAAAGTATGATTTCATGCTGTATTTTTTAAAAATGAAATGATTATATGTGTGCTCAAATCCCCTTTCTATTCAAATGCATCCCTCTTTCTTATCCCAACTTTTTCCTTTCATGGTAAAATGAACCATTTTGGTAAGATCACTTTTTAAAATGACAGCTCACTGAAAAAAAATCCTATCCTTCTACAGGAGTACCAAAGGCCATTGTTGGAGGCTGAGCCTCGCATCCTGAGCCCGAGGAAGATCAGGCCCATTTTCTTCCGTGTGCGGGAGATCACTCAATGCCACTGCATGTTCCAGATTGCTTTGGCTTCCCGTGTGGCAGAGTGGGACTCTAGCGAGAAGATTGGTGACCTCTTCGTTGCCTCGGTGAGAAATAATGTGCTTTTCTTTCCCTGCCAAAAATTTCACAGTGTGGTTAAATGTCAATTGTGTTTTAACTCTTTAGTTTAGCTTCCCATTTAAAATCCTAAACCCAAGACTTTTGAATCATATCTACTTGTGTTGTAATTATTTAATGGTAAACAAACACAGCTAGAGGACAAAGGTGATGTGCCATAAATGCTATTCTCCAAGAAGTGTACCTAATGAAATAGTAACTGTATTTGTTAATTTATCTACTATCTCTAGTAGCTGCATTATTTTGGTCAGGGTCATGTACCCCTTTTCCACCAATGCAGAGCTAGTTCTGAGCCAGTGCCCAATTGAGAACCAGTTTTTTGTTTTCAGGCAGCTAGGCACCGCCCCTCAGACAGAAAACTCATGGTGGCACCAACATTTTGATGCCCAACTAAAAGCTTGGGACTGCCATCTTTAAAAAATAAACTCAATATGCAGCTCAAATACTTTCTAGTAATGATGGTTTGATCCCAAAGTAGACTTGCAAAACCAGGTGATCTTTTCACAAAGCCATGTTGAAGTTTGCCATTGTTGTTGTGCTGCCACTAGCATTTTTTTTCTTGCCGCCAGCATTACTGCTAGTGCTAGCTTTGCTGAGAAAGTGATGAGGTTCACAGACGTATACAGTAAGGTAATGCCATGACTCTCTCTAGCCCCCATAGAAAAACAAAGCCAGTTGTTAGGTTCCCTACTGAACCAGCTCTAAACCGGTGCTAGCCAAGAGCTAATGGTGGACCTGGGTAACACTTGTCTTAGTGCCAGGAGGGAGAATCACAACCACCCCCCACCAACTCTTTTTGGACATTAATTTATCCTAGGGCCTGATGCATACTATATGTATTCAAACACTTATTTTACACCGTTTTGGTCTTCAAAACTTGTGGTGACTAGAATTTTTAATGTTGCAGGTTTTTGAAAGTTTGAATGACTTTGATGAAATGACATCGAAGCCAATTTGACTGCATGCCTGTAGGATAATGTTAAACTAATGTCTCTAACACAGTGCAAAAATTAGTTCGAAAAACAACATTAATACCAAACTGGCCTGAGCGGATCTCGGACTTTGGTCGGTGTGGTGAAAGCATTGCTTGCTTAATACTGGACTACTATGGAACATGCTGTCTGTGCTAATGCTAAAAATACCAGACAACAGCAATTTACTCATATTAAGTTGGAAAGCAGTCAAAAGGGAAAAAATGCACTTAATGTATGAGATGTGTTCTGTGAAAGCAGACATGATGCTGTTTGGACTCTGTGCAGATGCCATATTGCACTCAGGAGTAATTTGGGAGCCAAGACGCACCTCATGGTAATATTTGTAATATTTCTGAAAGGAAATGAAACAGAGAGGTAACGTTACAACACTAAGAGTACATGACAAGAGATGCACTCACAATCTCTGATCTGGGGCCGTATTTACAAATCTTCTCAGGATAACTCCTAGGAATTAAGCTGAAAGTGAATTTACTGTAGGACTAAAAATACTCCTACCTAAAAGTAGGACCTGAAGGTTATTTAATGAAGCTTCCTACTCTTACTTTCAGTGAGGAGTAGGACTGCTTCTAGGAAAGCCTGTGATGTCACTGTTTACGACACTGAGAGCGGCAAAAGTAGGCTACAAATTATAGTGAGTTAAATTTTATGACAGTTATTAGTAGTTTTAAACTGTTAAAATCAGTGCTAATAGACAAAACTTATAAATGCGTGACACGGATGCATGAAGTTATGCTAAACAGACTGCTCCTATAATAGAGTAGTATAGAACTTTCACAATCTGCTAAAAAAGCCTCCATAAATAAAGGTAAACTGGAGAGAGGGTGAGAGCGTTTTGCTTGCGGAGGAGGTAGTAAAAAGTACAGAAATATGTAAAAATCTGCCCTACTCTTACCTCTAAAGATATAAAGTGAGCGGACGCAATTTGTGAAACCATCAACACCACCTGTCAGGTTGCTGCACGTACCCCTGAGGAGCGTGTTAATGAAGTGCTGGAATGAAATTGCAGATTATAACAGAGAATCTCAAAAAAGAGTCGCATACACTGTCTGACTGATAAATCATGTTGCATCCAAAGCCACTTGAGTGTTGATGCTATGATGATGTTTTCCGTTCACATAAGCCTCCTCGTTGGTGCTCGGGGCGATTATTTTAGTGTGTGTGTGCCATGGATGACATGAGCAACTCCAGAGAAACCAGCCATGTGCAAGATTTCACGCTGTGTGCTGGGGAAATGTATGAATCTCCTCATGATCTGTGGTGCTGTAAAAGCAAAGTTTGATTTATTATTGCCGACATTGTCGCCTGTGACAAACCAAATCATCACTGTTGCAAAGCTGCATCTTCGCTGTTACTAAAAAAAACATAAAATAGTTTTCGCCTTAGTTTCTACGGAGACAGCATACAAAATATTTGTTGAAGGACCAGTTGCATACCGCACAAGATCTGTCACAAAAGTATTCCATTTTTGTCCAAACATTTCTTATAATGTGCTCTGTGTCATTCGATATTCCCAAAATGTTTTTTTTTCCCGTGCCTGTCTGAAATTTTCTTGCTCCTAACCAGTTAGGACAACCAGTTAGGGCTCTTCTAAATTTTGGTGGCAATTAGAGTGATTTCCTATTATAAGAATGTTAATAAATTGCTGTTACTTCACTCCTAAAAGTAGAAATTTCATAAATTTGAGAATTTTTGCCCACTTTGCTTTTTCTTGAACAGTTAAAATAAAAATGTCAAATGTTAGGAACTTAAGGGACCATTGATGTGATCTGCAAATGGATCTTACTTGCAATAAATACTCCAAATAAAGTTTGACATTTTGTTGTTTTAGGGTTGTATTTGCAATGTCGTCTTTGGGTCATTCATTCAACCTTCAGTCATTCTATCTTTTAAAAACAAGGTAGTTGCAACATCTTTGCAACTTTATTACAATGCTCATCCAACATTAGGGTTCCTGCTGAGTTTCCCTATTGGCATGTATTTAGACCGTGCCTGAAATCTGGAGAACACAGAGGAAGCCCAGAAGAACACGATGAGAACATGCAAAACTTTGCGCACAACTCGGGTTCAAAGCCACAACCCTGGAGCCATGATGCAGCAGCATTACCCACTGTGCCACTTACAATAATTCTTAATGAAGTTAATTTTTCCAATTTTCCCAATTTAAACACAAAAGGCTAGACAGCGACTGCTTTATTGCACATTCACCTAACTCACTAAGGGTATGAAAAGAAAGAATGAATTCAAAGAAAAGCTGCTGAAAAAGCAGTTCTGTTCAATGGCCTAATACTTATACCCTTAATTGGTTGAATTTAACATCTAGGTCGAGAGTCTTCAAGTGTTGTCGTAAAGGTCTGATTGAAGTGACAAATGTTTAGTAGTTCTCATTTTCTGAAAATGCCTTTAGGTAAAATGAATGCTTGTACTTTCATATAAAATATCTTCATCTTTCTTTTTCTTCAGGGGGGAAAAAAAAAACCTCTGGACAATAGAGAAAGATGAAAGAAAAGCTTTAACTGAGAGTAAAGCATTAGCGAGTAGGTTATATCACTATATCACATTGACCCGTTTCAAATGATGAAGCAATTACTGCGAGCAACGATGGTGTTCTTTATCACAGGGTGATGAGAGATGCGTTAGCATCGCGACACTGCAGGAAGGCTAATGGCCTAATGAATGAGTACAGCTATGACCCTCGATGCAGAGAGCATCTACAGAGCCTGCTCATTATTCACCGGTTAAAAGAGCCCACTTGGCCTCATTGATGTTCTTCGGATTTAGACAGAAGCCCCTAAGCATGAAGAGCTAATGGGATTTTTTGTTTCCCCCCTCAAACTAAAATTATGTAATAATTCCCTACTGATTTCATATACAAATTTGAAAGAAAAAAAACCCCACATGCACACACCCATATACCGTAGACTATGTCCTATGTATAACTGGGCAAGTTTTGCTTCTATGTGCATCTGAACCACCGTTTTTTATTCAAAGCTGAACCAATGAATGGATGACCACTTTTTATTATTATTTTTTGTTTTTTATTTAAAATTTCTTTTTTTTTGCTAGTGCTCAATATGACCACCTGTAATGGATATTCAAGGGTGTTTGGATTGCAAGGTAGCAAACAGATCAGCTCTGTAAGTACTTCAGGAAAATTACCGTTCATTTCCCTATCGCCCAGCCCTGCAATCATGCGAGGTTTTGGGAAAAGCACCAAGTTTTCAGCAGTTTTCCTTTGCCAAGAAAAAAAGAGTGAATGTTGTAGCTAAAATATTCAACATTGTTTAAGCACTGTGAATGGTACACTTGGGTACACTTGATTAAATCAAAGAGAGTTGATTGTTATCCATTTCTTTTGTCACTTTTCACTCTTTGATTTTCTTCCCCAGTTCTCCAAGTCCATGGTGCTGGATGTTTACAGCGATTATGTGAATAACTTCACCAATGCCATGGCCCTCATCAAGAAGGCCTGCGTATCCAAACCTGCCTTCCTGGAGTTCCTCAAGGTAAGTATGCAGTTGAATCCATGCTAGTTGTGTTCTGCTGATGTTATGAGGGGTGTTCAAGTCAAAAAGGGACTTGTCATGAAACTCATGAATGAAACATCAAACCGATTGACCTTTATGGGAGACTTTAAGCACAATATGGTGATGAGACTTTTAGCCGCAGTAAAACATTTTAATGGTGCGAACGTTATAAAGAAGGCCATACGTCCGTGAATGACGATCCTTTTGGGAAATTAAAGGAGTTCCTGGGAAGCCAGTGTTTTAGACTTGCAGTTTGAACATGGCACCAGCGTACAGCCAAACTTTTTAAAGACTAAATACAGTATTCATTTTCATTGTCAGCTTCAGTGTTTTTAGATCTTTTTGTTAAATGTTACCATGGTATAGTGAAGTATAAGTACAAGCATTTCGCAAGTGTCAAAGGTTTTTATTGATAAGTTTATGCAGAGTCAATATTTGCAGTGTTTTCCCTTTTTTTTTCAAGACCGCTGCTGCAATTCTCCCCAGCATTCTGCCAATCAACTTCTGGGTCACATCCTGACCTTATGGCAGCCCATTCATGCTTAATCCATGCTTGGGGTTTGTCTGAATTTTGGGTTTTTGTTTGTCCACCTGCCTCTTGAGGCTTGTCCACTTTGACACTTCATCTGAAAGATCCAAAAACACTGATGCAGCAGACTTTGTGAAAATGAATATTTGTGTCATTCTCAAAACTTTTGTCGACAGCTGTAGTGAGAAAACTTTCTACCTTGATGGTATCCAAAAGTGCGTTAGCGTAGCAGGGGATTATATATAGAAATAAACAGAGTTTTTACTTTCATAATTGTGAATCTGTTATTTACAGCATTCAGCACTTCATTTTTTTAAATCCAAACTGTACTCGTCCAATTTATGCCAGTCAAATGCTTTCTAGGACACATTTATCTCATCTCTGTAAACAAGCCGTCACTCTACTGTAACAGCAAGTTAGCGTTAAACATCATGGTAGTGCAGCTTGTCCTTCCAAACAATCTCTTGTTCTTTTAAAAAAAAATGAAAAAGATTGACATTTCCCCTTTACCTCATGGTATTCTAATGGTTTTGTGGCAGCAGGAATGAGCTTAAAACAGAAAACCCTGCTGTGGGCCAATAACAAATGGGCCAAGACCCAGTACCGGTCCAGAGTGCAGCAGTTGGAGGTCAGTGCTCTAGGCCACCGAACACGGCATAGTTGCAGTGGGTACAATTTAATCTTAATCTACACATATTTGTAGGTAATCGTACATATTTGAAAATAAAATGTGTTTAAACCTGTGGGCTATAGTTTCTATTATTATTTATTAATAGTGTTTTTCAAAATCTACTTGTGAAAAGGACTTGAACATTTTCATCATTAACTTTCAGTTTCAGAAAGACAACATAATTTAACCTGTAGGTTAACCCAAACAGAATTACATCTCATTTCTTAATCTGTTTCTTAGACATTTAAATATTTTATACGTGTAAAATCCATAAAGAGTTTTTTGATATTTTGAGAATTTATTTAGAGTTTGTCAATAATTTAAGTATTTGCTTATTAAAAAAATATTTTTAGGGGATAAATAAATATTGGCACACATTCTATAAATCATTTATTTAATCAATAGATCAAGTATTTCCTGTTAGCCTGGATAAGTATGCTTGACTGCGAAGTGCGAATTTAAGAAAATAAATACTTTAAAAGTGAATAGAAATAACTAGCCACAAAATTATTGTTAACTACAATATTCTCCTCTTTTCTTTAATTTATCAGTCATTTTCAGTTTTCCTCAATTTTTCGTTTGTAGTTCTGACAGAAATCTCAGAGCATTCTCCAGGGCTGCTTTCTCATTGGTGCAGGACTATGTCCTCATTGGCCAGCTGTTTGTAAAAGTTGTTTAATGAACAAGGAAATTTCAAACAATTACAATATTTTTTTTTTCTTTAACGTTTTGTGATCTGCTTGTACAGTAGGTGGTCTAGTGGTTAGCAATCTCCTGGGTTGATTTGATTCCCGCCCTGGGTTTAAGTGTCTGGAAGTTGCATGTTCTCCCTGTGCTTGGTGGGTTTCCTCCGGTTCCCTCCCACTATCCAAAGACTAGACTACTGTAATTGCTTGTCGTGTGTGAATGAGTGTGTGCGCGCTTGTGTGCCCTGTGATGGATTTTCACCCTGTCCTGGAAAAGCCTCCTTGCCTCCCATCACCCAGTACATAAAATAACGGGTCTGCATGTAGAACTAAAAGTTAAAGTCTTTATGATTAGAATTGCTGCTAGGCACAAGAAAAACACATTTGAATAATGAATTTCATTCTTCCAATTATTCCCCTAATATATATTTGAAACATACATCTGATACAGTTTTGTTCCATTTCCAAAAAACTGATTTGTGCATTAACACAGAACAACAGTGTATCACATAATAATTTTTTTTAGTCAAATACGTCAATACACATGCAAAGAAACCTGTTTTTCAGTAATATTTGGTTCAATATTTTCCAGATACACAGTTTGTTTTCT
>JAOVVB010000001.1:15260945-15271562 GCA_028570985.1 Heterobranchus longifilis
ACCACTAAGTTGCCACTGTTGGGCCCTTGAGCAAGGCCCTTAACCCTCAACTGCTCAGATGTATAACGAGATAAAAATGTAAGTCGCTCTGGATAAGAGCGTCTGCCGAATGCCTAAATGTAAATGTAAATTAGCTGGTTTGTATGGTATGTACAAATTTCTGTCCTCCAAAGGAGAAAAAGATATCAGTCACCAAGTCATTTTATTTATTGTATTCGTTGCTAAAAGCCTTTTTCTTTTTTTTCTTTTCTTTTTTTTTTCTTTTTTTTTTGGAAGGTTCCGGTTGGTATATCAACCGGTTGGTATATCTGTCCAAATATTTTTCATAAATACTTTGGCCTTCGGTGTTCTGGTCCTTGGATTTTTTATTCATGAACATTTTCTTATTCAAGTACTCTAATTTAAACAAAGATCTCACCAATCTCTCTCTCCCTCTCTAATATATGCATTTGTAATAATTTTTTTTTTAAAGGTCTTTTATCATGTATCTGGTTAGATATGTATTTATACACTGCCTGGCCTGAGAAAGTCCCCATTTTCGAATGGTCAAATTATTGGCCTGCATCAAGCAAAGAAAACAACTAGGGAGATTAGAAATCAACTTTGTCGGGGGAAACTGTTATGGAGATCAAAGATATGTTTAATAGTGAAGCTAAGACCATCTCAATGCGATGGGAACTCTCAGGCTTGGGACTAAACATCTGTGCAGCCATAAGAAAACCACTTTTTATTGAGACTCAGTGTAAAAAAGGATTTTGTTTGGAAAGGAGCAGAAAGATAGGCTTTTGGAGCAGCGGAAAAGGTCATGTGGTCTGTTGAGTCCAGGTTGACCATATTCCAGAGAGATGGGTGCATGCATAATACACAGATCACGCATAGTGCCTACTATACAAGATCCTGGAGGCAGTGTTATGATCTCTGGTTGTTTCAGTTGATCTAGGCTCAGCAATGTTAAATGGCAATAAAATGAAGTCAGCTGATGACCTGAATGTACTAAATGATCAGGTGATCACATCTACAGAGTTTTTCCTTCCCTAATGCCACAGACATATTCCATTGTTCAGATTGTAAAAAAAAAAATGGTTCTGTGAATATGAGAAATTAGTTTCACACATAAACTGGCCACCACATTGTGTGCTGTAAATAAACCTAACGACAGTTGAATGAAATCCTAGTATCTGAATCACTGTTAGGAAATATAAGAAATACAGTAAGAAATACAGTATTTATATTAGTTCATATAAATATTACAATTCCTCTTATTTCCTCTGTCTTGAAGTTAATAAGGCAAAGAATCCCTCAAAAAAAGCATTTTTTAAAAGCATTGCTCAAGCTATTTGTTCTACAAAGCCGCTGTAGGCACATCAATTTGCTGCACATCAATTTTAAGCACACCAGATGAAGTGCAGATGAATAAATCAGTGGATTAATCTGCACAAATATTTTCTGAACTGAATGGACTCACATTGCTAAGGGTCACTCAAATGTCTCCAAAAATTTAAACTTTAATGCCTTATTTTTTCTGAGTTATTCACATACTCCTCCTGGTCTCTTTGGATTTCGGAATGTATATTTGGTGAATTGCTCAGAGAAAATGAAGTTTCTTCTGAAAAGTCATATAAATGACTTTGAGAGCGCTGAGTTTACATTTAATTTAGTTGGTCTTGCCAGGTTTATCCTAGCCTGGAATGTTTCTCTTTGTTGGTATATCTGAGTTTAAGCAATTTTTAAATTAATCCTATTAAATCGATTGAATGGATAAGTTGTACATGTATATTTGCACAAAACTTTTCTCGTAGCCAATAGGTTTTTTTAACTTTGTGTTCAAGACTGAGATTCGCTCTTTCCTTTGATTCAGTGAATCTTTTTGTTCAAATTCAAGGTTAACTTGAACTTGAGTTTCAGTAATGTTCAAACCTGGAGTAATGACATCCAGTGTAACCAAGCAGACGTTTATTAAGCTTTATTGGTGTTCATTGTTGTTTTTTAGGTTCTTTTACATTAGTTGGGATTTTATTGATAAAAAATCTTCATTTTCAGGAAACCTTTGGAATTGTTATGACAGTTAGGATGTACTTCGGTTTGATCTGATGAATGAGCGAATGATTCTGAACGAATCTTTTTGCTGAGTGATCTCAAATGACTTTGAGGACACTCAAAAGCCTGATTTGCCATGATTTGTCATGGTCGTCCACACAAATACACACACTGCTTTGCTGCTTGTTCCATTTTATTTTAAAATCGATCTGTAGAAATGCACAAAGAAAATGAATCATTTTGTCTTTCACGTCCAGGGGAAGAGAACACACCCGGCTGGATCTGTGCAGAAGATGATGGGAGAACAAAGGCTCCGCTCTGGTGTCCACTGCTTGCCTGTCGTATGCCTGTCTTCACCTCAAAAGCCCAGGAGTGTAAGGTTAGCAACTGCCAATATATTTAGAAAAGGCTTGTGTTTGTGCTCATACTTGGTTACACCGTGAGATTAGATTAAACCATGGTCTGTTGTGACCCAAACTTAGTTTAGAACTTTACTTTATCTAATCGATTAGCAGAAAGTTTTTCGCTTTTTGTTCTTAAGACAAACTACAAACTTGTTTTCTAGTCATTCCTGTGTGAATTCCGCCATTTCTGGCCTGAGGAAATTGAAACCACGCGCCAGCACTTCCTTTAAAGGTGCAGTCAGACTCTAGGAATGTCTCGCAAGAACATGGCAGACTCGTGAAACGTTGAGTTGACACCGAAACCTTGCCAGAGAAACTTGCCGGAGAGAAAGTAGCAATCGATAAGGGCTGTTAAGTCTGGTGAGCCTTTCATAGATCAGAGCCTGAAGTTGAGTGAGAGACACATTAAAAGGTTTTTCGTGGCCAGTCAGAAAGGTATAAAATCAATTTGTACTGTCTGTAAGATGATAGCTCGGACTACATTTTCAGCCCTAACGTTGTTACGGGACTTGCCTGTGCATTGCAAGATGAGGCGCCAAATTACCACCGCCTCCATGGGAGGATGTTATAAAGTGATCATGCAATTACTTTAATGACTGTGGGACACCTGAGCATAAATCAATGCGTCTACATTAAATTAAAGCTTCGTGCTTCAACCCAATAGCCAGGAAGTTAAAGGATATCTGCAGGAAATCAAACTCTGTCCAAGAAATCATTATTTTATGCAATCTTCCAAGGTCTACTGTAGTTCTGCTCCATACAGTATAAAGTATATCCAATTATTGTGTGTTGTGTGTACTCCAAAGTACAGGTTATTAATACCAAGATATTTTAAACAATTTGTCCAAAATGTTCTAGGTATTACGTGGAATGTAAAAAAAAAAAAAAAAAAAACCTTTTAAATTATATTGGTGTTTAGACTTCACTATAACTTTACTCTTAAATCTATAGCAAGTTAATTCACAGGGATTCGTGCAGTGTAGTGGATGCTTTATATAAATTGATTTTAAAATGTGTGTAATAATATATAAGGTAAAGTATTTTGTGAGGAGACATTTTTTTGAAAAAAAAATGCACTGCAAAATAAGAGCTCAGTAAAATAAAAAAATATATAATACAAAATAAATAAAATATTAAAATACGTTTACATTTAGGCATTTGGCAGATGCTCTTACATATCTAGAGTGATATACAAAAGCATAGAATGCCTAGAATACCTTGGTTGTATAAATAAGGATACAAGTTGAAAGTGTACAGAAAAAAAGGTAAAACATTATTTAATACTAGTGATATAGGCATATATTAGTAAATAAATGTCGGAAGGTGTTACATAGTCTCAGCAGACACTTCATTAGGTATACCTATTCAACTGCACATTAATGCAAAATCTAATCAGCCAATCAAAATTTAAACCAAGCATGAGAATGGGGAAGCAAGGTGATTGAATGTGACTTTGGGAGTGGCATTAATTGTGACATGGTTGTTGGTTCCAAAACTGCTGATCTATTGGAATTTTCATGCACAACCATCTCTGTGATTTACAGACCAAATTGCACCTAACATACCTAGTGTATCTAATGATGTGGCCAGTAGGTAGTGTTTGACTTTATTGCAGAGTTCACTGTGGTAATGACCACCTTTGGGGAATTGTCATTCTTGTGGTGTATTCGCCGATGGCCCGGTATTGACTCCCAGAGAGCAGGAGTTCAACCAGTTCATGCGGGGGCTCAGATGAGTCTTTTGAGATGCTGGATGCCTATCACAAGCAACGAGAGCTGTATGTTTCTTCCAATGAAGGCAAATGTGTGTTGCTGGTCTATGTGGTCTTCTGAAACGTGGGGGCGCAGGAACCTGAAACCATCAACCATTGATATACCCTTGATGGAGTGAGCTGCCACCAATTTACCACTGAAATCCACTCTAGTCGAGGACAGATGGTGGCATCTTAACTGTCAGATTGTTGGTTAGTATTGGTATTTGTAAAAAGGTAAACGTGGATTAATATGTGCCAGGCTGCTAGGAGAGATATTTTCTCATGGACAGAAGGTGGGATAAGAATGATTTATTAGGATTATTGTCCATCTATCAAAGTGATTAGACGGGAAGTTATTCCTTTTCCTAATTTCCTTCCTTGTTTCTTCGTCTCCAACTTCACCCTGCTAGTGGGTTGAATTGTTCCATGTCCATGCTTCCACACCGTTTTTTTTTTTTTTTTTTTTAAATCTTGGCAGCTGGCTGACTTGGCAAAGTGTAGATTAGTGCAATAAAGGGAAACATCTGTGTCGTGTGGATGGCGGATGTTAATGACCAAGATTAAAACAAATGTAGCCAGAGGGGATCAAGGCCGTCACCACAGTAATATGATTTTAGCTTGAATATTATCTTGGGGTCAAGCGATGAAGATGAATAGACCATGTAAAAGCTGTAGACACATGAGATAACAGTTTCTCGAGGCTTCTTAATCCCAAACCCAAGTGGTCTAACAAACTGCTTTTACATTTCTATATCTTCCAGCTGTAGAATATGGAATTATTTCTAATGAAAATGTAATGTATATCAATAAAGCTGGATGTAAGGAACATTAATGTAAAGAATTCTCATTGCATTGGTCCATTCCAAGTTCACCCTGAACTCATGTTTTCATCTCAACATTGACAAGTGGCCATTAGGTTGTCTGGCATTATGTCTTTATTGCCAAGATTTTTCATACAGGCTCAGAACTCGTCTTTTAACTTCTGGGGAAAAAAAGCTCTTTGTCAAAATTTACTTCAGCAACATATCGAGTGCCTCACCAAACCATTAAAAAAAAAAAAAACTTTATTCTGTCTAGCGCTCATTTAAGAATACTTTGATACCTGAGGAATTTCATCATGGTTGCTTTGAAGTGAATGACAACATGAAAAAAAAGGGATTTTTTGGAACATCGAGCATCTCTTATGTGCAGAAATGTTGACTTTGAAGTAGCGGAGTTTGAGTCTATCTATTTTTAACTCATAACTAAGAAGACTGTGATGTAATATGGCTGACAAAAAACATGAAACTCCAAAGGCGTTTAAGTTGCTGGCATGGTTTGACCCAACAAAATGAACAAAATACCAGCTGAGAAATATAATTTGGTGAATCTGTGTATGCTGCTCCAGTACGCTACAGTTTCAGGGACCTCTCAGGTCAAGGTCGGGGTCAAGGTTCACTGAAGCAGTTCCAGAGGCTCATGATGGCCCACAAACTTGCTAACATACTTTCTATCTTTTTGCCTTTTTTATATAGGAGACATGACCTTGAATATATCCATGAACTCGCATTTATTTATCTCTTTATCATATGTAAGTAATCCGAGCTCAAGATTAAACACATGTCATGGCGACATTTATTTGGCAAGGTTATGGGCACTGGAATAATGTTGGTATTAGGCTGTTTTGAAAATTTCGAATGAACTTCGGTGAAATTATGGCAGCATGTGGCAAATATGGAGCATGCTGTTGATGCATGTAAATGCGTCTTCATGAGAACAAGTGACAAAACAATACCTGACATCGGCAATTTAACAAAATATGAAATTATGAAGCAGCCAAAAGGGTAAACAGCGTCTTAAGGGCTTAACGTGGATGTGATGAAGTTTGAGCACTTTTCAAACACCACAGTGTAGAGTACAGTAGAGTAATTTGGGAGCTAAGATGCACCTCACTGTAATATTTCCATAAGAAACTGAAATGGAGAAGTAACATTACAATACTAAGAGATGCATGAGATGAGATGCACACACTATATGTGGGGAAACAATTGTGTCCGTCCCAATCTTCGGTTGGAATTCTAAAACCTGTTAGAAACTCAAGGGACCATGGATGTGGTCAACTTCGTGAGAACAGACGTTAATTGTGATTATTGCTCCAAATGAAGGTTCAACCTTGGTTGTTTTGAGGTTGTATTTGCAACATTGTTATCTTAATATCTTCTTAATATCTTGGATTGCGAGTAACTTTGTCTGCGAACATTTTGGAAGATGAGCAAAATGTTAAAATCAATCAAACGAGCGAGGTCTTGACATATGAGTAGTACGCATACGCTTTGTCAGCTGAGTGTCACGTGATCACAACTGATCCAATGGTTCTGTTCCCTCACGTGCTGCAGGATTGTGGGTATTCATCTCCCATGCTCAGTCTCAGTGCGCGTATGGTCAACATCCGTGCGTGCGTATACTGAGAGGTTCCTTGTTATGGTGTTGTATGGTGTTCCTTTGTAATGGTGAAATTAGTTAGTGTTATGCATTTAATATCATTAGCAAAGTATCCAGTATTGGCCCCACCCTAGATAGCCACCCCAATAAAGTCACTGGGTTTAATCTGCCCACACTACAGTAATAGATATATAGCTTAACCTATTAAATAGAGCAACAGAAATCCTGGAATGCATACCTGGGTTAAGGCGGCAGGTAAGGAAGGAGATTTAAGTACAACCTATAACTCGCTTGTGATTTCTGATGTGTTATTAAATCATTTCCTCTTTGTTATCCACATGCTGATACATAATTAGTTTTCTGGTCATGTCATTACATTTCCCTGAAATGGCCTGTGGTCTGGATTACTTGAGGGTACGCAATCTTTTTGGTATTTGTTGATCACTCCTGTGTAGGTTGTCTAGCTGTGTGATTAAGTTCTTTGACCGTGGCCTTCTGGTGCTCCTACTCTCTCATCACTCCTGCTGATGTTCTGAATGGTGAGTGAGCTGTGCCATGCGTTCACCAACAGCCCCTGAACTCCTTGACTGACTGCCGAGTGCAGATGAGATAGCCGAGTGACACCTCCAGCGATAGTGAACATGCGAGCCGAGTCTATTTATAATGCCAGTTGGAGAGGGACTGATATACGACGCTGATGACTTGCTGCTGGGGGGGGGGGGACGGGACGAAACCCACACATCTTGGTCTGATCCATGGCATGACCTGACATGAAATATAGATCAAACAACGTCTCGGAGAAAGGTGCCCTTCTCATTTCATGCCAGCCCTCTATTGATTTAGGCTTTTATAGTTTTCTTTTTTTTTGAGTCGTCTTGATGAAACTGTCCTTCCATTCAGACCACGTAGAGATTACTCCTCACTTCTTTTCTTTAACTTCACATTTTGTTGTTTTCTCAGCCCTGTGAGGCGAAGATGCCGCAGAATGGATTAAAAACTCTTCCTCGCACATCTCTGCTCATGTGTTGTGGCTCGGCCTCTGTTCTTCTGCAGCACTGTCTGTCTCTGGCAAACGCGAAGGAGAACAGCAGGGGTGCTGAAAAAAGTGCCTGCGCCTGTTTAAAAAGCATCAAGAAAACCTGCAGTCATATATCTGCATGCCTTCATCGGGGGGCTGGAGGTGGCTTTGGGTTATTAATTACTGATGCCATAGCCTCCCACCTGCCTTCTACGCCCTGCTTCTCCTCCTTGCCTTGTTATGGATTTTGTATAATTAATGAAGAAGGACATTGATTTTTTTTGGTTGTTTATGTTTCCTGAAGATAACTTCTTCCATCCACCCCTAATCTGCCAGTTGTTTATTCACACGGTGCCATTGTCACCCGGTGTTAGGGCAGAGTCGGGCCAATTTTCCGCTGTGTCTCCAGGATCAGTAAAGGCCAAAGAAGCATGCCCTTAGCATACACACTATGTCAGTAATAGGAGGAAGTGTCAATCTGATTCTGTTCTTCAGTTTTAGATCACAGCAGGCCTGTCGCCTAGACTGTCACGGCTCAGACCGGCAAAAGCACAATGGTCAGTGAAAACTCTACAGTATCTCATAAGAGCCTGGGGGTGAAAATACTAAATGCTTCTATTACATTTCAGTCACTCTTGCATTTATCAGATGTTATCTGCTACAGGGTATTTAGGCTAATTTTAGGACTGATTTGCCCTTCCTGATAGTAGTGTCCCAAATTCAAACTGATGTTAACCATTTATGTTCAGGAGGCTTCTGTTAGAATATTAGAATACTTCTATGTAAAAGAGAAAACACATATTTCTCTGTGTGTAATACCTCTCAACGAACCTTAAAAGCTCGGAATCACAGTTGGCTTTTCTCCACTGTGCAAAACAGCACTACTACTTGGTGACAGCTTTTTTTTTCTTTCTTTCTTAAATACGACTCCTGCCTGAGGATTCCAACCAGGATTGGCTGCATTAATCACCGTGCATAGCCAGCAGCAGCAAAAACTCTTGACGCGTCAGTGTGTTAGGGGAGAGAATGTCTTGGTAATGATCCTGAGTGTAGCACTACTTTTTTTTTCTTTTTTTTTTCCCTTCTACGTACTCACTGGCAGTCATCAGTGCTAGACTAACATGTAATGATCTCTCAGGTGAGCTTTATTCCCAGTGAGCTATTAAAGGGTTGTCACCAGAGACAAAAGGGTTGAAAGGGTATTAAATAGAGCAGAAACACACACACATGCACACATCTTTTAAGTCTATTTTTTAACAGCTTGAAAAAAAAGGACGTGCCACCCAGAAAAATGACATGCTTATTTATTAATGGGTTGCATTTTTTTTTTCTTTTTCATTTAAAATCTTTTAATTTTTTTTTTTTTAGCATTTGATCTGCCAAGTACTTTCCTTTTTGTCTTAGGCTTGAAATATAAGTACCTTTGTCTCTCCATGCACTTTTAACCAGTAGAGGGCAGTGTGGCTCTGGTGTGTAGGCAACAGGGGTAGCACTGCACCAGTACCAGAGTGCGAGGTCATCTGCATAGGGGATGATCTGTTGCTTTGACAGTTACGTGCTAATTACTGGACCTCATTCCTGCTCCAACAGCGCCTTGAGCATGACACGAAGAGTCTTGCCCTCTGATCCCACACTCACTATAACCTTATTCTTATTGAGAGAGCAGGCAGCCAATAATATAACCTTGACGTGAGCGACAGAGCACTAGCGAAATGTGCTAATTTAAACGTCAGTGCTCTGTTTGACTTACCCTTAAGAGCGTGATGGTACTTTATGAGAACAAGCGCTTCACCGCACCCTGCTAACGCCACGTCTTTTGTTTACCACACTCCTGCGAAGTGCCTCGCATCATCCCCTCCTCCTGCTCCTAGATGCTAATTACTCTGTCAGTCCTCTCCACCTGATTACACCACATGGACCACAGGATAATGTCAAAAAATTAAATGCCTCACTGAAAATCAATTGTCTTGTAGAGCAGGGCACTCGGTTTGCAGCTGGCTGAGGTAAATGTGTCCTCTGGTGAAATCTTGAAGCATCACATCTTCCTCTAAAAAAGGGTTTCATTTGTGTTTAGCCATCACCCATGGCTGATAAGGTAGAGCACTGGAACAAAACAAAAAAAACCAAAGGTAGAGGATTAGGTGATATAAGCCCCATTCCATTCCTTATCAGGGCTTGATTAGTAGTGGTGCTTTGTAATTGAGATTACTGTGAGCAGAATATTAAGCTGCTTTTCTTTGGGCAATGCTAGGACAGGCGAGCATCCTTGATTTGGGTAGGCTGCTTGGCAACACTTCCTGCTTCACCGCAGGGGCTCGAGGACCTTTTATCCTCTTCTCTCAGCCATCAGATCAAGAAGATTAACCACATACCATTCTCTTAGTCTTCACATCTGTTGTTTTCTGCCAAATTCCAACTTCCACCATGACATTGACTGGTCATGATCTGGAGTCTTCTTGTAAGTTTTGTTTTTAAGCTCGATATGAAATAAAACAATGGTGAAAAACAGACTCCCAGCTCTCTGCCCTATTATATATATAAAACTTCAACATATCATTATTGTGTTGTGTCAGAAAATTGGTGCCAGGAGGGATGATGAAATAAGCCGAGTCTCTCATTGAATTAACTGGACGCATTGTAATTAGATGCGGCAAACAGGACATGGGGAAAAAAATGAATATGAATGTTGCTTTGTGATATTGTGGCAATGTCAGACGCTGCTCGGAGCACTAATATGCTGAAGCACTTTCTGATTTTCTGCCACCTACTAATAATATGTCTGAGATAAGCAATGGAAACTATTTTCTTCTTAAAGGATACATCTAGCTTGAATTACTGTAACTATGTTTATATTAAAATATTTGGGATGTGTTTAGAGATTCTAAAGCTAATTTGCTCGTTGGTGTTTTAGTTATTCCCATCAGGAATTAAGGGACACAGCAAGAACACTGCTTTTGGTTTCAGGTCTTGGCTCATTTTATATA
>JAOVVB010000001.1:15339287-15349512 GCA_028570985.1 Heterobranchus longifilis
CACACACACACACCCACACACACACCCACACACACACACCACACACACCACACACACACACACACACACACGTAATTTGGAAATGCCAGTTAGCCTAATCTGCATGTCTATGGACTGTAGGAGGAAACGACAGAAATAAAAGGTCTTTTGTACTATTATGTTTAAACTCCCAATTAATTATTTTTTTTATTTATATAGTATTTTACAGGTTGCTGTAAATTACAATAAGCATATACCATCATAATGAAATGTCATTTATACAACAAAAAAAATTATTATAAACAACAAACATTATTTTATCAGACATACTGTATGTAAGGCTCAAAAATAACAGTTGCACTATGGACATGCTTTTGCAAAACTCCATGGTGGCCAAAACAAGATAAACCTTTGAGAGGTCTGGATCTAAAGTGCCACTTTCAGCGTTGTCATCAGTTAAGCCACAGCAATTCCCTAGAGAACTTGCTAATCAAACAGCCCTCCATGTTCGATTTGCCCTTGCCCGCTTAACGGCACTGGCCTTTTTTTTTTGTTCCCCTTTATTCTCTTAACTGATTGTGACTTTGCTTTCATTGTGTGAACTGAGGCAAAAGATTGAGCAAACTCTATTCAGTTCAGGAAAATTAGAGCACATGTCATATTGTAGCCATTTCTTATTGAAAGAAACAGTAAAACATTCAAAACAGGCAGAAAATAGCACTTTTTTATTAAGTTATTTCATTAGCATCAATAAGCATTTAAACTCAGCACACTTTTAGTCAACAGTCTGTTTTGTTCTCTAACTAAGTGAGAGGAGAAATCTATTTACTATTGATTTAGGTCATGCAGGTCAAACTCCTGACCACTGGCCTTGTGAGTGACAGGGAAAACAAACTAACAGCACAGACTAGTCAAGTCACAAGCTGACTGAGTCAAAGGCTTGTAGAACAATAACTATTAGAAAATGTTCCCTGTGATGTTACCATTGGTACAATGTCTGGTTCATGTAGTATATTCTATTTTATACAACAGTTTGTTCCATGTCAGTAGTGTTCTAACACTCATTAATTACACTAACTCTTGGTCACCAGCATGGGTGAGAGCAGGTCGGTTGGGTCCGCAGTAATGGAAAGAGGGGAGGGCAGCTGCCTGCCAAAACATATAATTAAAACCAGTCACAGAAGAACTTTCAGCACGAAAACACATCTGATGTCTTAAACAACACTTTGTCTCCTCAGTAATTCCATCTAAGTTGTTCCAAATTGCCTCTGAACCGTCCATTTTTCTTCTTCTTCTTTTTTTTTTATAGGCTGATGTAAACTACAATGTTAACCAGCTTCTAACACAAAGCTAAATCCAAAATCACTTTCTAACCCCTGATCAAGCGCACTACTTGGTGTGTGGAACAAGGAAAGGTACACCCTACATGGTGTAACAGTTTTCTGTTTGAAGCTATTTTGCATTCAACCCTTGAACGCAGAAGACAATCTAAAGCAGAATAAATGGAAATAAAACTTATACATCTCCTAACTTTCTCACGACGGTTCACCAGCTAAATTTTTTTATTAGTTTATTCTTCTCGTCTTTTTGCTAGAAAACTTAAAAAAAAAAAAAAAAGAATTTAAAATCACTTTCACTGCTATTAATTAGGCTAACTGTCTGTTACCAGGTCTGACAAATGGTTAATTCTGACAGGTGTGGAAAAATACCAAAATAACTGGTTAAATAACAACAACTTATTTGGTGGATCTAAATAACAAACAAAATATAATTTGTTTATAACAAATGTTGTTATTAGAACTTTTGTATAAAAGAAATATCACACTTAGTCATGCTGTTGTACTAAATATCAGCATGGCTGTGATATCTTCAGTACAGTGTCCTTGTGCCTACAACTACATTACAGCCATTCTGATATTCAGCACAACAGTGCTCCCTCTTCTTAAATACATTTATTCTTTACTTCAGTGTAGTTATTAATGCAAATACATAAACAAGCCATAACACACAAACCCCAGTGGCATTTCCTAAGAAAAGCAATAGCTCAAAATAATGTTGGAAATAAAATGTAAATATATACAGGGGAAGTAAAAGTTATTTTTTGTACATCTCATTCTTATTTACAGTCCTTTTAAATGACCCTGATCCTTAATAACTGGTCTTTATCACAACGCAGGATATTTATTGCCTCCCCTTGCTTTATATCTTTGTTGCAAAATTTGTGTTATGACCTTGTTTTTGACCTTTATTCAGTTATCAAACAGCTTCTTCTTCAAATAATTGTCTCATCTCAAATGTCTAACCTACAGGTATCATGGGAAAATAAGGCAAATGACAGAAAACTCTCATTTCAAAGATAATATCCTATACCACCTAAATTCCCCAAAATGTTTCCTTTTGCTTAATCACGTGGCCTTTTTAAACAAACACTGATTAGGCGTAATAGCATTTTATAGATATTTACCAAGAGGACTATGAACTGAAAAGGAGTTCTCTAACCTGATTTACGAGTGATGAGGCTTGCTTGTTAAGATGTAAAAGTCCCTTTTGTAATACAATAAAGGGAATAAGAGATTGCTTGCCAAAAAAGCTCAGGCTTAATTACATGTAATTAGACACGTTGTTGGAGAGCTGATACACAGTGCCAACCCCTGGGTAAAGAGCATAATAATTATAGAAAAGTAACTTCAGTGTGCCAATAATAACAGCCTACAGATTATATAAAATAGAAATGCAAGCATCTCAATTTACGAAGGTTTCATTTTGTTCAGAGGTTTGTGAAATGAAAGATGCAGTCAGTTTGAAATCACAATGCATAATGGGAACCCTGAATGTAAAGAATAAGCTCTTGCTGACTGTATGGTGAATCAGTCTCACAATGTAGACTATTATAACATTAGTTCCTTGGCCCCACTGATGTAATATCCTGCAAATCCCACCTTTTAAATAAAAGAAAGTTTGCCATGGCCCAAGCATTTAAGGAACAGACTAGATCAGAATATATAGCATTTCTTCAAGCTGATGTATTTCAGTACTGAAAATTGCACTTCCTCCACAGCAGGGGCAGCAGTCAGACTGCAAGTTTGCTTTGGGCTACCCACATGCTGTCACCACTCACAAGGATCCACAAAGGCTGGCAGCTTTTTCTGTGAAGACCTTTTGTGTGAACACGATGAGGGATACAGTTAAAGCGTTGGATGGTAGTAGGAACAGCAGGGCCACTTTTCGTTCCTCGGGTTGGTCTATTATCGGTGACTTCAAATCTTATTGATGTTCTATTTGCAGATCTTGATTTTATGCGAAGGACTTCATCGCATCAGCAATGGTAGAGGTCTACATGGCAGTATACACTATACATGCTTAGGAATTTGGCACCATTGTGAATAACCTGGTTGGGAAGATGAGAATAACCAAGGGAGATGTTTGGAGAGCCCATTGCAAGATGTTTTTTAAGCAGTCATACTACAACAGTATCTGTACTAGCACTTATACAGGATCATGAGTTGCCCCGTTGACTTTGTTTTCAGCAGGGTTTAATACTACGATTGACCTATATAAAGCACTAAGTGGACGCTTGGTTTTCTACGATTCGATAAGTGCTGCAGGCTATTTGTTGATACCTTAAACAGCTTTCCAATTATTGTTCAGGACTCTAACCCAGTCACAGTGTTTGCTTAGTCAAGTCATTTGTTAATATGTTTTCTTTGGTAAAAGAATAGAAATGTATAGTTAATGGAATTATATTATTTGGTATTTTAAAAACGCCGCGATGCTGCCCCCACACACGTGTTCACTCAGGTTTGTTGAAACTTAAGTAGCTGGCTGCATTATGTTTCGGGGTGCCCTCGTTTTATTTATGCAGTCATAGCTAGTCTTGCCAGAGTCCCTGCTTGCACACCATGTGTCATTGTCCTTATTACAAATCACAATCTCTGTTTCTCTCTTGCGCTCTCTCTCTTTTTCCACCACTTGCTCTGGCTTGCTCATTGGGAATAAATTTGTAAATAAATGTATACATTTAAAATTATCCAGAATTTTATATAATTTGCTTAGTGACATTGTCTATTGTTCAAAGCACTATACAATTAAAATTAAATGTAATTGACACATAAAGTTCTAGCTTTTTAAAGTTTCCCATAAAGAGAATGAGAAAGAGAAAGGGAGACAGAGAGAAAGAAATTTGCTCTTGCTGTGGTGCAGGAGCATCACAGACATTTTGATAATCACAGTATTGAAACTATATGGCCAAAATTACGTGGACACCTGACCATCAAACCAACAAGTGTCCATGATAAAATCATATAACACTACTGACACTGCTGTATAATTTGGTTCTGCCTTTCAAACCATGTCATTATAAACCTAGATTAGTGCACAGGGACATTGTCATGATGAAACATGCTTGGGCTGACATATGGGTGTGACTGTTAGGGGTCCACATACCTTTGTCCCTAAAGTTTATTTGTTATTAAGTATAAACACACAATTAAATACAGAAACAGATTGTGGGGATGACCTATATATTATGGGAGGAAGAGAGAGAGAGAGAGAGAGAGAGAAAAAGAGAGAGTAAAGTCACACTGACAGCTGTTTTGTTCCACAGAGATATGAAATGCAAATGTTACCTACAGCAGAGCTGCACTGAGCCATGATGAACATCACTCTGCACTCAGCACTTCATGTTTTTACTGCTTATGTGGATACAAAGTGTTACTGGATTATAGGCGCACAATTTGCTTATATGTTAGATATTTTCATTTTTTTTTTTAAATCTGTGAGTTAATTTATTGCAAAATCTATTGTAAGGAATATACATATTTTCAGTATCACATTAATAGTCTAATACAATGTTAACTTCACATGTAAACAATCATACATTTCATATGTTTTTTTTTCTTTTATATTTCTCATTTGTTCATCACTATGTGCGCATTACCAGACACATTTTTTAGTTCAAGTTTTTTGGTCAAATCAGATTTGCATATTACGAAGGTTCACTTTCAAATATTTACAAGTAACTTTTATCTGACTAATGTGGATCCGTCTGTCCTCTGAAACACATCGATACTTCTTTGCTCACGTTATTTGAGTTAAAAAATATGCTTGGAGTTTTGTTCTGCAGGACGGCAAGCAGTTAGTCAGCTGCATTTGTTGAGGTCCAGAAGAAGGAAGAAAGCCAGACCCCTTGCTTTAATTGTTTTAACAGCTATTGCTGGCACTGCTGTGATGAGGTCAGTGCCCCATGCATGAGGCAAAATGTTGTATAAATTTATAAAAGTGACTCAGATTTGATCTGAAAAACATCAGATTTATGCATCCAGATAGCCCTAGAAATCAGATCAAAACTTAAAAAATAAATTGCAATTGAGCAACTTCAGGCTGGTAATGTGCACGCAGCCTAAATTTATTTCACTTGTGTTTTGTTTTTTCCCTGGTTGACCAATTTACAATGAACTGAACCTGGAGACTCTGTCCATACTTGTGAACATCAGTGTTCATATATATATATATATATATTATTAGTATAATTAGTGTTATTTGTTTTGTATATTATGAATATTATTAATATACCCTGTGATTTAACACTGCACTACTGTCAGAGATGCTATTATAGAAAATTAATCAACACCTTCTGAACGAGTTAGACAAAAAGTTCAAAATAACCGAATTTTATAAAGTTTGCGGTCCCTTTTCTAAATTAATTCCTCCTGAAAAAATGACTGATAAGGAAACAGTGGGGTTTAAGTTATAGAACTTTATTCCATAAGAATCAACTGATTTATACTTTGTTAAAAGATTTAAAATGAATAATAAAAAATTGAAAGAGGTAACTGAGGATCAATGAGATTTTGGACATAAAGACATAAAGGTTCCTCGAGGTTCTTCTTGGTCCTTGAGGTCACTAATGCGTTCCACCTCGAACCAGAAGTGTCAGCTAATGACATTAAATAGGGGCTGTGAGGAGAGATAATTGCGAGTACTTTGGTGGAAGGAAAGGTTAATTACTGAGTAAATCAGTTAGTACTTTTTTTTTTTTTTTTACTGCAGTGGTAAAAAGTGGGCAGCTTGTAAGAGGCATGATATTTACTCCTATTCGTGTTTACTAATTAAAAGCCTGAGCAGATGCAGGTTTATGCTAACACCATGGCCCTGGTCAGAAAATGGGTTTTGCTCCTCCTTAAAGGGAGTCATTGGAGCTGTGGGGATGAATACAGATTAGATGTACTGTGGATTAAAACTGATGGCATTAGATCTGTCTTTTGACACTTTTCACTTTTATCAAGACTTCGTAATGACTGGTTAGAAAAACCTGCATTAAATTCACATTGAGTGATCATTTGCAAGTTCCTTTCACTATAGTATAGTACTGTATATAAAATAATACTATGATAAATACTAATAATACTACGATAAATGTACTTTAATAAAAAAGTACTAGGCTATTGATGAATCCAGTGCCCCTGATTTTAATGTTTTCTCTCACATGCTATTCATGACCTGTGAAATGAATAAGACCTTCTAAAATGTGCGAAGGTTCTGCCACATTAAAGTCCTTACTTACCAAGGACATGACTGTCATGATGACTAAATGGTGACAGTAATTTTCTAATATTTAACCATTAATAAATAGTTTATGGTTTTAAATAAGACACATCAATTTAAAGTGGTTATGTTTTATAGTGCTGCTTCATATTACCACTTTTATCTAGTATTTACATAGACACAGAATAGACAATTTGAACATATAGCATTTAAGCTGTTATTTGTTTAGCTTTTTTTAATAGACATATATAGGGCTCAGAACTGTGCAGTATAGAAAGACGCATACTTTTTTTCAGCATAAAATAGGCATTATTAACTGAATTTTAGTTCATTTTACCCGACGTCCTAAACACGACTGATTAAAAAATTTGAAAATGGGTCACACAGGCAAAGAAATAACACACATACACATTATCACATGTTTCTCTGGTTGTTATATAATATATAGTATGCTACTGTATATACTGTATGGTTGTTATATGATTATAATAATATGCTAATTCTACATTTTCTACATTTTTGTGACATCATTCCCATATTTCAGTAATGGTAAAATTCACCCTATATAAAAGTAATGATAACTTTTTATTTTACCTGACATATCCGAAAACTCAAATACACAGTTTGAAGTCTAAAGCCTCCCCATTAACACACACCAGGAAAACTTCCATATAAGCACATATTTTATATTTTAATTGTCATTGACATATGCTGAGTTGCCAGGACGTATCTGTGCCGCTTGGGCTTTAAGAGTTTTCAACATGCCAATTCAATCATTCAATTTTTACAGTAAGCTATCACCTCACTAATCATATCAGTAATTTCCATAAATTACAATATAGAGTATCTGCTACAGAATCTGCGATAGCTCATGTTTAGAAAGGTAGATCACAGATTAATTACATGTATACTTTCCTACTGAACAATGCACAAAACTACTAGTTGGAATCATAAAATGCATCACACAGCTTCAAAAAGTTTCTGTGATCCATGCTTGCATCAGTAAGACACAAAACACACACACACACACACACACACACACACATGCAGATAATGAAGAACATGCATCTCTTTATCATGCATGACAAGAATAATAATGGGTTCATTTGAAAGAAAAAAAAATCTTTATGAACTTTTCTTCTCCCCATTTGCCAGGGATTGATTTTATGTCCAAATAATTAGGAGTAATAGGCAGAACATGATGAACTCCATCCTGAAGTAGCCCATTAATTCCAAGATTAAGTCCTTGTGGGAGCTACCTAAGATAACAATTAAACCATACATTGTGGGATTTTAGACCCTCATATGGATAAGACTCTTGAAAGGTTCCTCATGGGCCAACTGCTTGGCCTGAGCTTGAGCTCCTGCATTTTATCCTATTTGTAATTATTCAGTGTGTCTTTAAGGGCGCCTTCGATCAGAGAGCACAAACGATGCACAACAGCACTAATTGGAATTATAAAATGTGCTGTTCAGCTTGGAAAGGTCGCTGTGAAGCTTTCTTGCCTCCGTAAGGCATAGCGCGCACACACACACACACACACACACACACACACACACACACACACATGCAGATAATGAAGCATGCCCCAATGAGGGTATTAGTGCAAGTTCTGTCATTATCAGATTAATGCATAACAGCGGTGTGGCCTGAGACAGAAGCAGGAGCAGACAAGCATGAGAAGACTCCATTAATATTCACAGTCACCTTTTTGCTGCTTAATTGATTTGTGGACATGACTGTTGAATGAGCACCCTGTTGTCATGTCACTCTTTAGAGCTCCTAAATAGTGAATGACTTGTTTGCTTTTAGGACGTGTCAGTCTCAAAAATCAGTGAGGCTGATTATTTACTTTAAGGCTTTAATGAACAACAGAGCTCATAAAGAGTAGCCAGGAATTTTATAATATATTTAATTTCATTAACTGTCTTTACTTCATCCATCACATGTTGCATAAACATGTAAGAAAAATGTTACTGTATTAAAATACTGAATGGCTTTGCTATTATGGATGGTGTTGCATGTACTGTATGGGCTGCGTAACATATGCAAGATGCATTCATTTTAATAACACTTCACAACAAAGTCTGATTTTAAAATGTCAAAATAATCTTATGTCACTTTAACATGTCAACTTGACGTTAAAAAGGACAAAAGCAGTCATTCAGCTGGTGTCTCAATCTTTAGATTGTTACAGTATGTACATTAAAACAAGAACTTCATCTAGGAATGTAGACTTTGTTATGAGGGGCTTACACATGTCTTACCCAGCCCTATATGCACCCCTATTAATTAAAGCATTACTGACTGTTATAAAGCAGCACATTTTTGATGTGTAAATTAATCCAGTAATCAATACAATCTTTAGGCAAGTGCTGGTTATTTTAATAAGCCTTTATAAAATGTCATTTTATGCAAGGATAACCTGTCTTGATGGGTTTATGTAGATGTCATGTTGCTGTAATGTCACTTAAATAAAAGGTTATTTGGTCATTTCATATTAAATAGAAGGTTTCATCTGTAATATAAAGGGTTAAAGTTTTTTAGATTCAATGAAAAAAAACTTTTGTGTTTTGGTCCCAATTTTGCCTTCAGAACTGCTTTAATTCTTCATGCATAGATTCAATAAGGTGCTGGAAACATTCCTTAAAGATTTTGCTCCATATTGGCAAGATAGTATCAAGCAGTTGCTGCAGATTCAGCTGCACATCCATAATGCGAATCTTCTGTTGGAACACATCCCAAAGGTGCTCTATTGGACTGAGATCTGGTGACTGTGGAGGCCATTTACTGTAAGTCAAATGAATTAATTGTCACGTTAGAGTTCGATATTTTTTTAACTTTGTAAAATCGCATGTTATCTAGTGGTCATAAAGGGATGGACATGGTTACCGAAGGGTAGGGTCAGAATTTGGTGTAAACAACATTAAAGCATGGATCCATCCTGAGTTGTTTTTTCTGGTTACTGTATTGTTACCGGGTCCGTACCACAATACAGTAACCAGGACAAACAACGCAGGATGGATTCATGCTTTAATGTTGTTTACACCAAATTCTGACCCTACCATCCGTATGTCGCAGAAGTAATTGAGACTCATCAGACCAGGCAATGTTTTTCCAATCTCACATGTCTAACATGTTATATGTTCAGAGATGCTCTTCGGCATACCAAGGTTTTAAAGAGATGTAATTTAAGTTACTCTTACCTGTCTATTAGCTTAATCCAGTCTGGCCATTGTGCTCTGACCTCTGCCATCAATAATGCCCAGAGAACTACCACTCACTGGATATGTTTCTTTTTTATTTTCTGTAAACCCTTGGGATGGTTATGCATGAAAATCCCAGCAGATCAGCAGTTTTAGAAATACTCTGAGCAGCCCGTCTGCCAACAACAACCATGCCATGTTCCAAGGTTTTTAACACTAGAAGTGCCGCGCCAGTGTCACCTACTTTTAACGCGGTTCACGGTCATTTGACCGCCTATTGTTTTGAATGGGAAGCTGTTGCTGACACACAATGATCAGTAGATGGCGCTTTCACCCAAAGCAAATAGTTTAGCTCCAAGATTAACTTGCACTTGGGCAATTCGCCATTCATTCCCGCGTTGATAATCAGCTGTATTTTTTTTTTATATTCAACTGAGAAAACCTACTACAGAGTCTCTAAGGGGAGTCACTAAGTCTCTACTTATAAGATAAATAA
>JAOVVB010000001.1:15382006-15393695 GCA_028570985.1 Heterobranchus longifilis
CTGCCGCAGACGAGAAGTTCATTTAGAGTTATCAGCCTGAAAAATGACCAATTAACAGCACCTCAGATTAGAGGCGTGACCCCAACCTTTTGAACGGTAGTGTACCTGTATATTGTTTAAGCACAGACAGTTCGGTGCTCTGTAACATGTTGCAGGGCTGGTTTATTCAAAGAAAGATTACATTTTACATCTTTTCAACATACAGTTGAAATACGGTATTAGGATCTCACATTTTCTCAGAACATAACAAAGGGCACCTTCTTCTTTTCTGAAAGTGGAATGTTCTCTGTTACTTCAATACATATGGCATGTAGACTATCTAACAGAAGGAGATGTCACTTAGAACTTTTTTGTGGTTAATCAAACTTCTTTCTTTATCCTTTTTTTTGTTGAAGTTATTTAAAATATTGCTTTTATCAATAAAAAAAACATGACCACACTTCATGTCAGTTTAAAGTAATGCAATCTTTCTCTCATGCTCAGTGAAAATAAGGTCATGCAACTATACTTGCATTTGAACTGTAGAGAACAGTTCTTGTATCCTGAATACATGTTTTGTACTCATTCTGATTCTGATACCAATTTAATATTAATTTAGACATGTAGTATCTGTAATAAAGCAATATCCATAAGCATAGTTGTTAAAATTGCACCTTGTGTTTTAGTGCTTTGTGCTTGCATATATGTGAAGTGCTCTCTCTGTCTCTCATGTAAGTAAGAGATTTTATACATATTATGCTGTAGCAGTCTTCTTCATTTATCATATGTCAATGACTTTTGCTGAAGTGCTTCTGACTCAGGAGATATCAGATTCTTTTGCAGCCTAGACTGGGAAAATAGTTGAGGGCAAGATGAATGGAGCCAAATACAGTAGGCTCAAAATCCTGGCATGGATTTACCTTCTTCCACAATCCAAAGCCTACTGCCAAACCCAGAGTTCAATCTATTTAATAATTTGTCTCAAGAATTATAAATTGCTGTTTGCCTATATCCAATCTGACAGAGAGCTTGATCACCATTCAACTTGACAGAGCTTTAGCAATTATTACATAATATATAAATACATGTGGATAGACAAAGAAATCAATTTCTGCTATCCATATACAGCCAATTATTAACCTGTAGAGGATGGAGGCTGGAGTCAATTACTTAAGAGTCACCATGCACAGATGTCTTCAGGATATGGAATGTTGCATTTTAGTATCAAGCCACTCCTGAACCAGAGACATCAGAAGTGTCCTATCCATTGTAAGGAGAAAAAGAACTAGACTGTTGCTCAGTGGCTCAAAGTCTTCTTCTCAGATAAAAATACATTTCATTTGGAAATCAAAGGCTCAGAGTCTCAAAGCAAAAGTCACAGAATCTAAGTTGCTTGGATTTTCCTTTTCCAGCAGGACTTGGCACCTGTTCACAGTCCCAAAACTACCATTAGCTGGTTTGTTGACTATGATATTATTGTGCCTAATTGGCAGCCACCTTAACCTCATAAAGAAACTATAGGTTATGTCATGAGGATTATGAGAAACACCTGACTGAACCAACCGAACAGAAAGCTGCTATCAAAGCAACCTGTTCTTCAGTAATGCCTCAAAAGTGCCACAGACTGATCACCTCCATACCATCTCACACTGATGCAGTAATTCGTGCTACAGGAACCCTGATTAAGTACTGAATGCATAAATTAACAAAATATTCAGAGTTTGGATATTTCTTTACCGAGTTTTCTTTCTTTTTTTTTTTTTTTTTTTTTACCAAATTAGAATATTTTGAATATCCTAATATTTTGAGATACTGGATTTCCTTGAGATGTAAGCTGTAATCATCAAAATAAAAAGGCTGGAAATCCTAAACTTTATGTGTACTAAATCTAGAATGTACAAGCTTTATTTTTTTCATTAAATTAGGAAAAACATGATATTCCATTTTTTTGAGCTGCACTAGTACAGTATATTGTGTGTATATATATGATGCCAATTTGCATTTCTATTGTTGATGGTATTTATTTATCCACTCATCTACAATGAATTATCTACCACAAAAAAAAAATATTTACCACAAAAAAAAATGTTGGGGCAAAATGCTGCAGGCCAATGCTTTTTATCCTAACAGAATGTTAAACAGATTGTTACAGTACACAGTAATACAAACCAGACTACAACTCACAATTCAATGTCCACTGGCATGAGCCAGGAATACTGACCATAATGAACAATGGGTGTCAGGTGGGACCCAAATCCTCATGGAGCTTGCACAGGGTTTAAAAAGAGTGGGTGCTAAAATTTTGCTATAGCCAAACTACAAGCTAAGAGACCCTCTTTTGCTCCTGTCCACTCACCCAACACAAACTATGGCTCGTGGGTATAATCCCTATGCCACAGGGCTTGCCAGGCAGAGATAAGTCCATTGAGGGAGCTGTTAAATGACTCAGTATGGCATTAACCTGCCCATCTGTTTCACTAAAGAATGCTCTGGAATACCCAGGGGGCTGGCATAGATGGGCTGAAAAACCCTAGCATGTTTACCAAGTGAGCTGATAAGAGCTGTTTAGAGAGAGGCACTAACAAAATGGAAGAAGTGTTAGACCCATGCTGGGATTTTGCAGTTTAGGCTAACAGCCATTTTATTAACCCATGTGCAAAGAACTGCCAAGACTGCAACCAAACACAGCTGTATATTACTGCAAAAAAAAATTTATCACTCAATGGGTCATTTGTTACAAGGTGTTGTAAAATGATCGTACATGATCCTATGTACTGGATAACTTGATAACACCTTGTAAGCAGGTTAAATTTTATTCACATATATGATATTTTTTATAAATAGTTTAATTTTGCAGCTAAATTGTGTAATTTTAAAAGATTTTCCCAAACACATTGAAATAATACCAAATATAAACAATGTTGTTTAATTTCTAATTATTTCTAATTCTAACCAAGGACCATATTATTTATCCATTAAAAAAAGTTCAAGTGCCAGACAGCTGGCATTATGCCAATGCCAATAACACAGTGGCTTAATGGTTAGCACTGTCGCCTTGCACCTCCAGGGTCTGGGTTTGATTCCTTCCTCTGGTTCTGTGTGCATGGAGTTTGCATGTTCTGGCTGTGCTTTGTGGGTTCCCTCTGGGTATGTTGCCATAGAAACAATAAACAAGGCCTAGATGACAGGTGTTATATAAGACATTAAGTTCTTTATTCTTCATATACCCCCAGACATTTGCCTACGCTGACAGTTTGCATTTGCTTAGGAATAACGCACATTTATCTATTTACATGTAAATTATATTAGCAATTGTGTTTAAATCTGTAATAATTTATAGCTGTCATAAACAGTGTATTGCATTTAAGCAATATCACATGAGCAGAAGTGCAGTCATATTCAGTGTTGGCAGAGCTGTGTATAAAAAATTGCTGTCAAGTACCTGACATTTCAGAGACAATATGGCCAAATGTTCTGTTTATTTTTGCTCCTCTTACAGAAATAGATCCTGAAGAATCCAGCCCCGCTTTACAACTTGTAGGTTACCCAGCTTACAATGATTTTCATCTTCATCAGATGAGTGTCCATCTTTAAAACCAATAGTTTCATTTGTCATGTCCACTGATAATGTAAGAACTATACTGTAGTAAGTGTGCTAAATACAATACTAAAATGCACAACTAAATAAAGACCTTAAGACCCGGTTAAATATGTGCTTAAACAATATAATAAGATTGTAAAAAGTTCATGTTAATGTTACTCACTCTTTTCTAGTATTCTACTAAATATTCCCTTCATATCTTCAAATTAATCCAGAATCATGAAGAGACCCTTAAAAATTTGAGGACACTCATGATTTAGCCTGCTGATTGCAGTCAGGGCAAAAGATCCCAAAGTGTGCTGAGGTGACAGCAGAAGGGCTTTGCTTCCTGTGCGATGTGCTTATTAACGCAGGTCAGTGGCCTGCAGGTCAGCACCTGGTCTTATCACATTTCATCGCACACTCCACTCAGACATGCTTCTTAAACCTGCTGCAGGAGAAACGTGATATTGTGGTTGAACTTGCACTAAAGTTCATCTCTAAGGTAAACGAGAAGATGAAAAATTCTGATGACTTTTAAAATCATAACTTTTCACTTATACATATAAAAAAAAACTGCAGGCCAATTAAATACAAAAAAACTGAATGACTTTACATTTACTGTTACCTCATACTCTTAATGAAAAGAAAGAAACAAAGAAAGAAAAAAAACAATCAAACAAATGAATAAATAGATAATAGGGAAATAAGAGATTAAGTAAGAGAAATCATGCAGTAATGAAGAAAAAGAAAAAAGATAAAAGAAAGAAAGAAACCAAATAACAAAAAGAATATGCATGTAAGAAAGAGAAGAGAAAGAAGACAAAAAAGAGAGAAATAAATAAAGAAAGAAAGAAAGAAAGAAAGAAGACAAATAATAAAGAGAATATTCATATAACAAAGACACAAATAGACACAGGAGAATGAAATGGAATATACTGGACATACAAGAAATAAATACATACTGTAAAAGAAGGAGAAGAAAGGAAGAAGATAAGAAAGAAAGAAATCAAATAATTGAGAAATATAAATAAAAATAAAAAAGTAAAAAACATGAAAAGAAATAAGTAAGCCAAATAAGAAACAAAGAGAATAGACATATAAAAAATAAAGAAAGAAAATAATGGGCAAATGTGAGAAAAAGATTAAGTCACAGACATGGAGAAAAAGAAAAAAAACTTCTCAGAAAAGAAAGATAAAAGAAAAGAAAGGTATAAAGAAAGACTCCCAACTCAGTGCTCTTGAGGCATAACCCCAGGTCACTGGTGTCCTACAACAGCCATATAACTCATCAGTACTTTACCACACACATACTAATGTGTATAACTGAATACTGGAATACTGTAGTTATAATTGGTGCCAGTGTCGGCGTCCCCATGAGATTTCACAGTGTAATGGTGTGATGTTAATACTGTGTGACTTGATCATGCCAAGTACATCATTTAATCCAGTAATTAGAAACTTTAAATAAAACTGATTATAACATCAGGCTTTCATGAGACACTCCTCTAGCTAATCATACAGTATATTCTGTTTTTTTCCCCCTTGTTTTGCTTTTATATCTGAATGAATGCCAAATTCTGATATATGATCCTTAAAATTATTTTTACATTTCAGTATTCATCTCCATTCAGGAAGTTTATTGTTAATAGCATTTACTGCGTTACCTAATGGACAGTCTGTGCATTTAGCCTCAGCTTGGCCTTTATGGCAGATTTGAAAAGAAAAAAAAAACATTAAAACTTATTCTGACCTAAAGCCAAGTTTGTGCTGTTAGACTTAAATCTGACATGCTAATGAGCATAGTTTGACATAACTATATTTGCTTTTAATCTTCTTATTGAGTTAGACATCCAGAATTTAAATTACCCATAAATGAGGCATAATTCAGATTAATTTTTTTTTAAATGGTTGTCATCGATCACATCCAAATTTAAACATAATTTTATCATGATAAAAGAAAGAATACTAGCTGCACGCCCCAAGAGTCTAACAGATCTGTTGTGTAATCCAAACGTATGCCAATCACAAATAATTTCATTTATTTATTGTAGCAAAGATGACCAAAGGTCAAAAATACACTTAAACTGGAAATACAACAATGTAAAGTTTGAAGAGCAAAGCTGCATAAACCCATGTTCCAGCATGAGTTTCAGTGTATAGCACAGCAGGCTCACTGTGGCCAATTAAAATAACACAACAACTCAATACACCTACTTATCTGCACATCTGGAATCGAACCACGCAAGGACTTGGGATTATTTCATAACATTTCTACAGATCAACAGATGTTGTGTCCTAAGATGAAAATGTTTTTCATAAGGCTCTAGTTCAGGCACTGGGACTTCTCAGGTTTTTGATTTTTGAATTAAACAGCACCAAGTGCATTCCACCATGGCGTAGATATAGTTACTATTGAATTATTATCTACAAAAGACCGCAGAAATTCATCATCCTGCTCGTTCAGCAAGAGCCAAAATGAATTCATTGACAGAAACATTGTCTTGTAAATGAGCTTACCTGAGATGATTATCCTGCAGCTTCAGTAATTGCTATATGATAAATGCCCAGCTGGACGCAAAGATCACACTCAAAGCCATCAATAAAAAGAAAGCAGGAGCTGGTCTTGACATTTCGTTTGGCTGATTTAAAGCCATGTGAGCCACGGAAAGTTGTTCATGTGAATGTTTCACTAGGCACAGATGAACCACAGGGGGCTAAATGTCCCATTTGGGCAGCCTGTGGTCATCTAATAAATTGCTTTTCAGTATGAAAATATGGAAATTAAAAATAAAATATGAGGAAAAAAAGCACAAAAGGTTGTGCTGCAAGTATTGCAGGTGGACATGGAAAGATGTGCACATTGGTGATTTGAGGATGTTAGCAGAAGGAGAATAGTAGTTCTCAAAATACTTATAGAAATAGTAATAGTTATTTTATTATTATTATTATTATTATTGCAATAATCTCCTTTGAACAGTTGATACTGAGGTCTGCTAGCCTTTATAACAATAAGTAATTTGTGATTTATGAGACCGGTAACTCTAAGTGAACGTCTCCTCTGTAGGTAAGTTTTGGTCTTTATGATAACCAGTTTTATCACGGTGCTTGATGGGCTTTGCAAATGCACTTGACAATACTGTTCTTGCTAGATTTGTGCCTTATAAGAACAACTGACTGTTTCTGTTGTTGTTGTTGTTACTTAATTACCTAATGTCATATAGTATGCGCGATTACACAGTTGTGAACAATATTTTTTGGTTCTATAATGTAGTAAATAAATCCAATTAAATTGTGTCCAAACTTTTGACTGGTACTGTATACTGTATGTAGTGGTTAGCACTGTCGCCTTGCACCTCCAGGGTCCGTGTTCAATTCCCAGCCAGGCTCAATTTAGGCTTGTAAGTGTATATATGTGTACACTACTGTTCAAATGTTTGGGATCACTTTCTAACTTTATGGTCGCTATTATTTCTTTCTATATTGTAAAGCAATGCAGAAGGTGTTCAAAATATGCAATTGTTGTTACATAATTACCAAATTCCATATGGTGTTATTTTAGAGTTTTGAAATTATTGATATAATTTACAACATTATTGTTGTACAATGTGGAAAATAAATCACTAAACAAAAACTTGCAAGTGGTAGTGTAATTTGCAAGTGGTAGTGTATGTGTGTACTATACATACTGTATGTATGTATGCAGTACATGAAAATTAGAGAAAAAAAAACATAAAGAAAGAGAATAGTCAAATAAATAAGAAAGAAAGAAAATAATGGGCAAAATGCTTGACAAACTTGATATAAAAAGTAGATAAATAAATGTATGGATCAATAAATATGAAATCTATTGAAAGGGGTTTTTCAAAAGAAGGAAAAAAGGCCCATCCATAAATTGACACAGTACCCAAAAACATAGAAAGCACTAATCGTTCTCCCATAAAACAGAGCTCTACAGTGAAGCATCATATATCACGCGGCACCCTGGTAAGTGCACTGTGCCCTGTGCTCTTAATTTTTGGAAAAAGTGCACTGACCTTAAAATCCCAGTCCCAAAAGGAATCATGTCATGCATTATCTCCAGCAGAATTATCTCACATGGGTTGCACTCCTGCAGAAATCCCAGCAGCCTCTCTCACCATCCAAATGAACTGTCATTCTCTTGTCGTATTTAAGTCCAGCTGATCCTCATTCATTAATCATCTTAGCCCCACTATCCCGGACAAACCGATAAAGTGGAATCTTTTGAGGGCCAATCAAATTCATAATGACTTTCTTGCTTCCATAACATTCATTAGGCGAGCATTTAAAATCAACAAAATGGTGGCTGCTGATAATTCTTCCAAATAACGTGTTCTAGAAAGTGCATGCAGTTGTGGTGTGTGTGAATTTAACATAATGTGTTAGATGGAAATTACTTCATGCTTTAAGTAAGTAACAGACTGCTGGTGTTAGATATGGTAAACCCTCAGTGTACTTTAAAGGAACAATTATATGTTTGTGTGATTGCTCTGGGTGGATTGCTCATGTAAATTGAAAGGAAAAAAATGGTGCCCTTGGTTAGTAATGCTGGGTAGAAAAGTTATTATTAAAAAAAGTCTTTGTGGCTCAGGTTTTGTCATCTCACACTCACGATTTGATTTTAAATGAAGTATACATATTTTAGAGAATCAAAACATATAAAACATTATGCATATTTATATACAGTATATCCTCTTCTACCAGATAGATTTAACTCTGGTGACAGAAACATGAAAAGATGATTGAAATACCCTGAATAATACCATGGTGTTATACTGTTGTATAGGGTGGCCATGTTTGCATAGCATGGTGTATTATAAGAAGTAGACTTCCACATAGGTTCAGATAACATCATGACAATCGTTTCTTTCCTGTTAGCTCTAAAGTATTTCATCATTCTTCTGTAATAATAATAATAATAATAATAATAATAATAATAATTATTATTATTATTATATATTATTATTATTTTATTACCATGCTGTATACCAAGAGCCACATATATTAGCTAGATGAAAGATCATACTTTCCTTTGACACATTTCCTACCATGAAATTATCATTTCCTTTCCATTTTCAACTATGATCCTAGTAGCATTTCTTGCCCCTTTAACCATCCTCTTCTCTGTATGTGTGGGCAAAATACACTTGTCTGCTTTGAAGTAGGTTTAACACCCTGGTGTTTTAATTCTCCAGTGAAACAGGATGTCATGGAAGACCAAAACCTTGTAAATAATTCTGAAGCTTATAAGGGTACAATATAGAAGTATATGTTTTTTCCCCCTGTAACAAAATCTATTAATTAGTGTGCCACTAAAATGTTATACTTTAATGATGACAGTAATTATCAAATAGCATGTGTTTTTTTCAAAGATCAATTACATCGGAATGCCATCTGCTTTACAGGGTCAAATAGACTGCTATGTGCTAGATCATATAATGATCGAGTCACACATTTAAAAAATCTAAACCATAAAACAAAATAAAAAATTAGTGGGTAAATATTCAAAGCAGGTAAAAATCATTCCCTTAAATGAAACAATGTGAATTCATGCATGCAGGGTTGGAATATACAAATTCAAGCAGATGAGATAAATTTTAAACTGCAACCTTCATCGGTTTACATCCCGCTCCATCTGCAGGTTCTGTGTAAACAACCTTCGGTGAAATCAGTCTTTTAGCGCTGGAGTGTTTGCACTTCTTGATTGGATCCTGGCCATATGTTTGCTTTTGAATATGTGCAGGTGGAGGAGGAGCAAAAATGAAACACTTGACGTGCAAACAGCAGATCACAGGCATGTGACATCATCTCTTTTAGCACCAGAAGACTTTAATCCACAAGAATAAAGTAAAAAAAAAAAGAAAGTGCTGTGAAGACCTCAGATGTGAATCTCAAAACAGTATAAATTAAGAATTCCTGTGAAATCTCTAAAAGATGTTGCACCCATAATGTGTTAATGTACTCATGAGGGAAGTCTGCTGTTTATTCATGTTTCTAAGACAGGGGCTTAAATATGGTTTTGAAGTTCTTTTGTACCTTTACTTGTTCAAAAAAGAAAATGTATATGAATACATGGCAATGACACTACACAAGCCCTTTATGAACCCTGATACACACATGTAGTCACATGCATAAATTTTGGAACAAATAATTTTTTTTTTTTGCCATTTGGCCTCTGTACACCACCCAATGAATCTGGAATTAAACACTTGAGATGTCAAGTGATATTCAGCTTTAATTCAAGGGGTTTCACAAAAGTTTGGCATTAACAATTAAGGGATTACAGCCATTTCCATGCACACAATCATTTTTCCATAAACTATTATTAAAAAGCAGTTCAACATGATGTCAATACTGTACAAAATACTGCAAAATATTACAACAGTACAGCATGCCACAAAACATAAAATCTTTACAACATACTGCACACTTTGCAACTTTATAAAGTACTGCTATTTATTATAGCTTTACAATATACTGAATATCTGTACAATGTAACAACATACTGCAAAATATTATAAATTTACAACATACTGGAAAACTTTACAATTATATAACACACTGGAGAACATTACAACTATGAAAAATACTACAAAACAATTAAATTTTACAGCATAGTGAAGAACTTAAAAGCATTCCAACAAACTGTACAGTCAGACATTATAACTTTTTAACATACGGCCAAACATTACAACTTTACAACATACTGCAAAGCATTACAACTTTACTACATACTACAAACTTTGCAACTTTATAAAGTATTGCAATCTTTGAAAATGTATGAAGTATTGCTGAACATTACAACTTTACAACATATTAGAAAAAAGTAAAATTTCATAACACATCGCAAACCTTTTCAACTTTCCATCACACATTATGTGGAGATCCTCAGTTATCCAGATCAAATCTTAAGATGTTTTACTTCTCATTCTAACTAACTTGCTTGAAGTGGCAAGCATATAAACTCTGTACACTCATTGAAATGTTGGAATCTTATGATGGTTGTCTGTGGGTTATTGTGGGCAAGCTTGTGTCAGAATGTTGCTGGATTTACAATGTACAAGGTGCTATGTTTGTTGAAAATCCTCCTGAGTTTTTCAAATACTCCAGCAACATATGGAATGACAAGGTTTTTCTGTTTGTTGTTCTTTTCTTCTCTGTCAGTTCTGGAAGAACTCCTACTGGATCTTTTTGTGGATTTGATGAAAGCCCAGTTTGAATCACCACAGGTTTTGAGTAATTCCTTGAAGTGTTTATGTTCCTTTTCTTTTCCTTCTGTCTTTTATAGGCACATTCTCAGCCCGGTTGTATAGGGTGGTTGAGATTCAAAGAGTAAATATTGATCTTTGTGTGTGGGGCGGATGCACAATTCACAAAGGCCAGACAATTCCATGTAACATCCTCTTGTGTGAACTTGATGTTGCTCTCCATACCATTGATGTGTAATATGAAAGCCTCTACCTCCTGTGTTTTAATTTTGTGGCTGAATATAAAAAAGTGGCTGGGTATAATTCTTATGGAAAAGCTCATGGCTTTGCATATTTCATGTCCCATGCGGAGATTAACTACAGGATTTCTATGCCTTCTACTAAGCCAGTTACAGTAATTGCAGCTGGTGAAGGTTTTTGAGATGAAAAGTGAAGCATCTTCAAGAACATCAAGCAAGTCTGTGCAGCACATTTTTGCATTTATAATTACACTGCAAAAGATTGCAACTTTATAATATACTACAAAATATTTACAGCAAATAGGAAAATTGTACAATATCTTGCAAAATGTTTTATGAGCTATTATGAATTTATAGCTATATTCTATAAATATATATGCAAATGAAATAACCAGATGTAACAGATCATGTAAGCAACTGAGGTAACCGGGAAAATTTGAATTAACTTGCTGTTTTGCTCTTTAAGTTGGAATCATTCCTAACAGGCATTATTAACAGAAACAGGCTTTTGTATTTATGTATGTATTTATTTATTTATTTGTTTGTTTGTTTAATTAAAATTTTAGTTCAATTCAATTAAATTTTTATTTGTATAGCGCTTTTAACAATTGGCATTGTCCCAAAGCAGCTTTACACAATCAATAAAATTATTTAAGTTTGTA
>JAOVVB010000001.1:15407080-15425376 GCA_028570985.1 Heterobranchus longifilis
TTCATTCATTCATCTCATTATTATCTAGACACATTTTCTCACACATACACAATTTATTATTATTATTATTTATTTATTATTATTATTATTATTATTATTATTATTATTATATTTTTAAATAATAATAATAATTTAAAAAAAATTCTTATGAATTTCTTTCATTTTTGAATTGAAGCTCTTGAGTTAGGAGACAATTCAGAGTGGAACATTACTGTGACTCCTAAATGCAGCACAACCATTGCTAATGATAACATCAGTGAAAGGCAAAGAATGAATTTCAAGCAAAACTAAAGGTTATTATAGAACAGTACTTTTCTAATCCAGGCCTGGAGGGCCAGTGTCCAGCACAGCTATTAACTTCACTAACCTAAACAAACCCAATGAACCTGTTAATTAGCAGATTAATTAAATCAGATGTGTTTGAGTAGAAGAATCACAAAATTGTGTTGGATACTGGCCCTCCAGCACTGAAGTTGAAGAGCCTTGTTTTGGATGGATTGCTTAAATTTAGGAATGTAGCACATGTATGCATTTATTTATTTATTACCAAATCAGATTTAATGGTTTGTTTAATTGCAGTTGACTATTATTTTTGGATTTCTTGATTAATTGTCTAACAAAGCAATATACATCAATCTGCCACAACATCAACTCCACCACCAGGTGAATTAAATTGAATAAACATTGAATGTCTATTATATACCAGTAAACTGGTGGCAGGATCATACGCCCCTCGATGCCCACAGAGACCAAAGGCCAGCCTATCTAGTCCGATCCAACAAAAGTTATAACAGCACAAATCGTCAAAAAAAGTAAACATCGGCCAGTTACTGTAGGTATCAGAGCCCTCAGTGCATCACAGCACATGCTGTGTGTTGCATATGGTTTTTGAAAAGCAAAGAGTTCAAGGTTGTTGATCCGGCCGCCAAATACACAGATCGCAACTTGACCATTTTTGACCATCTACCAACCATGGAATGCGCCAGACAAACAAATCTGTTTCATGGAAGCCGAACCCACATCCAATAGCATCCAAAGGATCCGCCACTAGTGTCCCAGTGCCAAACACCAGCACACCCCCAGAGGTCTTGTGGAGGCAGTCCCCAAGACTAAAGTCATTTACCAACATTAGCAACATGTTTTTGGTGGACCAGTGGTTAGAATGACCAGCTGTCAGGGTATCAGCTTTGTTGCCAAATGGAAAAAAAATAGTGAGGCAACTTCAACAATGTATTTATGTAATAGAATGTTCAAGTGACATTTTTTGGGGGTCATTCAGTCAATGTTATGCCAATATTATTTATTCAACATGGGGAGTACACATACATTTTATCAAAATCTAACTTTTAAAAGTAACCTAATATCAACAGTGCTCCAAAGTCTGTAACTTGGCCAAAGTAATTTTGCCACAGTGACAATCAAAAAGTTCTGCTGGGTAATTAATAGAATCCTGATTTCCACATTGTGAATCATACATTTCCATTATAATTTTTTGCCACAATTTATTATTATACCCCTAATCTTTACTCTACGTGTTATGTTTTTCTTTGTTTTAAAGAGATCCTAAACTGTAAAAAATTTGAAATCTCCTGCAATATAAACATCTAATATTTAATTTTAAATTCAATTCAATTCAATTGTATTTGTATAGGGCTTTTAACAATTGTCAATGCCGCAAAGCAGCTTTACACAATCAAAAGAGAAAATATGGAAATGATTTGTATGAAATGTGAAAAATGTGTATAAATCAAAATGATTAAATAATATAACTACAGTGTTTGATTTAAATTAATTTTTGCATGGTCTCCGGATGTAAATCCAAATTAGTGCCAAACCCCAGCATGACTACAGCAAATACTGTTCTTAAAATATTCTAAGCAATGCAGGTTATCATTATTAGTACTTTTATCCACATAAATTTTTTGATTGCATTTTAAAGATTCTCTTGCATCCTTAATTTTCTAATTTGACACCCAATTACTAAGATCCACATAGATAGTGACAATCAACCTGTCAGTCAGATACACAGTCATATGAGGTCTGTATGACAGATTGTTTTATTTCATGAACAGGTTGTTTATGACAGTATCATCCATCTTTATCCCATCCTAATTAAAACTCATCAACAGTAAAGGAAGGAACAAAGTCAATTTGAAGATGTACATAAATTTACATGACATGATTAATGGATTTTTATTTTCCTTTATGGAAACGATAGCGTATGTTTTTTCTTAACCCTGCTAGTATAGCCACACTATTCTGTAAACGGAATATTATAATGCACAGTGTCCTACAGCTTCAGGCTTTAAATTTGATGTGCCATCTGCAGTCTTCCATTAGTTACAATTCAGAGTGTGTGATGAACACTAGGCTAATTATTACCAGTGGCGGGAATAAGAATTCCCTTACAGGAAATATTAATCCACATACATTTTACATGGGATTTTGTGAGGAACATTGGCATTTTAACATTTTATGTGATAGAATACATGATGTGGACTGATTTTGATTAATAAACCCAAATGTGCAAAGTGTAAAGATGTGTGAAAATTAATAAACTGTGTGTATAAAAGAATCACATGAAGCATGAAAAATAGGGAAAATAAATCAATCACTGGCAAAATACATTAATAGTGACAATAAAAAAAATAAGAATAGAAATAGAAATAATAATATACAAGAATTCCTATTATTAATAAATCTTATTAATAGTAGGAAATAGGTTATAAAAGGTCATTACTTTTCCTGTGCAAAATGATGAAAATGGCTAATTTGTAGCATATGTGGATCCTGAGATTTGGCCATGCATTCAGCCTGTGTCTCTGAGAGTTTGTGAGAGGAAGGGTCGGACATGAAGGGGCGATTGCTATGGCACCTCTGTTCCAAGTGCCACTCATAGTGAGAGAAAGGTGAATACTTTGGAAACTTAATTCTTCTATTAACTTAGCAGTAGAGTAAAACAGCAGTAGAGTAAAAAATAAAAAAAAATGTTGTATGATTTTATGAAAGAGGATGATTACTCTTCATATAAGTAGAGTGTGAGGTGGGTACATGTAAAACTGTGAGCACAGTGTTGATTTTAAAACAGGTTTTAAAACAAGTTAGAATGAGAACTTAAGTCAAGTCAAGTCAAGTAGGCTTTTATTGTCATTTCAACCATACACAGTTTAATACACAGTAAAACGAAACAACATTCCTCCAGGACTAAGGTGCTACATACATACAACATAAATTAACAACATAAATTGACAAAACTAACTACTGTAGCTAACTAAGAAACCCAGGTAGCTCACTAGCTGAGATAAGACAGATTGACATTTTTAAATTAACAGAAAACTATACAAAGTGACAACATAAAGTGCACATGCAAATGTGCAAACGAGCGACAACATGACACATTTCAATACTTCGTGGTACTGAGGTAGTGGGAGGAGAAACAATAAACTTCGAAGATAGAAAAGAGTTTTGTGCAAGTAACAAGGAATAAATATTGTGCAAAAGAGCAATTACAGGTTGGTATGAACACTTTCATGTGTTTGTTGATCAGTGTGTTTGTGCATGTGTTTAGGTAGTTGAGTTTATGAGTGATTGTGTGTGTGTGTGTGTTTGTGTGTGTGTGTGTGTGTGTGTGTGTGTGTTTATTAGTCCAGTCCCTTTTTGTTGAGGAGACGGATGGCTTGAGGAAAGAAGCTGTTGCACAGTCTGGATGTAAGTGCCGAATTCTTCTGTACCTTTTTCCAAATGGCAGGAGGGTGAAGAGTGAGTAAGAGGGGTGTGTCCGATCAACCACAATGCTGGTGGCTTTGCGGATGCAGCATGTGGTGTAGATGTCTTCGATAAAGGGAAGAGAGACCCCGATAATCTTCTCGGCTGTCCCCACTATCTGCTGTATTTTCTTGCTGACACAACTCCCAAACCAGACAATGATGCAGCTGCTCAGGATGCTCTCGATAGTCCCTCTATAGAAGGGGGTAAGGATCGGTGGTGGAAGCTGGGCCTTCCTCAGCCTTCTCAGGAAGAAAAGACGTTCTTGGGCTTTCTTGTACAAGGAGCTTGTGTTGAGGGACCAGGTGAGATTCTCCTCCAGATGGACACCCAGGACTTTGGTGCATCATATAACATCATATAATTTCAGTACAGTGAAAGTAATTCATGTCCATAATTGTGTTTGACTCATGGTTCAACTCAGACATGACAAACTTGTGATAGGCTTCCGCTTGTTGGCTTCAAATTTAAAATTGGGACAGGCAAGTGCAGCTAAAGTCTTCAAAAAGTAACGTAAAAAGCAGGTAGCCTTGGGGAGAAAATGTACCTTAAATGGCCATTTTTTTAGATACACAATAAGGCTTATAGGAATTACACTGTGAGACTTCGTTGACTTCGTATTTCATTTAACAGGGTCATGTGAAATCCTGTGAATTGTTTACTAAGGAACCAGCACAGAAACCATTGTTATACAGTGAAGTGAGCATCACACTAAACACTCTCTTATCCCAGGTTGGATGCTATATATTTGTAAAGTGGTTTGGGATACTAGCTTCATGTTTGTTACACATGATACTTCGAAACTGTATTTTAACAGCACATACCCTTGTCCTTGTAATATATGTTTTTATGGCAGAATTCCATTTTGATTGACATCCAACAGATCCTTGTAGGCCAGGATGCAAGAGTAAAATGAGATCACGGCTGTCATGCTGTTCTGTGGTCGAGCTGTTTTCACTGCTATATCTGTCACCATGCCTAGCTATAAAAATTTATATTTATATACAGTACATGATTCAACTGGCCAATTTGACTAGCCCTCATACTGTACAGTATTTCCCGAAAGGTTTCATCATTCTGTATAATGACATTTTGAGTTTTATACATACAGTATAAAATGATTTTTAGGACACAAATTAGGTTCTTAGGACACATTTTCTTGTACAAGGTTTAACCTGTTTTTTAAAGAGCTGAAGTAAGAAAACAAAACAATTCAATAATTTGAGCTCATTTGTGTCATCGTATCATAAGGTTGTCATTTCCCCAGACATAAAATGCTCCTATTCAGTGAGGGTTTTTTCCCCTTTTTTTATTCATATCATAGACAGAGTTGTAGCTGATGTTTCTGAGCATAATTCCTTTTAGTTATGTGCATAATTTTTTTTTGTACAGGTATCACTTGTATTACAGCCTATACGACTCCAACCAGTAACAAATTGTAACACTCCAATCCATAACACTTCTGTAAGACTGACTCAAATTCGTAAGAGATTAATTTTGTAATTCTTACCCCAACCTGTAAATCTGTAAAAAAAAAAAAAAAAAAAAAAAAAAACAATCTCAATAAGCCTTACTGCAACCCAGAACACTTTAACTTTTAATATTAACTTCAATCCAAAACAATTCAACCTATAACTCTTTATGCCATAAAATGTCTCTAAAACACTTACTCAAACTTCCAAAACATACTCCAACTTGTAACACTCTAATCTGTAACACTCCATTATGTAAAACTTACTGAACTTGTAACACTTTCTCCAACCTGTACCACTCTACTCTGCATCACACGATAACACTTTATTCATGCCAATTTTTAGTGACACCTATTCCAACCTCTAAAAGTCCATTCTGTAACACCCCATCCTGTGATGTTTACTCCTACCTGTAACATTTTATTCTGTTACTGTACTTTTACTCCAGCATGTACTGTACCACACCATCCTGTAGCACTCCATGCCACTATACTTACTTCCACCTGTAACACTTTATTCTGTTACTCTTATTACACATGTAACACTTTATCCTAAACCATGCTATACCATGACATTTATTCCCATCTGTCACACTTTATTCTGTAACTCTTACAGCAGCCTATATCACTTTCAAAAACACCTATTCCCACCTGTAACACATTCTCCACTCTGTAACAAATTTAAATTTATTCACTTAATGAAAAAAACACTTTTCTATATACCATTATATCATTATATCATTTTTATACCAACTTGGAACACTCTAACCCATAACATTGCTTCAAGCCATAAGACTTGTAATACTTACTCCAGGTCAAAATACTCCAACCTATAACCAGGGCTCGATTTGAGGAGGGATGCAAGGGGATGGCATCCCCGCTGTTGAAAGAAATGACAAAAACCATCCCCTCTGTAAAACCACCATCCCTCTTACCATCCCATTCAGATTAATAATGATGTGTATTACTGTCAGAGATGGGTGGAGTAGCCAAAAAATGTACTCAAGTAAAAGTAGCTGTACTTCAAAATAATATTACTCAAGTAAGAGTAAAAAAGTATTCTATAAAAAGACTACTCAAATACTAATTGTTTCAATTGTAATGTCCGATTTTTTTTCTAGAAATTATATAATATACTTATATATTCATAGACTGTTACAGTAACATTATATGTCCAATTAAAGTTAACATATAATCACACAAACATGAAAAAAGCATTCTATACTAACCACAAGATTGTACACTAACCGCAAGATCCTACTAGTAGCAGCATGGATTTATGGGGGTTCCGCAAAATTAGAGAAAGATGCGGAAACTTTTGTCTGCACATGCGCAGTGAGCATATGTAGGGCGGATTCACAAGTAGGATGAATTTATAGAACACAGCCTGAAGACCTGATTGGTCAAACGGAGTCATGTGATCATTGTTTTTGTGTCTGATTGGTGAAACAGTCAGGTGGTAGATCCACCGGCTGCATGTGTAGAATAAATGGTTAGAAAAGTAAAGAGTCAAGTGTAGCCGAATGTACAGTAGCAGAGTAAGAGTAGCGTTTCTTCTTCACAAAGCTACTCAAGTAAAAGTAAAGAGTATGGTGCAGTAAATGTAACAGAGTAAATATAACTTGTTACTACCCACCTCTGATTACTGTATATAATATTTGTCATGAAAATTAAATATTATGTATGATCATCTTTTAACTAATAACGGTAATCAAACTTTTCGCAATGGGAAAAAGAACAGTTCAAGCACAGCTTCTGACATATTTAAAAAAGAAGAGAACTGAAGGTATTATACATATGCACAAATCCTCTCAGCAAAGATGGGATAAAAAAATAAAGCATTCAGTTTAACATGGGTGTTTTTGAAATGACTGACCGCTTTCATGATTATAAAAGGCGCGTTTTTTTACCCAATGTGTGTAATTTCATTCTTAATTTAAAGTAAAAGCTTTGTTTTTTTCATGAGACTTTGTGGCTTCACCTACAGGCTTGTGTGCAAAAGGGTCAAAAATAGATTTTTAAATGCTATAATAGTAATTTGATGATTTGTGTGTATGTGTGTGTGTGTGTGTGTGTGTGTGTGTGTGTGTGTGTGTGTCTGTTTGTGTGTCTGTGTGAGAGACAGAGAGAGAGAGAGCGTGAGAGAGAGAGAGAAACTGGTGCGTAGTCATATAAAACTATAATACTATTAAATAAAATTACTAAAGTTACTAATGTTTATATCGATTCTTATTCTACTCTTATAATCCTCCCCAGATGAAAGCCATGAAAAGGATCAAATGATAGTTTTGACAATTGCATGTTTAAATACATGTGTTTTGTTTTTATGGCTCCAAGTTGATTTAATAAATCTTATATTTTGTTAATAAAACTCTTCTTAAAAATGACATATTTCTCAATCATTTTGTATGGTTAGCTGGTTAGTGTCTGCCCCCTTGAATGTTTTTTTTTTTTACAATTTGACCACTGCCCATAACATTAGCCATAAAACTTCTCTGTAACACATACTCCATCCTGTAACATCCAAACTGTAACACTTACAGGGGGTCAGTAGTAGATCATTGGGTGAAGTCTGAATTACTAATCAGTAACTAACACTAAGCCATAACACTCCAAATTGCCAATTTGTAGCTCTTATTCCAACTTACATTTACATTTAGGCATTATGCAGACGCTCTTGGTGGTAGGGGGGTGGGGGAGGTGGATTAGTCCAAGTATTTAAGAAACAGATACGTCTTGAGTCGTCGCTTAAAGATTGTCAAAGACTACGGACATCTAGAGGGAGTTCATTTCACCACCTACAGTAGGTGCCAGAACAAAAAAGTGTCTGGATAAATGTCTTCCTCGATCCCTGATAGATGGTGAAACGAGGCGAGCAGTGCTGAAAGATCGGAGGGAACGTGGTGTGATTAGAGCAGAGAGATAAATGGGTGCTGGGCCATTTTTAGCTTTGTCGGCGAGCATCAGGGTTTTGAATTTGATGCGGGCAGCTACAGGAAGCCAGCACAGGGAGCGGCGAAGTGGGGTGGTGTGGGAGAACTTAGGAAGGTTAAAAACAAGATGTGCTGCTGCATTCTGGATCAGCTGCAGAGGCAGAATGGTGAAGAGAGGCAGACTTGCCAGGAGGGAGTTGCAGTAGTCCAGTCTTGAAATAACAAGGGACTGAACAAGCACCTGAGTAACCTGTGAAGAAAAAAATGGGTGGATTCTTCTGATGTTGTAAAGAAGAAATTGACAAGAGAGAGTAAGGTCTGCCAGACATGCCAAGATCCAGGTGGAAACCTGTGTGTCTGAGGGAGGAAAGGAGAGAATAAGTTGTGTGTCATCTGCATAACAATGGTATGAAAATCCATGTGATGAGATGACCTTACAAAGAGACCGGGTACAGAGGGAGAACAGAAGAGGACCACATACTGAGCCCTGAGGGACACCAGAAGAGAGTCTGCATGGGACAGATGTGGATCCCCTCCATGCCACCTCATAAGACCTTTTAGGTAAGAAGCAAGCCTTATCCAAAGCTTGTATAAATAGATAATAGAATCCTGTGGTGTCAAATGCGGCTGACAGGTCCAGGAGGATGAGGACAGATGACAGATTAGTTAATCTAGCAGAATGGAGCTTCTCAGTGACAGAAGGGCAGTCTCTGTGGAATGTACCACTTTGAATCCAGATTGGTTGGGATCATTAAGGTTGTTCTGTGAGAGATAAAGAGACATTTGAATATACAGTCCTTTCAAAAATTTTGGTAATAAAAGAGAGAAGCGATACCAGGCAATAGTTACTGAGATCTGCTGGATCCAGACAGAGTTTCTTGAGGATGGGAATAACCCTTGCCTTCTTAAAAGCAGCAGGAACATGACCAGATGATATGGAATGGTTGATGATGGTTGTGGTGAAGGGAAGGAGGTCTGTGAGATATATGCTCGTGGAAGGGTTGTGTTAACTTGTAATACATACTCCATTCTGTACAGTGACCACAAATGAAAAACAGAAATGATAAACAGAAACTGAGTAAAACAAGGGTGCCAAGTGTCGACACAGCTGGAAACAATCAGGTGATTATGCCACCTACTTCATAATAAGTCTAAGTTTCAAATTAACTCTGCAACTGGCAACTGGTACATTATACATTTAAACTAGCGCATGTTAGAGCCCTGATTGGTGCAACTCTCTGCTAGGCCTTAGAGTTTGAGAAAGGCCAAGACAGAAACATACTATATAGAAAACTTTTAAAAATCAACATTTAAACATTTGCACAAAAAAAGAGAAGTTTTTCACTACTTTCTGATTACTGTCTGAGAAATACATCCGTATTCTTCTGATATTGATTTTCTCTTGGGCAACATGATGGACATCTGATCTGAGCTGAGCTGGGGTCATATTAGAGGTCACTGCTGGAGGAGTAGTCTAAAAATGGGCTTATTGTCTGAATGTCAGTGTCAAAATTTGGGGTCAGATTAAACCATCCCGGTGTGGGAGGCACCCTTTAAGCTTTGTAGATGCTGTGTGAATCGTAAAGTCTTGCACCACATACTGTATGTTTATTGCTAGAAATTGTTTTCTCTCTATTTACGCAAACAGCCTGAATGATATGGCATTGGCAGAGGACCAAATATCTTACTGCCATTCTGGTTAGCTATTTTTTGCATCTATCATTGTTGTAAGAACTTTTGGAAAAAGGCAATGGCTCACATACAGTTTACTACGAATAATAGTACAGTATTTTTTATTTATTTACTCATTTATTTATTTATATTTATATATAATAAATAAATAAATGAGTAAATAAATAAAAATAATAAATAATAAATTATTTATTTATTTACGTTCATGAGCTAAAGAAAAACAAAAGACATTTGTCAGTGTGTGTTAACTCTATTAACAAGGTTGTTATTGTGTCATGCATATTAGTTCATACTCACTTTAACTCTACACCCAACCTGTAAAACGTACTCCAGTTCATAACAATCTGTCCTATAACACTTACTCCAACCTGAGTCTGACACCAGGAAGTTGGCAGTGGATCCTTTGGGGGCTGTGTGTTGCAGGGAGGGGCCTGTGTGGATTGGACTTGTTTATGTGGTGAGAGTTTTGAGAAAGGGTTGGTGGGTCTTTGCCTGCAGGACCTGTATGTGGTGGGCTGTGATGCACTGTGTGTTCTGGTACTATTATATCCTTGGCAGCAACGTTGTTTTTTGTGGTTTGTGTTGCAGTGTTTTTTCTGTGGGATCAAACCAGACAAGCTGGCCGTTGGTCTCCACAGACACAGGTGAGCCTTTGGTAGCCATGATCATGTCACCGGTTTACTGGTATATAATTGATAATCAGTGTAAATGTTTTGGCTGATCAGTGTATATCACACACAATAAGTCTATTCAGTCTTTTCTACTAATTATTACAGTATTTGCAGACTCCCAGGACTGTATTTTGAATTTCTACATGATCTTGCCTGGAACATCTTTGTTTCTGTAAACAAAACAGTGTTTGTTTAAAAGTATAATTTTCTTTACTGTTTTGATAATCCACAAGATGCAATGAAAGCGGCATTTGTGTCAATTCCATATTTGATAGGGGTTAATCAGGGCCCACTCATTACAGTGGACATGCCCCCTTATTTTATACTGACATTTGGAGTAAATATAGAAAAACCAGTTACACTACTTTAATCTCAAATTAATCTAAAATCTTATAACAATCTATTCTGTACATCTTAGTTTAACCTGTACCACTTCATCTGTAATACTTACTCAAACCTTTAACTCTTCATCCTTTATTCCTTACTCCTGTCCGTGCCACTCCACCTTATAATACTCTCTCCAACCACACTTTTCAGGTGTTCTGCTCTTTCTAGTGTATGAACAATTTTCTAAGAAAAATGCCTTTAAATATTAAAGAATCCCTTTAAAAGAATTACTCTTAACTATTCAAACCCTTAAAAAATGTCTAGGCTTTGGACTCAACCTTTAAAACTTATTTTAATGTACAGTATATTCACAGCATTCATCCAATGAATGCCATGAATGCTGTGCTTAAATACTTAGTTGATGCCCTTCAAATGCAATTTAGTATCATGAGAACCATGAGTCAGATAAGCTGCACTTACATAAGGAATAGAGCGTTGAGCTGTGCAATACAGCACTTTCCAGCATGTGTTCCAGCACATTACATATTCTGACTTTTCCAACATAAATTAATTTATGATGACAGAAGCATTGTACAAAAAAATAATAATTCATTTTTCATTCATTCATTTGTTTTTGAATGTTGCTACTTACAGGCAATCTTGCTTTATAATAGGCATAACAATGAAGTAGACAAAAAGATACTAAGCATTGTACACAAAAAAGAATCAGGAATAGGGACATATAGAAATAAAACATAATATACCAAAAACCTATTTTCAATGCGAAAATTTACAATAGAGATGATGTCTGTTTGCTGTCAAATGTTCCATGTTAACAAAGTAATGATTCAGGTCGATCTTCACTGTAACATCTTCAGTTCTGATTCAATAACGTGACAGGTCGATTATATTTATATTAATTTCACAGTGACATGATGATTTGGCCTTATTCAAAGACACCATGGCAAACCTGTTTTCCTTTTTTTCTACATTGAGTTGATTGGGTATTGACGGCTTTCGGTTTCTTACTTTTAACCATTCTAAGGAGAAAAAAACTGCAGTGCTTACCACTTCCAAATTTAACAGCTTGTATTATATATATATATGTCCAGGAAGCCAGAAATCTAAAATAAAGCAATAAACTTTTTTCTATTATTAGCACCACAAATTATCTTTCTTAAAGGCTAGATAATATGAATATTAATTCAACAACAAAGTTGTACTTTAAAAATATTATAATTAACATATTTCCTGTCATTTCTTCTTATTGTTGGGGACTCCTCTCATAAATTTTAAAATAACTTTACAAATCCAATTCATATCATTTGATTATGCTGAAGGTCTACCATACAAGTTCAAGCACATTAATTTAAACCTGGGATAACAATTTGCAGCCATTGCTGCTGTTAATGAAAATTAAGCAACTTCTTCTGACAAATGAGAAGCACATACAGTATTAAACACAATGCAACAGCTTTTATGCAATTACCACATACAGTACTATAGTTATGAATAAGCAAATAAAAAATTGTAACCACTATGTATGTAGTATTTTTATACAGATGCAGTATTAAAAACATTAAATGTTAAAAACGGTCGGACAGCATAAAACTACACTCAACACCAAGACTTGGAGGCATAGTTATGCAACAGCAAAACTTAATACCTCTGAAGGTCAAAGCACATAAATAGGTTTTGAGCTTCTGCTGATCTCCTGCTTTAACATAGCTTGAAAGTGAATAAAAAAGGTTAAGGCTCATGAAATAATAAATATATATAACCCTGTCATCAGTATCAGAAACAAAAAGAACCGTTAAGTTAAAATATTGCTTCTATGGGAAACTATTGAAATAATACCAAAACCTTGACAAATCGCATAGTCTGTAAGTGTATGCTTACCCTATGTTCTTTAAGCCGTATTTATTTTGCCAGGTTTCCAGGTGATGACCTTCAAATCGAAGGCAAAACAATGAAGAAAATCATTTTCAAATCTTTTTTTTTTTTTTTTTTTTTTTTACAGAGAATGTTGCTACTTACAGGCATTATTTCTTTACAACAGACTAAACAATCAATCAATTAATCAATCAATAAAGAAAGAAAGAAAGAAATGAAGGAAGAAAAGTTGGTTAGGTCACTGGATTGTAAGCTTAATTTAGGCCAGTTCTTAGGTTGTGTTCTTACAGTGAGTTATACATGCAGTACCAAGTGAATCTCTTAATTCTATTTTAAAATAAATAGTGTAATTCTTAGGAATTTAGCTTAATGGGGAAAATGTGATCTCGGTGGGTGGCATGGTGGTGTAGTGGTTAGCGCTGTAGCTTTACACCTCCAGTGGGTTTTCTCCAGCAAAGTTTGTAGACAAGCAGATTAGGCTAACTGGCATTTCCAAGTTGACAAATCTCATAGTCTGTAAGTGTATGCACTGGTGCCATCCAGGGTGTACCCCACCTAGACCCCAAAGTGTACTGGGATAGAATCCAGGCCTTCCGCTACCCTGTACAAGATAAGTTTTATAGAGAGTAAGTGAGTGAGTGAGTGAGTGAGTATTTTCAATCGTGGCACGGGTGTTGGTGCCAGATGGGCTGGTTTAAGTATTTTAGAAAGATTAAATAGAAGCAAGAACAGCAACAAAAATGATATGAGCAGTTCCGGGGGTGGAAACATCTTGTTAATAAGTGATCAGAGGAGAATGACCAGACTGGACTAAACTGAAAAAGAAACAAGAACAAGAAAACTGCAGTAACACAAATAAATCAATTTCCCTCTGGGATTAATAAAGTCCTTTGAATCTTGAATCTTGAACAAATACCCACACTTTACAACCATGATGAGCTGAACAACATTTAAAAATGCACAGTGTCGAACCTTGATGCAGATGGGCAACAGGAGAACTAGAACAACATTAGGTTCTACTCCTTTTAAACAAGAGCAAGTATTTGGGACAACAACAGACACAAGCTGATCTATTGTCCAACTTATTTTTCCCATGAATGAAGGTGTAAAACTGATTGACATTTACAGAAATCATTTTAAAGAAGGCCGTTTATCTTGTCCTTGAAAATCGACTGATAACTTGTCACCAATTTGCAGAAGCGACACATCTGTCTGTGGGAACAGAACACATACAATCATTCACACACAACTTGCACATTACTGGAATTTAGATGGGAGTTATTGTCACATCCCCCGTACAATCCTGACCTCATTCCGAGTCATTTCCACATGCTTTAAAGGAGATCCTGGGAGGCCAGCATTTCAGACATAAAGGAGGCAGTCTGATTCTGGCTCTGGCACACTGAGAAACCTTTCTACCTTGTACTGTATCCTAACACTTGTGAAATACTGGAATAAGAGCATTAGTGTAACAGGGGATTATACAGAGAAATAAAGGGTGTTTTTACACTCATAACTGTGTTCTGTTATCAGCACAATCAAAGGTCCCAGTTTGACTTGAAAAGCCCTTATAGTGGTGTGCATGGGGTATGCATGTTCTCCTCTGCTTCTCTGCTTGGTGGGTTTTCTTCACGTACTTAGGTACTGGAGAGTCAGAGGTAGCTCAGTGGGTGTGGTTAATTGGAAAGTTGCCACTGTTGAGCTATTGAGCAAGCCCTTAACATTGAACTGCTCAGATGTATAATGAGGTAAATTGTAAGCTGCTCTGGATAAGGGTGTCTGCTAAATGCCGTAAATGTTTTTTTTTTCCTCACACAAGCCATACAATGTAGAATGATTGGCATTTGTAAATTGACCATAATTTATTATTGGTTGTCTGAATGATAGACAGGATATGTGGTATACATAATGGATTGATGGAAAGAAGGATGCTAAGTAGATTATTTACAATATGATTATTGTTTATTGAATATTGATTATTTGACTAATGTTTTTCTAACTTTAACCTGGATTTTAATTACACCATTTTCAGCAAATGCTAATTTCATGACAAAAACAGACCAAGCTATTTTCTGATGTAATGAATAAAACATACTACTACTACTACTACTACTACTACTACTAATAATAATAATAATAATAATAATAATAATACAAAAAAGAAGAAGAAACATAGCTAGTCTATTAGGGTAAGGTGTTTTTTGCTCACTTGAAGTAAATAGAGATGCTAAACAGAAATATCACTTCTAAAAGTGAGATAATTTTGTGTCATTTTGTGTTTTTCCCCCTCTCTATTATTCTTTTTTATATGAAGCCAAATTGCCCATTTATCACAATTACTTAATAGTATTGACTCACAGACACGTCCATTATAATAGTTGTGTAACTGTCAATCACAGTTATATCCACAGCGTTAAAGCTTCAATAATTATCTTTTAGGCAGCATCATTAAATTGCAGACAAAAAAGAAATCTCAGAAAGATAATGGACATCACTCAAGGTATTAATTTAAATATCTGTTGCCAGTCCATAAAGTATATAAAATATGGGGGCTTAAGCTCCATTTCGTTAAAGGCTAAAGAATACTTAATAACTGGAATAATACGATTATTACAAAGATTTTTAATAAAAGCATTATGTCCACAAGTCCATTTGCTTTACCTCGGCCATTAAGATGAAACTACGTTTAATAAAAGTAGATAATAAATGTCTTTCAGTGTAAAAGTAATACAGTAGTACTGTCCTTAGAAAGAAATGAAATCAAGAGATTGAGACTTTTCCATTCACAGTAAGAATGGTTGTTGTGGGTATGGATACTTAATGGATAAAATTTATCCAGGCCAGAGTAATTACTAATAAAATAAACTTCCTTGAAAGTCTAACATCTATTTTTTACATTAATTTTTGGTACATTGTTTGGCACAAGAATGTCATGGAAAATGACAAATTGGTATAAATCTCAAGTTTCTCAACACCTTTGAACTTAATGGCATGATAAACAGAAAGGAATGCATGCTAACTGATCAAGTTCTGTTTGTGTACCTTGGTCAGGTGGGACAAACAGACCAATGAAAATTGTAACAAGAACATTGGGGGTCTAAATAAAAATAATAATAAAAATAATTCTTGGACAACAATGAGTAAAAATGATAATTATATAAGTGCTTAAGTACAAGTATGGCAAAAATTATTTCAAGGTGCATTTACTTCAGCATTTGCAAGGTGAAATATTTTCCACTACGCTGAAATTATCATGCTGCATGTTGCACCGTGTCTTATAAATATGGCCTTGAACTTACACTCCCAGCACTCAGTTTAACATGACTTCCTCTGACTTCTGACTACACATGCCTGGTTCCAAACTAGTGCCCATGGTTTAAAACACACAATCGATGCAAAGTGTCACTCAGTGTAACTCTAAAGGCTTGAATACACCAAGCCTTTTTTCTTATGTTTGATATATGCGTAAAAATCTTGTACCTTATCCCTCAGTTTTTTATTCTAGTTCTTTCTCACACACTCTGTCTTACTCTGTCTGACCATTTCCACATCTTTGAATGTTTCCAGTTGAATCATGTTTTTGCATTTGTGTGACTCTCTTGCTGATTTCAGTAATCACTGCAACTTCATCCGCCTTTGTCGCCTAAAAGAACTAGTTTTATAACAAGTATGTATAACAAGTATGTCCTTGAATATGAAAAATCATATCATTCCTCCCCCCCCTTTTCTGTGATTGCACTGTGATGATACTTTTTGACCTTTTTAGCTCAGATTAAGAGAATGACAGCTTAAGAAGAACTAAAGTAAGATAGTGAGAAAGTTCCTTATTTGTAACAATTTTGGAATTGTATCAAATGCCAGAATTTTAACATTTATTCTGGTAACATAGATAAAAAATCTGAATATAATATAATTGGAAAACCTTAACAAAAAACATAGGTTCTGGATTTATAAAGAACCCAAGAAAGAGGATTAATTTTCTAATGCATGTGTACCTTTTATGGTTCCACCCGAGTGGATATAAGAAAAAAAAAAATCTGAAAATGTCATGCATTTGTAAAAATTCAGAAGCAAAGGCTTCCACTCATGGTTTGATTGACATGCTTGAAGGATGTTGCTCAAGAAGTGTGACCAGCTGCTCATATTTGAATCAGATCCAGCACCAAGCAGGACATCTGGGCAAATCCGAGAGTGTGTGTGGCAGAGATACAGGGTCAAAGATCATATCAGAGCACTAAGTGTGTGACATGCAAAAAGGACATTCAAGCAGAAGCTCTGTGAGGTGGCTGGTGTTCAGGCAGGAGATGATTGTGGAAAACCTATCGATTTTCTGTTTATTATGTGTTTTCCTTGCCTACTTTTTGACAGCTCAACATCAATGGCTAGTTCAGAAGTTCACAGATCACTTTTGTTGTTTGTTTGAGGCACTGTCAAGGTTTTAAGGAAGTACCAGAACAAACAGCATTTTCCTTGTTCTTAAGATTAAACCTGAAATGTATAAATAAATAAATAAGATGGCACAGAGGCTTAGTGGTAAGCACCATCATCTTGAACCTCCAGGTTTCCAGGTTCAACTTTGAGTTTTCATGTTTTATTTATTTATGCATTTATTTATTTTAATCTACTTCCAACCTCTGACATCTACACATTTTTTACAAGATTTTAAACTCACTTTTAAAAAAAAAAATCAAATTTTTTACAAATAATATAAACTAATACTAATGTCTTTAGCCTGTTCCCATCAAGGGGTCACCACAGCAGGCCATCCAATCCACACACAACTTTGCACAGACTTTATGCCAGATTAACATTAAGTTTTTATGCCATAACATTACTTTTCACATTATTTTCCTGTGCACAATGTAACTCTTATGACAGTCAATGGGGTTTCCATTATAAGCTACATAGGTGTAACGCTGCAGTCAGGTGAAACCCTCCGCACCTGGCTGTGCCTCTTTATACAGTAAGCTTCCCAGATGCCTCACTCAGCGTGCAGGTGTTGCTTTTGTGCCAGGTATGAGAGCAGCATCATTTCACTCCGGTATAGGAAAAGTAAAAATACAAAAGAGAGAAAGAAAAAGAGAAAATTAAATACGTTAAGTTTTTGATCTCACACAAGTGCACGAGCACCAAGCTCCCCCACTACCAGCACACTTGCAGTGCCGCAAACCCTTAACATCAAGGAGCACAATTCAGACCCCACAAACAGCAAAACCCTCCGTGCTCATTGTACACTTCACTATCGGTTCCGAGCCTTCACTGAATTTCCCATAATCTTGTAATTCCTTTTGGAACAAATGAGCACTATCCAGCACATTTATTTACAACCCACACCACACTATAATAGATCGCTTATCCTGTGTACAGGGTGGTAGAGGGCCTGAAGCCTATCCTAGGAGACTTAGGGCACAAGGCGGGGTACCCCCTGGACAGGGTGCCAATCTATCGCAGGGCACACACACACGCGCACACACACGCACACGCACGCACGCACGCACACACACACACACACACACACACACACACACACACACACACACACAC
>JAOVVB010000001.1:15433394-15447326 GCA_028570985.1 Heterobranchus longifilis
AGAGGACATGAAGTTAGTTGGTGTGAGAGAAGAGGATGCAGAGGATAGGGTTAGGTGGAGGCAGATGATTCGCTGTGAAGAGTCAAAAGACTGAACAGATGTATAATTAACACATCATTTGACACAACAGTCTTACAACATAAGGTGAATCAATGTACAGTATATGTATTTAAATAACACACTGTTTACGGTACAGTAACTTTGTGCATCCTATCCTTTCACATGAGTCCTTTCTTACTTTTTTTTTTATTATTATTTGTTATCTTGTAATGCTGGCAATTACACTCAGGTAGGCTGTCAAAAAAAAAAACCCCTCTCCAACAGATTAGCTAATTAAATTCTTAGTACAATGCTTTTTTTTCTTGGTGCCCTGGTGAGACCTTAGCAAACTTCTTAGATTTGCTGGGATTTTTTTTCTTCTTCTTTACTTCTGCCTTAAAGGCACATGGGCAGAAAAGTCAATAAGACATAGAGCTATTCTGTATTCTGTACTAATTCTTATTAATTGTGGTGTGCTTCCTCTGAAAGGAAGAAACTGTATCAACTCCATGCCATTTACTTCTTATAAGGACAATGAAATTATGTGTTAATGTTTTTCAGTAGGTGTTTTTCAATAGGAAAGTTGTCAAAATAATAGGCCATATTATTTGCCCTAAATTAACCAATGAACCTATATGGTTTGGCACACATTAATTAAATTACCGATATCTTCTAAATGCAAGGTCCGATTTAAACAAAACTTTGTCAGGAGTGATACCTGGGAGCACATTTGGAGGATTTATCCCAAGTTAAGTTTTATTTAGTCTCTAGGGGGCGCTTGAACTAAAAATTAATTTAAAAATCATGGATCCACACTTGTTTGGCAGAGGAAGTTATTATAATTTGGTGCGCTTCCTTCTAGTAGAATATTGCACATTGGCTGAAATGTGAATTGGAATAATCAACAACTTTGGCTGCCAACAGCCAGTCAAATTTTGTCAGCTTATTTGCCATATATAATTGCTATAATTGCCATAAGGAATAATCAATCATCATGAAACGGTGCACACATGCATGGCATCAACAGGGAACATAAGAAAAACAACAATAACAAAAACTTGTCCAAATTTAGGTTTGGGCTTACAAATTGTGAATTATTTTAGATGGGATTAAAAAAAATATATATCTGCTTAAATAACTGAGAGCTCATGCATCTTCTCTTACCATTGCACAAAATGCAGGTATAATATCCATATGCAATATAACACAAAAACCTCACTGAAACTCCTTCTAGACCATAAACCAATTTTTTATTAAATTTGGTGGGTAACATCTACAGACCACTCTGACAAAAAGCTATCAAAAGACCAAAAGCCAAGCCTTTTGTCTGATGGAGTCCAAATTACTTTAAACATGTGGCCTGAATCATGTGAATGCAAAGTTTTCACAAACCTTGGATTTCTTAATTGAAAGATGACACCCAAAATTATGCAAATGTAATCTGTAAGGCGTAACTAAAAGGGAAAATAGTAATAAAGTTTGTACAAATCCCAGTTTGCACAAATAGTGAATTCTACAGTATTTCTTATAGTATAGCTATTTCATAACATGTTTTAAAACTAAACTTGACGTGTTAAATCTGTTTTACTGAATGCTGTGAATTGATTTGCACTGTGGTTTCCACACGCTTAATGAGCTTTATTTTAGGTGTGCAAAGATTTAAGAGATTTTATATTTAGTATGTCTGGTTTAGGACACGATATATTTCAAGAGTTTACTACAATAGGAAACTCAATAACCCTTAAAATGTGTATAGCTGTGTGTGTGTGTGTGTGTGTGTGTGTGTGTATGTGTTTTATAGACTAATCATTACCAAATGTGGTGTGTCACCTCCAAGGCTGTCTAAAAAGAAACTGTCTCAATTACAAAAGCGTTTACAGCTTGTGAAGAAAACTAAGCCATGTGGAAATTTCTACCAGTAGGTGCTATATACCTATGCTATTAGGGCCTCACTGCATGTGCCTACAGTATATATTTATTGAGCTTTGGTTATAGAAATGCTGTGTTAAGTTGGTGGCAAACTAATTAATAAAAAAAAAAGTAAACTAACAAACAAACAAAAACAAACAAACAAAAAAAAATTACAGGCATGGCCAAAAGTTATGAGAATGACACATATTAATTGTCACATAGTCAGATGCTTCAATGTTTTAGATGTTCTTGTCAGGTGATACTAAATTCTAATAACAAACATTTTAAGTATCAAAGGCTTTTATTGACAATTACCTAAATTAAGGTTAGGTCCATTTACATTAAGTCTATTCTTCATTTTATCATGGCTGTGTTCTTAGGCAAAATTGTGAGTGAGCCCACTCCCCTGCCTGAGAAGCAACCTCACACACGAATAAGCTCAGGATGCTTTACTGTTGGCATAACACAGGACTGATAAAAGCGCTCACCTTTTGTTTCTTGGACAAGCTTTTTTTCCGGATGCCCCAACCAATTGGAAAGTGGATTCATCACAGAAAATGACTTTACCCTAGTCCTCAGCAGTCCAAACCTTTTCCTGAATAACAGTCTATCCCTCATTTTATAAGACCTCATTTTATAAGACTGCACATTCACAGGCACATTGACACACTACAGGCAATTTGGGAAAGGCAGTTAGTCTAATTTGCATGTCTTTGGACTGTGGGAGGAAACCAGAGAACTCAAAGAAAGCCCACCAAGCACGGGGGAGAACATGCAAACTCCAAGACTTACTGTTAATGTCTTAATTTTATTTATGAGTAATAGCAAAACACACAGATTACAGACCAAAACAAATATGCTTTTTTTGTCTTGACCTTATTGTAACTTGAAACTTAAACTGAACAGGTCTTTGAGAGTAGTTTAAAATATATTTCAAGGGTAAAGAAGATGGGAACTGCTTGTCAGGTACAGTATATGGACCATTTTATTGTAAACAGAAAATACGTTGTAGCTGTAACAAATAAGGTTTTGCAAAGTTGGATTGTTGATTGGATCGCATTTTATAAATTGGGAGAGATTTTACATACTGTAAGTACAAAAGTACAAATACAGTATTCTTTTTCAATAAAACAAACAGTGGTTTAAGTTAGTAAATTCTTTCAGTGTAACAGATCTGCAAAGCTTAAACATTCTTTTTTTCTCTGACTGATTACATACACTTTCATCAAGTTTAAAATCATATTTAATATATGATATTTATCATATCGTATTTTAATTAAAATCCAAAAGAACTTGTAAACCATAACAATGTGCATAACATAGTTGATGGTCAATTAATATATTCAATGACAATGCGCCATTATAGATAAAATATTTAAAAACATGAGAGAATGCTTACCATAGTGTGCTTAAAATGAACAGAAGCATGAGATCATGAGCGGGTCATTGGGCATTCAGATAAATCTTATTGGAGTTATACTGTAGGACGGAGTTCTGTTAGTAATTTAGAATTTTTCTACACAGTAATACATTAAATAATTTTAATATATTAAAGAGAAGGTTCATTTATAATATTTTAGTATTTAGAGTTTTTAATTAAATTATAAATAGTTGTTAACCCTAATGGTTTTTAAGTCATTGTCATATTTTTAACCAAGAAACCCACAACTGCAAAAGTGGACATGGCAAAAATGGTCTGGCAACATTATAACAATTCTCAAGCTAAGTGAAGCATAGGATCTACATAATGTTTGTGTGGTATTGTAACAAGCTTTCCCTTTATAGGTAAAAGATGATATTTTTAAAGAAAATATTAAAGAAAATGTACCCCGAATTATGAAATGACTCTGGTCTTTCCAACTCACATTTTAATCAAATGATTATGATTAGTTGTTCCCTCTTGAGACCTGAATGTCATCATATGATGACATGACATTTTTTCCCAACTACACTGTCTACATATTTTTGTATGATCTTCATATGAGGGCTGTTACGTTTAATTATTTTGCTAGACTTGTTCCTGTTTGAAGACAATGATTAAGTTCATAGTTATCATCTGCTGAACATCACAAATTCAAATTTTGTAAATGAATCACTGACTAACATTTAAGCATCCAATCATGAGATAAATCTTGACATGTATAAAAAAAAAAAGAAAATGGTATAATAGATATGTTATTGTACAGTAGGTACGTTGAAAAAAAAACTTGGAGGCACTAGAAATCAATAACCAAATGAATCACGCCGCAGACAGCGGAATAATGCAGCTGTGGATGAATGCCTTTGGGATCTCTACTAAACGCAGCAATTTACTTTGATCAGCAGGAGAAGTTATAAGACTCATCTCCAAGGGATTCATCACGTATATATTCATGATAAGTGCTTGCTGCAGAGCTGCTGGAATGTAAGTAACATAATGGATTAGGACAACTAGGAGAACCAAGAAGCTGTCTCTGGTGTACTGTATATCACTAAATATGTTTAAAATAACAGTTTTGAGTTTCACTATTATAAAAAAAAATACAAGATAAAAAAAACTTATTGAATAGAAGGTGGTATGGAGGCTATGTGGTTGGCACTGTCGCCTTGCACCTCCAGGGTCTGGGTTTGATTCCTGTGTCTGTGTGCATGGAGTATGCATGTTCTCCCAGTAATTGGTAAGTTTCCTCCAGGTACTCTGGGTTCCTCCCGCAGTCCGAAGACATGCAGATTATGCAAACTGGCGTTCCCAAATTGCCCGTAGTATGTAAATCAACGTATGAGTGTGTGTATATGTGTATGTGCTGGTTTCTCAGCAATAGATTAGCACCCCATCCAGGGTGTACCCGCCTCGTGCCCTAAGTCTCCTGGGATTGGCTCCAGGCCCCTGTGACTCTGTATACAGGATAAACCAGTATACAGTAGGTGATGAGTGAGTGATGTATGGTTCAATCCAGCAGAATGAAATACTTAAATTGTTCAGGATTTAAATTAGTCCTTAATTTAAATTAGTCCTTAAATTAAATTTCCTTTCTTCCTTCCTTCCATATATACATCTGTCCACCTTCTTATCCTTCTTTAATGAACTTTATATAAATCCTCTTTTTAAGCAAAAAGAGTCATGTTTGGCTTTGACATCTTTGGAAGCTCTCATTGTCCAAGAAATTTTAATGTGTGGTTACAAAAAAAAATAAAAAAATAATCAGCCTTAGGGTAATTTGACGTGGCCTGATGTGAAACACTGCTATTGTTAAGCCTGAAGTTAATTATTTTCCAATAAAAACATGCCCTGAAGCTTCTATTCTTCTTATACTACAGCATTGTGGCAATGATTCCAATTTTCTATTCATTACACAGTGCTGCATCACAGTTTTTCATCCATTTAAAGTCACATTAAATGTTGTGAAATTTCCAGACATGTGACCTTTTTTGAAGTGGAGATTTTTATTTTCCAAAAAAGACCCGAACAATGCAGCATTTGAAGTTGCTGCAAAAGTACAGCAACACTGTTACCAGTGAGGGGGTGTTTTTTTGTGCTCTTTGCATGGATTATGATGTTAACATTAATGCAGGTTTTAAACCAGATGCACACACAAAGCACAATTTCACGCTTCAAGCCTTTTTTGCCAGAAGTGGCATGCTGCTAGAAGTGTGTACAGAATATACTCCTGCAATGTTTCCAACCCGTTGCTTTTGTAAAACGAAAATCACAAAGGAGTCACAGCAATGTTCCACTTTGCTGACCTGGTATTAAACAAGCTTTAGTAATTGCTTGTTAGCTAAACATGCTGTTTAACAATGACAAGAGCTTGGGTTTGACCAAACAGCAACATTCAGTTAGGCAAGTGTGCAGCACCTTACATAAGTATTCACCCCTCCTGAACCTTTCCATGTTCTGTAGTGTTACAACCTAGGATTAAAATGGGTTTAAATGGTAATGTACTGTATGTCATGGGTCTACCTATAAATAACCTAATGAAGTTGGAGGAAATATTCATTTGGTTTACTATTAAAAACATGAAAAAGTATTTACTCTATGGCTGTGAAAACGCTGAATTACAGTAGTTCTGTAAAACCATATTGTAATTAATGAGCACAGAAAACAAACAATTACTGTATGGTATTACAGTTTCAGGCAATTGTCATAAATAGCTACATAAGCAGAAGCATGAAATTTATTTTAGCATAAGAAGAAGACAAGAACTATAAAATTATTACAACATCATCAGCGTCTAAGTAAAAGCCTTTAAAATGTCAGGCAGTAAATGTAAATATTTGTTTCCACCAAGTTCCTAATTAATCTTGTTTGACAAGCAACGACATGTCATGTGAGACTGATATCAGAAATACACTGAGCTACAAAGTCAGTTATCATAATGTTTTAACATGAGTCAGTCAGTAAAATCTAATAACAATTTTTATATCAATTTTGAAAATCCATTCAACTCATCAAATTCATGTGCCTATGACAGATGTATAGATACACAGAATAGAATGGCATGTTCTACCATCCCCAGCCTCTCAGAAACATGATCCATTATAAATTATTATGATGATGATGATGATGATGATGATTATTATATCCATTATCCATCAACATAATGAAAGTAATGCAATTTAGATATGAAAAATGTCTGTCATATATTTCCAGTGTCATATATTTGCTTGACAGAAAATATCAAAAAGATTTATGCTTCACAACATTTAGTGGCTTTATTTATCTGTCTCTTACTTTAAACTTGACTAGATAATAGATTAAAAAAAAAAAATTAAAAAAAAAAATTAATTGCATGAAGTTGTTGTCAGTGGTGGCCCAGACGGTTGACGCTCTGGGTTTCAGATTGGAAGATCAGGGGTTCGAGCCTCGACACTGCTGGGTGGCCACTATTGGGCCTTTGGGTGGGTTGTGGCAGGAAGGGCATCTGGTGTAAATCCTTGAATGAGAAAGGCCCAAAGGAAAAAAATATATAAAGCTGCGGTATAAAAAGAAAAAAAAAGTTAACTACAGTATAATTTAAAATAATTCCCATCCTTAATGGTAAAAGGTTTGGTAGATTATATGACACAATTGTACAACTGTTTAAATTGTCTGACATTTTGCAGTACCTGAGTTAAGAACCTGTTATACTGGCTGATAAATACTAGATGGAGATATTCTTCTCACTGTGGAGAAAGAAAACGAAAGCAATTTATAGGCACAAATACTCTTTTTACTGTGAATAGTAGCGTTGCACACTTCAAACTGAAACACTGAGTTGGTATACTTATGGTGAATATAGTGTACAGTATTTATATTTATGGCATGCCTACTCTGTGTATGTTTTAAGTTAGAACTTAATGCTATGCATCATTTGATGCAACCGTTAATCTTCCAGTCGTACATAAACTCGTAAACAATAAAACCTGCATTCTGCTTGTGCTTGGGCTTTGCTAAAAGATAAGGTATTGAAGAAGAAAATGATCTGGATGTAAGAAGTTCAGTTGTGAGGGTTTTACTCCTCCTAAATGACCACAGGACCTTTAGCACAGCACTGAATTTCTGTTTAGAGTGCGTTCATGTGCTGTTCGAGCAGAGGGAAATAGACGATGTAATGACTGATTCTATTACGGCTGTGCGGAATTGAGCCAGCAGAGCCTGTGACAGGCTAAATTTATGAAGCTGTCGCAGGAAGTGCATGCACTGTTGGGCCTTCCTTGTAATTGTGTGTTCCATATGGATGATGGTTCCAAAGAATTACATGACGAGGCATTTTTGTAAAGTTACATAGCGCAGAACATTTTTTTGGAGGTGCTGTCCATCTTTACAAAAGTGGGACTGCAGGTAAAGATAAAGGAAATGAGACATCACATCAAATTTACAAGGAAGCATTTTTATGATTTTATAGAGCAACAGAGAAGTGCTTAACACAGACTACCAATGAAAATCACAACCTACATGCAGTTTTATTTATTACTACATTCTTTTAGTACTTCGCCTCTTTGAATTTATCGCATAATAAATTAAAATGTGTTTTGGGAGTTTGAGCATATCACTTTCTTTAGTGAATTTATAGGTATGATAGAAGCTCCAAGCAAAATCTATAGATAATAAATGTATTCAACAAATAATATTTTTTAAAAAGTATATGTGAATTTTGTAAAACTTTAAGACCGTTAATTAACATTTATGAAAGAAAAAGAAAAAGAGTCTCCAGAATCAGTGTTTGGTAACAGTCAGAGTTGGGGTAATTTTATTGTTATTTTGAATGTTTTTCAGCTACTGGAAAATCTTTAGAATGTATGACTTTTTCAGTAACATGACTGAAAAAAAAACTGTTACTATTATTATTATTATTATTTAGTTGTTTGTTTGTTTGTTTTACTATGTTCAAGAGAAGGAAGAGGCTAAGGGGGAAGAAACATCTATAAGAAAAATAATGTAATTATGAACAAGTAAAAAGGGCAACGTGTCATTATTTTAATTGTATTAACTGGCAAATTGCTTTGAACTGAGAGGAACAGGACATTTCAAGAAAGCACATTGTTATTTGAAAAAAAAGTCAACATTAATTTGGTAATACAGGATATTTCAAAATTCTTCATATATATATATATGTTACAGCCCTATTTCGAAATGGATTAAATTCATTCTTTTTCTCAAAATTCTACTATCAATAGCCCAAAATGACAACATGAAATAAGTTTGTTTGAAATTTATGCAAATATATAAAAAAATAAAAAAATAAAATAATCTGATGTACAGTACATACAGTAGGGCAAAAAAGTTTTTAGTCAGCCACCAATTGTGCAAGTTCTACCACTGAAAAAGAGAAGAGAGGCCTGTAATTTTTTATCATAAGTATACCTCAACTATGAGAGACAAAATAAGGGGAAAAAATCCAGAAAATCACATTGTAGGATATTTGAAGAGTTTATTTGCAAATTATGGTGGAAGATTAACTGGGAGAACTTGCACAATTGGTGGTTGACCAAATACTTTTTTGCCCCACTGTAAGTATTCACAGTCTTTGCCATAACACTCAAAATTGAGCTCAGGTGCATCCTCTTTCCACTGATCATCCTTGAGGTTTCTACAACTTTATTGGAGTTCACATGTGGTAAATTCAGTTGATTGGACATTGTTTCAAAAGAAACACACCTGTCTATATAAGGTCCCACAGTTAACAATGCGTGTCAGAGCACAAACTAAGCCGTAAAGTCCAAGGAATTGTCTGTAGACCTCTCAGACAGGATTGTATTGAGGCACAGCTCTGGGGAAGGGTAGGAAAAGTTCTGCAGCATTAAAGGTCCAGGTGAGCACAGTGGACAGAAATTTGGAACTGTCAGTACTCTTCCTAGAGCGAGCCGCCCGGCCAAAGTGAGCAACTTGGGGTGAAGGTCCTTAGTCAGGGAGATGACAGAAGAACAACCATCTCTGCATCACTCCACCAATTAGCCCTGCATGGTAGAATGGCCAGACAGAAGCCACTCCTCAGTAAAAGACACATGACAGGCGTCTGGAGTTTGCCAAAAGGCACCTGAAAGACTCTCAGACCATGAGAAACATTTTTTTGTTGTTGTTGAAGCACCTTTGGCAATTACCTTCAATTGCAGCCTTAAGTCGTCTTCTCCTCGAAGGTTCTTCTTCTCGAAGGTTCTTCTCTCTCCACAGAGAAACACTTGAGCTCTTTCAGCCTAACCATAGGGTTCTTGGTCACCTCCCTGACTTAGGCCCTTCTCCCAATACTGTATCGCTAACTTTGGCCAGATGGCCCACTCTAGGAAGAGTCCTGGTGGTTCCTAACTTCTTCAATTTATCGATGATGGCCACTGTGCTTATTTGGACCTTCAATGTTGCTTGCCTAGGTGTGTGGCTTCCCTGGTTCTGAGGCTACCTCCCCAGCACACTACCGCATATACTGTCAATGACTAAATGCTTTTTGCAGATGTTAAAAAAGCAAACAGCTGGTTCTGACCTTTTATTGTCTAGACAGTCATTGTTGACTGTCCAGTCCAGTTTGTTGTCTAGCCGCAGTCCAAGGCATTTGTATGCTAGGGATAAAAAATACTTTCTTAAACAAAACACACCTAGTGTTACGTATGTATGTAATTACATTCTTAAAGACTATACTTCATACATTAGAAAATTTCACGATATAATTGGCACACAGTGTAATACATCAGCTCGATATTAAGTTGCACATTACTTATTAGTTATTAGTAGAATACTTTTTTAAATATCCTTCAGCATCTCATAATACTGCAGTAAATACCGCAACATGACTAAGTTAATGAATACTGCAATGTGGAATTGCTAATTCCCTGGTTCAAACAAAATAAGTGACAGATCCTCCCCCTAACATGTCATCTAAATAAATAATTAAATAAGCGATCAGTCAATGCTGTTATCAGCGGGGGCTTCGTTTGTTACTTTTCAAATTATTCGACTTCAAACGTATGCCTGGAAACAAGTTTGGCAAAGCCTCTTCACACATCCTGATAAGACAGGGAATCTAATCACTTTTGGAGAGTGATAAGAAAAACTGTCATTGCAAGTTAAACTGATTGAGTGAGGCGCAGCCTCGAAAAACATAGTTCATTTTAAGCCAAAGAGCTTATTTATTACAAAGTACAAAAATAAACCTTTCTTTGATCTGAGTCCCGAGTAGACAGAAATTCAAATCCAATGCTGCTACGGAATCAATAACACTATTTGTTTTAAATAATTGTAATTATAATATTGTCAGCAATTAAACACTTGCTGGCCACTGATGCAAACAAATTAATGTAATAAATAAGCGTGTTAGTAAATATGTTACAAATATTATATATACAGTATATATATATATATAGAACATATATATTTACATTTAAATTTTAATAAATTTTTTAATGAAAATCTTTTCCTTATATACACTGCTATTTTACCGTGATTACACATTCATATTCATTATAGAATGACAGAAATTGTATGTGTGTGTGTATATATAGTTATAAAAATTTATTATCAAACATTGAGTATTAATAGAAGTTCTTCCACAACACAAGCCACTACAATCAAGGATCAGATACTTTAGTTTTCCTTATTTAAAGATATAAATTATTAAAACTAGCAAAATTATCTGCCAATAAAACAAAATAAAGTGTACTGTATGCTTAAAAATTTATACTATATATATTTGGAAATTTAAACTTAAAAATCTAACATTTAATTTGTTGTAATCTTAGATTTCTTTTTTTTTGTTTTGCTGTTTAAATAAAACAACATTTTTAATATTATTATGGGCAAATGAACCTCTAAAATAGTCAGAGATTCAACAAGGTGCCAGAAACATTCCTTTGAGATTTTGGTCCATACTGACATGATAGCATCACAGAATTGCTGCAGATTTGTCGGCTACACATTCATGATGCACATCTTCCATTCCACCACATACCAAAAATGCTCTGTTGAACATAAAAGCTGGTGACTGTGGAGGGCATTTGAGTACAGTGAACTCGTTGTCATGTTCAAGAAACCAGTTTGTGATATGTCATGCAATCCTGTGGTCATGAAGGAATAGACATGGTCAGCAACAGCATTCAAGTAGGCTGTGGACTTAAACAATGCTTAATCGTTACTAAAGGGCCCAAAGTGTGCCCTGAAAATATCCCCCACACCAATACACCACCACTACCACCAGGGGCAGCAACAGCCTGAACCATTGATACAAGGCAGGATGGAGCTATCCAAATTCTGTGCCTATCCTCTAAATGTCCCAGTAGAAATTGAGACTCATCTGACCTGGCAATATTTTTCTTTTCTTGACCGGCCAAAGCGAATTGTAGCCTCAGCTTATTGTTCTTAGATGACAGGAGTGTCACTTCTGCTGTGAGATGTGGTCTTCTGCTGTTGTATTCCATTTACTTAAGGTTTGATGTATTGTGTATTCAGAGATGCTCTTCGGCATACCTTGGTTTTAACAAGGTGTTATTTGAGTTAGTGTTCCGTTTCTATCAGCTCAAACCAGCTTGGCCATTCTCCTCTGAGCTTTGACATAAACAAGGTATTTTTGCCCATAGAACTGCCACTCATTGAATATTTTCTCTTTTTAAGACCATTTTATGTAAACTCTAAAGTGTGTGAAAATCAAATCCCAGCAGGTCAGCAGTTTTGGAAATTCTTGGATTAGTCCATCTGGCACCAACAACCATGCCATGTTTAAAGCCACCTTCCTTCACATTTTTGATGTCTTGATCATGGCTAAAGGCATTGAGTTGCTGCCATGTGATTGGCTGATTAGCTGTTTGGTAATAACAGTTGAACAGGTGTGCCTAATAAAGTATCTGTTGAGTGTAGAATTGATTGAATTCCCTTTGCATTTATGATATCTTAAAGGTTATTCTGACACCTTAAATATCTAGTTTGTTATTTAGGGGAATCTGGATAAAGTGTTTTTTTTTTTTTTTGCATCTTTACTTTACTTTATGTTTTTGCAAATTCTCATACGACTGCACACGACTCCCAGCAACATTTCACAAACACGAACAGCTCATGGTCTTCAGGGAACATCATTTTGCGCGTTGCCCTTCTGTTCCGTCACACAGATGGTGATAAACTTCGGACATTTGCGTGCACAGAGCTTGAAACCTACATAATGAAAAATGATTGCATCTTTGTTTGAGACATAAATTCTTCCTGCACTAGAATGAGCAATTATTGCCGCACATTTGTCCTCATTTTTTACCGCACTCTGCAAGATGCTTTTTCAAATGCTCACACATAACGTAGTGGGAAAATCTGCACTGAAGCAAATCGCCACCTTTTTTATAGCCGTATATCAACACAAGTGATTCATTTTGATTCCAGTCACAGTAACAACAAGCTTTCAGTGAAATGCCAACAAGCCAGCTAGTATCGGCACATTGGGATTGACAGTGGAAAGCTGTGTCGCTGGAAGATGACAAACAATTTTTTGATTAACAACTTCTTAAACCACAATTTTCAAAAAACAGCAGCTTGGAGAGTTGTTTCGGCAGTAAGGTAGAGTTGTGGTCAGAGATTGACATACAGTACATGCAGTACACTGCATTTTTGTTTCTGGTCCTTTTTGGAGCAGAATGATTGTGCAACATAGGAGGAATATTGCAGGAATTTGATCATTTGGTAATTTATTATTTTTTTTTTTTCTAAAATTAGCATAGGAAACAAATAAAAAATACAACACGTAATTGTCCAGGAAGGTTTAACATTAGCAGTCACTTTTGGATATTGGACTACTCTTCTAGGCGGCATTGGTAGGGTTCAAATTAATTCATTGGTATACTGGCAAGGACCGAACTTTAAAGCATATTTGACAAATTTTGATTTGGTTTAGGGTCCAAAAGCTTAAAATTAGGCCTCTTTTATGCATTCTTCAACCAGCAGGACCCTGCTATTTGTTTCACCCATCTAGCTGATGATTTGAGGTTATGCTTATTTCATCCTCTTGAATAATGCACCAGTTTCGCTGACAGCAAAACATCCACAAAGCATGATTTTTTCAAAATCATGCCTAAGAGTTTCAATACAATACAGTGTTCTTGGGGTTAAATGCCTCACATGTTTCTTTGTCCATGTGGTCATCTTCAAGCTTTACTCGAGGTAGAAGGTTTTGATTTTGGAGCAGAGGCTTCCTTCATGGCCAGCAGCCTTTAAGTCCATGGTAACGGAAAACACTCTGGACTGTAGAAAGTGACACCGCTGTTCCAGCAGCTTAAAATTCATGGACAGGTTGAGGGTGACAATTTGGGTGTTTTTCTAGATCTGGGTAGAGTGGCTACACCTTCTAATAACTTGTAATTACATATAATTATTTGACCTGATCTTTGACCCTTGGAATCTGAAGCTTGGAATCCAAGAGACATTGCTAGCTTAAATCTACCGTCCCTTTTCTCAGATCTGTACTGAGCTCCTTGAACTGATGCTCATATACTCAGCAAAAAAAGAAACGTCCTCTGACTTTCAACTGTTTTTACTTTCAGTAAACTTAATGTGTAAATATT
>JAOVVB010000001.1:15502663-15516038 GCA_028570985.1 Heterobranchus longifilis
CTCCCAGCCATTGCATTGGGCAGCAAGAAAGCTCACTTGTCTCTCCACCATCCTTTCCGGCGATAAAAACGCTACAAAATGTGTAAAATGTGCAAAAGGACAATTACATTTATTATATTACAAGCCTTTAATTTATTTTTATTTTGTGGATATAACCACATTTAATATTAATAACCTTATTTAATATTAAGGCAAGAAAACACATTTTAAAAAGTTCTACAATTCTTAAACAGTAAACAGGACATGCACTGCTGCCATGAAAAATAAATAAATAAAATAAATAAATACATGAAATTTCAAGTAAATATGTTAAAATAAAAAGTCACATTATAAAATTAAATTTTATTATATTTTCATGTTATAATCAAGATATTTTTGTTATATTTTAGTTATTAGTTAGTTAATGACAGCAATTTGCAGCCAAGCCACCATAAGGGACACTGGTGCCACTTTGTTTTCTAAATCCCCATAAAGAGCACCATGAAAGCATCATGTATTTGTCAGGAAAAAAAAAAAGCATCACCTCATATCATGTGAGAAAAAAAATCTTTTACCTTTACATAATGTATTTGTTTCATGGATGAAATCTTTTTATAGGTCGTACTGCACTGTCAGAGAAAGGCCTAATGCAGGTGCTGGTGAAAGCTAGCCATTTTCTATCCATTACCATGACACTGAATCTCATCTTCAAGCAACATTTATGGGCCTAGGCACTTTATTCAAGAACAGTCTCTGCAGGGGAGAGAGCATGAGTAGAAAAAAAAACAGAGGAGGGAGGGGGAAATAAAAAATAAATAAATAAATAAATAAATAAAGTAAGTCAGCTGTCTGATGTACATTACCTGAGTTTTGGGTTCATCTTCATCACAGAGGAAATGGAAAGCTTTTCTTCAGTAGCTGTTAAAACAAGCTGGACTCTGATTGACTTTTGTTGCCTAATTAATGAGGCTTGTAATTAACTCTGCTGAAGCTTGGCTTTGCTGAATGATAACTGTTCAGCTCTTCATTTTTATGCAAATGAATAACTGATTTTACTGATGATTTTACTTGGCCCAGCTTGTTGTGTGACCATATGTTTGGTATTTGATGTATCGACCATGCTTTCTTTGCAAGAACCTACACACAATGTTCAAATAGTACAATATGTTGTTTACTATGGATGTAACTGAATATAATTATATGTGTTGTAAACATATACAAATAGAAAGAGAACTATAGTATACTGTATCATTAGTGGTTTGCTCTGGTAGCTCCACCTAGATTATCTTACTGAGTTTTAAAATAAACACTGCTTTTAATTTGGTTTAAACCATGTCTGACTATGCCTTAAGACCACCTTTTCAAATGGACTTAAGCATGGTACTTTGATCCATGTCCAGGCACAATATGAAATGCTCTACTTCCGCAAAAATAATTGTTTTTGGGTAACGTGTAAAGGGTTGGGGCCAGAGTTCATAGTGTGAAAGAACCCAAAATTATGAGTTATTTAAACCAGCCTGAAATTCACTAAAGCGATACACAAACATATGGATATTTCTACATCACACGATATTCTAAGAGTAATGCTAAGTTTAATGCTGGGTCGCCACTGTCAAGTCCCTGATAAAGACCCTTAACCCTACGCCCCATACAACTCAGCTACATACAGTATGGCCCAAACCTTTCCCCTTCAGTTCACCAGAAGGTGACACCCCCGTGAATTTTAACCCATTTTTTTTCCTCCTATCATTTGGTGTTTGTTCTTATATAAAGCACATGGATTCATACACGGAGTGTGAAGGCTTGTAGTTTGTGCCATTGGTTTTTCCGTTTTAGGAGTTAGTCTGGTGAGCTAATCAGACTACAAGATTGGTACTAGAAGATTATACTGAAATTTTTTAACAAGAAAAATATACATGAAGGTAATCAGAGTTAATCTTAATTATACCAAACCTGATTAGTGATGTGCCAAATATTGCTCCGCTAACTGCCATGTCTGCATGAAAAAGCCACAATAAAATTCCATGAGTTTCAGAATTATTACAGCAAGCAATTTATAACAATTTGCTTGCTGTGATACATTTTTCAACTTTTATATTAAAAAAGATATATGAAAAAATATAAAGGTCCAATAAAATCGAATCTAACCTTAATCGTTCATTTGTTTGAAGATTCTCATTTAGTAGTTTTACATATTACAAATTGTAAAGTAAATTAAATGAATTTACCATGCGTGTTAAAATGAAAATGTGTACTCTCAATATTTTTTGAGGATGATATACACTGTCTCTATTTCCTATTTATGGAAATTAGGGGAAAAAAACTCCTGACAAAGTCAACCATTTAAAAGATATGTACATCATTCACCTCTGAATCTTGCTGATATGCTGACACAAAGAAATCCGCTCACTGTATCTGCAACATATTTATCATTCTATCTCACTGACAGGCCTTTAAGAGACGTTGGATCTTTGGATAAAAGTACTTTGAGTAGACGTACAGGTGGATCCTGGGAAAGGAGGCGAGGGTTAGTAATAATGCAAGGCAAAACTGTGATTTGCAGTTGGATGAATAATTGATCCTGTAACTTCATACTAAGCAAAAGAGCAAAAAGATAAGGTGTAGTTATATATTTTATTATTTTCATGTTTTTTCTGTATCCGTGAGGTTCGCTGAAATGTATCTTAAGTGATTTTTTTTTTTTTTTACTCATAGACATAGACTAGACTACTGACTTGCATGGAAGCAAGGAATGCAATCAATGAATTTAAATAAATACATTTAATTAAACTTAAAACTCACATGTCTGCTTTATATTTGTTATTTATTTCAGTTTGTCATCCAAATATGAACAAATTATAATTGCAGCTTTTAAGCTACTTGCATGGGGCATAATTTCCAGAAGTGGTTAAATTAGTCTAAATGAGTGTAAATTAATTTATTAACTAAAGTTAATTTAGTCATGCTTCTGTCCAATTTGGCAGCACCATGGTTAAGTGCATGTCTTTTACAGTATGACTTCTCCTGTGTGTGCGGGTGTCCATACCTAAGTTGACCTAATGTTTTGTACAGAATGTTGTCTTTGCTCTAGTGTGCGCTGCAACCTTGTGGAGCGGTCTGAACCATAATGGCTTTATTAGAAGTTCCTGCTCCAGAATGCATCCCTTCCTGTTATCATTCCATTCCATTGCGAGTTTCCTGGCTCAACTTTGTTTTGCTGAGACACATGATTATACAAATGTACCTATCTAACTATGACAGCTCACCCTAGTTCAAATTAGAGACAACAGTATGTAAACTTATATCACATTGTAGTCTGTCTTTGTCTTTGCTCTGGGGCACTGACCTTGAAGGCCCTTGTATAAAACCTATGTTAACCCACTGTACAATTGCTCTACATCTGAGTGCATGCTTATTTCAATTTTCTCTGGCATAACTAATAGGCAATTCCTGAATAGCAATAAATACGCAGTGATTCATAACCCACAGCTGAGCAGTGTGTTCTTGGAAGAACAAGTTGAATCATCGAGGCCACACAGTTAGTGCCAGGAAATGCATTACATGTTCTACAGGATAATTGTTTTATACTGTAACAGACTGTCTTATCTCATTACAGTTCTCAAGTCAGCTTTCATTTTTCTAGCAGAAAATGTCTTCCTGTGACTTCATTTCAATATATATTTTTTTATTTATTTGATTTGATAATTGTGGCTATTATTATTATTATTATTATTATTATTATTATTATTATTGTAAATAATTGTTTTTCCCCTATTGTGGTTAGGATTCCAAATTGTGATTCTACTCAGGATCACTCTTGACCTAAATTAATATTTGCAAATTGTAAGACGCAAGATGATGGCTGAGATGAGAGGCACACATCTAAAGACTCTCTTCCAAACAGACAGAGGGGCTGGTTTTAACTCTGTTTTAATGTTGTTGTAATTTTGCTCGACAGCTTAAGCCTAATGTACAGTAAGGCCTTATTTCTTCTCGGCCCTGATAAAGGTCAGACTACAGCAGTTATTATCCAAGTGCTGGTCTTCAGTTCTAAAAAGTTTAGTATGCCTTGATAGGATAAAGTATGTGAAGATATTGTAAGAGTAAAATGTTTGCGATCAAATACTTTGAGAGAAACTAAGAGCAGAATTCAGAACGGGGCATCCATTTACTGAATGCTAATGTCCTCCTCAGACACTGTGCACTTACGCTCAGGCGCGCTATGTGGAAATAATGAAATTTACTCATAGGAGTGGTCCTAATTAGCTTACATTCAATTTGTATATGCTGTATAGTGTATATTACTCCTGACTACATAGAGAAATTACTTATGGACAATAAAAGACAGCATATTCTATGATTTAAATATTAAAATTATTATTTTATGTAAATATTATCATTATCAAAAAGGATTTCTGAATTGCTTTATAGACGTTTATACAGATAAAGACATAATCTCGCTGCATGTAGGAAAGTTAAATAATAAATGAAGCTTTCATTTATCTTCATCTCTTCAAGGGAATATTATGATGCGGCTCAGGAGAGATGCCTGACAGTCAAGCCTATCTAAGAATTGTTGTGTGTGTAAATTACGACACATGCATAGGGTATCAAGGGACATTGGAGGACAAGTGTGTGTATATAAGTGCATATAAAAAACATTTTTGTCATAACCTTTTTGTTAGATTTCTGTACACTAAAATATAATGGGGAAAATTAATTCAGTTACATATCACGATTCCTCTGTGTGGCTAAACGCTAATGATGCTAAAATCAATTTTTTTAAATCTATTTTGAATTTATAAATGTTTGCAGTTTGAAATGTGAAAATGTTGCTGTTTCTCTATGATCCTGCAAGCGGTGCATTTTAAAATATGCACACAATACAGCATCCTGTGTGGTAGGAGTAAACTATTTCATTTTGGAATTGATAAGAGCATGTATACTGTAAAATCATAATACTCAGGTATCATAATAATATCATATTGGGAGACCGCTGATGATTCTCATCATCCTATAATAATAATAATAGTATTTATTATTAGTAGTAGTAGTAGTAGTCGTAGTAGTAGTAGTCATAGTAGCATGGAACATTGTTCAGTAACATCACTGGTTATAAAGAAAGAAGTAGACAATTTACTTTTCTTCTTCCAGGGATCTTTCAAGGCAAATTTCAAGGCAACTTCCTCTTGAGATTGTCACTTGTAAAACATTCCAGATATTTTATAGAAGTGAATGTCTGTTAACAGAATTAAGAAAATGTCATGGAAAAAGCATTGTGGTGGTAGTAGCATCATGATTTGGGGTTGTTTTGCTGCCAGTGGAACTGGTGCATTGCATAAAGTGGATGGAAGAATGAGGAGGACTATTGTACCTCAGAACTCCGCAGGATAACTTCAATTTATCAGCCAGATGGGTGAACCTTGGACAAAATTGAGTGTTTCAACAGGACAATAACCACAAACGCATCAAAGCTGGATGTGTAATGGATAAAGCTGGCGAGCTTTTGGCCATTACCCAACGGAAAGTTTGTGGACTGTGGTAAAGAGTTACAGTAAGTGCCAAGAATCCAACAAAGACAACAATACCAATTCTGCCAATAAGAGTGGGCCAATATCCAACCACAATTCGGCCAGAAGCTTGTTGATGGCTAGTAGACAGTTAAACATTTAAAATAGCAAATAAAAAAAATAATAATAGCAAGCTTAATATTGCCTTGCTATTCATTTCAATGATGAGTGTATGCTACACTATGATTGATGATTGGTACAGTACAAGATTATAAATGTACAGTAATATCAGCAAAACACAAATGGCTCTCCACTCATGGAATCATCTTTCTCCTTATATACAGTAACCTTGTTAATCTTATCTCTTAGCTACCGATTATATAGGTATGTACAGTAACTCTGCTTTTACTTTGAATTTTCCTCCTCATTTAAACCCTGAGTTTTAAAAAACACACAGTTTATAGATTACCTCTGGCACCTGTTTATTGCAGTCATGTCTGTTGACACTAGCATTCATGACACCAAGCAATTTCCATTTGAATCTTTGAGTCATGGAATTTATTAGTTGTTGTTGTTTTTTTTCATTTATTAACTAATAGTTACTGGTGTGTAATTGCCACCTATAGTGTAAGTTCTCTTATGGCCACGAATAGATTAATTTAACAATTTTAATATTTTTCTTCTTCAATATCTACTATCCAGCATCTTCATGTTCCCAGGTTTGTTCATGGGGTTCTTATCTTGGAAGCAAGTTTTAGAAGAAGTTTTTAGAAGAAAGTCCTTTTAAAACAATGGGTTTATATTCATATTTATCTTAAACTTTTATGGGATACCTGAAATGGGATACAACTGCAGGTTAAAGGTCTGACTCAATTGCTCAACAGTGGCAGCTTGGTGGTGCTGGTATTTTAACTCTGATAATTACTGTGTTATCAATAATAAGCACCTGTTTTCTTCCCCCAGGCAAGAAATTTATTTCAAATGTGTGTAATCTCATATTTATACCAAAGGTCAGGGCTGTAGAAGTCCCATTTCTTGAGCCATTTCATGCACTGACATTACGATTAATACTTCAGTCTTAGAAATTGCTATTAGTAAACATAGCCTTGGTCTGAACCTGCTCAACTTTCTTCATCACATAAACCATGAAATAATCCATTGATACATTCTAGTAAATTAGCAGAGTAACAATTTGATGGTGTTCACTCTCATGACTTGACCACAGCTCTACCCAAGGGTAATGGAATGTGAACGACAACAGATTACTTAGAATTTTCAGACTGTTTTAATTGTTTTATGTCTAACTATTCTAATTGTTACATAGAATATTTACTTGTTATTTGATGAAAGAAATGTTTCAGGTGTCATTGTATTCCCCATGCTTGCCCCTGTTTTTGTGCTTCTTTTGACTTTTGTGCTTTTTAGGACTATAATGACATGTGGTTCCAGACTCTATTGCACCTCACCTGTCACAGTCACATGATGTCAACAGTATACCTTGTTTAGTGTGATTAGTCTGTTCTTTATTGCATATTAAGATATTTTTGAGCGGCATTTCTTGCTAGTGAATGTTGTCTTCAATGTTTTATCAGTATTGTTATCCTATGACATCTCAGTTCTAATTTCTTAAATTAGTATACAAGTATAGTTTATAGTCCAACCATAGTCATAATTTTTATGTTGTATAGCTTTCAAGTTCCATTTCTGTTTTATAGATGTTAAAACATTTTTCTAATAAACTTGCATCCTGCCTTCAGTACCAATGTAACAACGAGTTGCTCAAATGTTGGTATCCATTTTTAAAATGTATTTATTTAAAAAAAAATTGCAACTGAAAAGAACATACAGCAAAAATAAATGTAAAAAATCCACACACTAAAATAACTTATCAAATTTATGTTAATCTAAAAATTACACTGAATTTTTCAAAGAAATTGTATCAGGTTGGCAAGGAGAAGAAAACATGGAAACCAAGTTCCAAAAACACGAAGTGTTCTTTATTTACAGAATGAAACATTTCAGGAGTATTCTCTGAAGTGTTAAGTTGGTAGCTAGGATGTGGGTGCAGGTCCATAGGGCCTAGTTCACTGCTGGTAGAGCCTTCAGAGTTGTGGCATGATGAGCTGAACAGGTGAGCTAAGCAGAGGGAGTGGGCTATTTTATAGTCTGCCGACCACAGCAGAATGCTGAGCGCTGAGTGTCTTCTAACCTAGGTGAATTAGGACGCCCCACCCCCTTTCTACACACAGAGACTGCCAAATGTGGTGAGTGCTTTGTGCTGTTTGACAGGTCTGAGTGAGAAGGTTTTAGATGTGTGCACGCACTGGCTGCAAGTACACAGTCAATATTGGGCTGGACCATGGTCTTATTGATTTCTTTATGATGCCAAGCTGGAGCATGCTTTCAACTTCTGCATTAATGGCATGACAGCGGGCTTCTGCGGCTCAGTATGGTGCTTGGTATCGGTTCAATCCACCGTTTCAATAAATAAATGTGATACAGCTCAGTGCTTTTGCATTTACTTGCTTTTATTTTTTTAATTCACCTGACTGACTTTTCCCACCATCGTCCCTGCTAGCGGGCCGGGAATTTGAAGGTGGCACTGGGAAGGAGCAGGAGCACTCGATTGCCGATCCAAAACTCCTTTGGTTGTGGTGGCCGGTCGTAGGCACATATCTATTCACTTTGTGCTTTTTGCATGTGCTGTTGTACAATAGGGAGAACATGTTTAATGTTAGCTTGCAGGTCTTTTACATATTAAACTACAGCTACTGACCAGAAAGGTGAAAGATGGTCCTCCCAAGCTTCCTTTGCCATGTCCAGCAGACCGTGTGGCCCTTACCCGACCAGAAGCTCGAAGGGGGTGCACAGCATTTCTTGCACTGCAAACAGCACATGCAAAATAAGTTGGTTCCAATTTTGCCCCCTTCATCCATCAATCACCGCAGCATCCTTTTCAATGTTTGACTGAATGGCTCGACAAGGCTGTCTTTATGCGGGTGGTATACTGAGGTGCGGATCTGCTTTATCTGCAACAGCCAACACATATCACACATTAATTTTGACATAAATGGCGTTAGGATCCTGATCAGTCAGGATCCTGATCAGTCAGGATCGCCTTTGGAAGTTTGACATGGGTTTGACAAGCCGCCGGAACCTATTGGCTATTGCCATGCATGCAGGTAACTGGCAGTGGTTTGCATTGCAGTGCACTGGGCAGAATCACCAAGGGGCACGCTAGCGTGATGAACCTTCCTGTATCTAGCAGCACGGAGAGCAGAGCTCCATTTACTTTACCATTTATTTAAGAAATGCGGAAAAGTTTTTTTTAATTACCGCCACTTTACTTGGGGTTACAGGGTGGTGAGAGTGTGAGGCATGCAGCATGGAGCAGGGGGCACATTGGAGGCAGAGGCAGCAGGGTGTGCACAAGAGCATGTGGCAGGCAGCTTCCTCCTTGGCGTAACTAAGTCACTGTTCACAGTTTGTTGAGACAATAAACGAGATTGAAGATGCATTAGGAAAAGGTTTTCCTCACTGGCCAGCATTTTTGCGAATCTTTTACAGGCCACCGGCGACAGCAGAATGGTGAGCACTGAAGGCCTTCCATCCTAGGTGAATTAGGACGGCCCCTTTGTTTGTGCCAGATGTGCGAGCACTAATGGTAAATCCAAAATCACAGAAATATATAAGCAAGGATACAATATGCACAACGTTAAAATTAAATACATATTTAAAATCTAAAGGTATGGTACAGGGTTGAGCAACAAGAGTTAAGAGCCTCTCTCTTAAGTAAAATTGCCAACAGGTGCAATGAACAAGTTTTTATAGAAATGGATAAATAACACCCTGTGTATTATTAATAATGTAATGTACTGTAATGTAATGGCCTACAGGAAGAAGCTCCTCCTCATTCTTGCCCTGCATTGAAAAAAATTAAAAAGCAAAAGCACTCCCTGACTGCAGCAGAGAGGTCAATTGCTCGGGTGGTAATCTGCCTTGTGTCAGGAGATCCCTAGGATACAGTAGGTTGTAGGTGTCTCATGATCCTGTACCAGATAAATAGTCTAGAGAATGAATGAGAAAAAGACAGTGCATTTTTCTAAGTTGCGTTTAAGTTGCTGTGTGTTTGTTGTGTTTATAGTATGTATAGTAGTTATTGGTTAAGTTCTAGTATTTTCTTTTAATAAAATATTTACTGTGGCAGGCTTTTGTTAAACATTTTCTTCACTTTTACTCATATGAAAAAGGTCATATGGGTAAAAATATATATTTAGAGAGCCTGCGGCTTTTGGGGGCTTTTTTTGGTTTGCTTTACAAAAGTTTATGTCTTAACTTTTGAACTTGCAACCTTTCAGGAACTGAAGTACTAAGCTGTCAATCTACCCTGTGTTCTTCAGTATCTCTAAACAAACAAAAGAGTCTACACATAAAGGAAATATATTTAGATACAGAAAAACTGATTTTGCCTCTCATATGCTTTTTTTGGCAATCTGTATACACCGGAGCTCAATAAACAGAACGTTAAACTGAACTCCTACATGGGTAATTCAACATTATCATCATTTTTTCTTTATCAGTATTACTTTTGTTTTGCTGTAATAGTATTGCACAGTATGGTCCCCATTTTAAATAAGCTTTATGTCTATTATATATGGCTTACCCGTTATCTCAATTTGTCAGTACTGGAAAATTAAAGAAGCGTACCAAAATTTTGCAGAGTGCATTTGTTTGGATTAATGGCGTTGCAGGCCGTTGCACACATTCATATACAGTTATTACTTACTATCAATAAAGGAGAGGATGATGAGGTCTGCTTCCAGCTGTGCAGATAGTCTGGTTGAATGTAGCAGGGAAACACACAGGCAGTCACACACATACACACATAAAGTAACGCATGAGATTTCGAAGTTGGACAAGATATTTTTTAGTCCATAAAAAATTAAATAAAATTTTAAAATGCTTTACAGTTATGAAAGTTGTTCGAGTCAAGTTGGTCATAATCCAAAGGATTATGATAATGTTCAAATCAAATTGATTGTGCAGAATAATAGAACGCGGAATAATAGAACACAGTTCTGAGAGTAAAAACTTACATTGTTTCTCTATTTAATCCCCAATATCTAACACTATCCTACTATGCAATTGCTACTAACCAGTGAGGAGTAAGGATAACACCCTTCCTGTGAGACACGTGTTGCCATCTAAATCCATCATTTTAAACTGATGCATAACAGCCCAGCATTCCAAAAACAAGGGAAACCACTATCTACTATCTAGTGTTATAGTTATAGACTTGGAAAAGAGAGCATGCAAACCCCCTCACTGTCTGAATTTACCCCACCCTTGAATCGTCAGGTTTTAGAATTTCTAATTTTACATTTAGCTACCATCAGTTGGTTTAATCAGTAGGCATCAAAACATTTCTGTTGTTGATTGGAAAAGAGTTTGTAGAAATAGTTAAAAAGTTAAACTTAAAAATAAGCTGATCGGCTTTAATGAAATCAGTGATCTTATTATTTCAGGTTGAAGCCCACATACATGTCTGTCTGTCCTTCTGTACGGCGTATCTCTCTGCCTATCTTATCAATACAAAGAAATACAATGTAGTATGGTTAAGTATACAGTAGATTGGATAAAAATTAAGTTTTGTCTTAAAACGACTCCAGCATGTTAAAATTTATTTATACCGCATCAGTGCTGTTATTTCAGCTGTGCAAATATGAACTAATCCCAGTAAAAATATTCACTTCAGCTTTTCTAATTCTCTGTGTGCATGGAGTTTCCATGTTCTCCCCGTGTTTGGTGGGTTTCCTCCCACAGTCGAAAGACATGCAGATTAGGCTAATTGATATTCTCAAATTGCACGTATTCTGTAAATGATTGCGTGTGTGTATGTCTGTGTGTGCCCTGCGATGGATTGGCACCCTGTCCAGGGTGTACCCGCTTCGTGCTCTAAGCCTCCTGGGATAGGCTCCAGACCCCTGTGACCCTGAATACAGGATAAAGCGGTATAGACGATGAGTGAGAATGAGTGAGTGGTGCAGGTGTTTGTTTACATTGAGCAAGTAGCTTATTAGTAGTAGCTTATTTTTAAGTAGATTATTAAATCCGGCACATAGCTGTTCAGGTGGCACGGTGGCTTAATGGTTAGCATCATTGCCTTGCACCTCCACGATTCCCACAATTAGGTGATGAGACAAAACTGTTCATAACAGAAAGTTTCAATAAATTCTGTACAGTGGTTGATTTAAGATGCTCCCACAGTTTGATGCATAATCAGTCTGATGTCAAAACTTCTGGTTTGTAATCTGGCACATAACTGCTCATAACTGTATTTCTACTGAACATTGTGATTTAATTCATAGTGCAGATTTAATGTCAGGCAAATACCTAAGTACTGTCAAAGTTTCCCAAAATTGTGGTCAATTTAAGATGCGCCCACAGTTTAACACATGCACAGTACGCTGTCAAAACTTGCGGCTTCTAGTCTGGCACATACCTGCTCATAACTTTGATTTAATTTATGGTTTATTTTCAGACAAATAACGAAGTACTGCCGAATGTAACGCCCCCTTGACCTAGTGTTAGACCCTATAAAGGGGCGTCCTGGGTTCTCTTACCCGTAATACCAACGTAAAAAGTTATACTAATTTTGCGTTCTTAGATAATTGTTAACTATTAGCGATCTAGCTACTCCAATGTACAATAAACCTTAAATGCAATACTCAAAATATATTAAACACACACATTACAAAAGTTTGCCACTCAGTATTGTATTCTTAATTAAAAAAAATATAAACGGCCAGATAAGTGCTTATAAAACAAATTAATTCAATGAAAACATACAATTTATATATAAAAGCATTCGCATTTGTTGACCCCACAGAAAAGAGAATATCAATTTGGTTTATTTTTCAATATTACTCAATTCAATATGCAAATAAAACATCCAATAGTTTCTCAGTCAAACTTATTAGACTAACTATGGGCCCTTTTTTAAGCTTAAACTAAGCCGGCACTCCATTTCACTTAAACTCTTAAAGAAAGTTTTAGTTGCAGGCCTAAATCATTGCTCGTGAGCGGTGAGGCCTTCAAAACTAAAATGGCCACTTCACGCCAGTGGCGCAACACAAAATAAACTGACTCACCACGTTTTGTAGAACTTGAACGACATGGTCAATTCTCTGTCGCTACTCCATGTACTCACTCCTTATGCTCCTCTACGCAATTCTCCTTGCTTGTTTACAGTCCAGACGAAAAACATTGGCGCACATCTCTTAATTTTAAGAGAGTATATTATGCCTAATTGTGTGGAACATTAGTGACAGAAGTTAATTCATGTTATGTTAGCAGCTAGTTGTTAGCTTGTCATGTTACTTAGAATAAAACATAGAAGACTTTAATGTGGTGGAAAACCTATTGACTGTTAAAGACCTCTAACACCACCACCTACCCTAAAAACTCCTAACATGTTAGGATAACATATATATAACAATTATTGTTATATATATTATTCCTTTTAACATGTATAAAACTATGAATACTACATTTAATAAAAAATGCCAAAAAATGAGTTGTTGCCATGGTAATACAATAATTATATTAATATTGTATAAATTTGTTTTGTGATTGCTCTTAGGAAAAACACCTTTAGACAAATCAGAACTGAGAATTTGATAGTTCAGTATTCAGTATGTATAATGGTAAATAACATCTTGAAAAGCTTCCAGTTAGTTTTAAAATGTAATTGTGTTCATTAAGGGATTAAAAAGTGTGAGGGTTGCCCACTAGAGGGCACTGTTTTTAGTTTGTAGTTTTTGTTGGTAGACTCAGTTTCCCAGAAGGCACCTCGGTCAGGTGATGCGGGTGCTCACCTGAACGAG
>JAOVVB010000001.1:15516138-15539397 GCA_028570985.1 Heterobranchus longifilis
GCTGTCCCACACCCAATGCACACACATGCAGGGTGGAGTTACGCTCGCATACACACACGTGACCTGGTCATGCAGAGTGGGAATCCCCGCACTTTCTGTTCTCATTGAGCTTTGACATGGGTCTGACTGCAAACCTGACATCTGTAGAATTAAACGCAGACACGCACACACATACAGACAAAAAGGCTATGTTTACAAAATAAGAAAAAAATAATAAAAGTAAAAAGTTACAAAGTTACTGTATTATTAATACTACAAATGATAATAATAATAATAATAATTATTATTATTATTATTATTATAATTATTATAAAGTACACCTACGAGAAAATGGTAATAAAATACACACAAATAGCACGGGGGTAAGCAGTTCTTATGCTCATGAATTAAGTCTCTTTTTCATGAATGATCCAACTGTAAATTTAAAATAAATAATAATAATCATAAATATATTATATAAGGTTAGTGTTTAAAGCTGTATTCAGAGTATTGGTTGTTTTTAACCGTACGTAAAACAAACGCAAAATGATTGGGCCTATATCAGTAGGTACAAATTCAACACAATGCAGATGTATAAAAGTGACATGTTTGACTTTGACTTGATCCTTCCTCAAGTGTAATAACGAACCCTAGTCACGTGACTAAGCCTTTAATATTTTAATTTTTCTCCCTAATTTAGTCGTGTCCAATTCCCCCCATCACTAGGTGGCTCCCACATTAAGGCTACTACTACCCCTCAGTGTTTCCTCCAAACCACATGACGCCAGCCGACCGCTTCTTTTCGAACTGCTCGCTCACGCACACTCGAAGGACAGTGCTATCCTCTCCTTCCGCCTGCGTGAGCTCACAGACGCCCCTGATTGGCTGTAGAGCCGTGATTAATGTGGGAGCACCAAGTACCTCTCGGCCAATCAGCTCTCTCTAGACCTCCGGCTGCCAGAGGTTACAGCATCACCCGGGAAAGTCATTTGACAAAGTCCTCAAATATTATAATAAGCCCTAGTCATGTGACTAAGTCCTCAAATATTATAATAAGCCATAGTCACATGACCAAGCCCTTAAATATTATTATTAGCTGTAGTCATGTGATTGAGCTCTCAAATATTGTACCGAACCCTAGTCATGGGACAAAATCCTCAAATATTATAATGAGCCCTAGTCATGTGACTTACTGTAGCACATAAATACTTTAAGAGCCCTAGCCATGTGACTAAGTACACCTTTTTGGAACCTTTAGAAATGTTCATGAAAGATTTGCATATTAAGAAGTCTTCCAGTGTTTAATTTAGCACATTCGCTTTGTCATGTTATATATATTGTTTTAACTTCAACTTTAAAAATTTACCCGTTTACATGATGATATGAGAAATTTATTCTGGTTCTTTAAGGCAAAATTCTTTAGGACGGATGCATCCTTAAATATACACAACGTAAAAGCTAAAAAAAAACCCTCAGACCAGGCCACTTCTCTCTCAATCACACACACACAGACGAACACACATACACACGGTCTCTTAAGTGTTCTTGTGGTTTTTCCCTCACATTCTTTTTTTCTGTTTGAGTATCAGGAACTTCTTGAAAGTCGTCTGTAGAACTGCAGTGACGAAACTGAAAGTGTGTGTGTGTGTTTCTGTGTACTGCTGCCAACACTCAGAGAGGCTTTATAATTTTGGATGAATACAACAATCAGTTCCCTCCACACACACACACAATAAACACGTTTACACAGCTGCTGCATCAATCATCAGAAAAGTGTAGAGACAGACAGATGAGCTTTAAAAGACAGACAGTTCCGAGGAGACAAATGGATTTGGTAAGACAGACAGATTCACTCAGAATAACAGACAGACATGCAGACAAACAGATGTAGAGGAAGGCACGTATGTAGATGGTCTGTGTAGAGAAAGACAAGTGTGCAGACGGTCTACGTAGAGACGGACACGCACAGGCAGACAGCCTTTCCAGAGACAGAGAGACAGGTGTGTAGACAGACATGCACGGGCAGACAGCTGTGCAGAGAGACAGACGGATCATTACAGTATAAACGGTAGTCAGTGTTAGACGCATGTTTGGACGGTAAATACATGCGTTACAAACAATTTAGTCCACTTGGCCTGTAACAGGTGAACTGTCTGTCTCTCGAGCAGCAGTGAGACAGCTTCAGCACAGTTCATTCATTCCTCTTGTGGTTCACGGAAAGTTTAAGGGACGTTCCAGCTGCAGAACAAAGCCACGACCTCGTGATTGTGTTGTAGATTGAACACTCCTAACTGAACGTACGCACACACACACACACACACACATACACACACACACACAGCAGCTCATCTCTACATACACACACAGCAGTTTATCTACGTGCACACACACACGGCTGCTCAACTGCACACACTTGCACACACGGTTGCTCATCAACACGCACGCATACACAAACATCTATACACACACATCTACATGCCTATGCATGCACTCATCGGCTCATCTGCACACACACACACACACACACACACACACACACTCACACACAATTCTCCGACTTCCTCCTTGGGTGTTTTCTCCCTTTGTTTTGGTTTGAATGGGACGCTGGCGCGGGGCCAAGAACATACTGATCAGTGCATGAAGAGCAAACAGAGCGGGAAATTCCAGCTGGAGCCGCGCCACGAGCTCCACCCTCACAGCACAGCTCCACCTCCTCTAACACACACCTCTATTCTGCACAAAGCACACACAATCCGCACAATCTCCTTATGCCACACTGCGTTCCGTAGTGATGTGTGTATGCCTTTAAGTCCTGCAGCCTAGACACACACTCGACAGAACATGTCTCAAGGAACTTTATTCTTCTTACACTTTTTTAAGATCTGAGATAAGACCATTATTCGTCCCACTCTGGGGAAATTTACTACAATCATTTCTTTGTTAAGACAATCCCAGCTTGTTGTCTCCTCTGTCCTGACACGCTGACACTGGAGACTCCTTCCACAAACGTTACGGAAACACATCAACCAAAATTTCTCAAACAACTCTTTCTCAGCGGGGCGTCCGCTGTACGATGCACGTAAATACAGACCTGCGCTACTGTCAGAGCTGCTGTTATAGGGAATGAATCAACGGCTTCTGCCCAATCAGAATCCAGACCTCGTCGTGTCTGTGGTTGAATAGTGTTGAATTCCTTAACAAGAGCATCTTTGCGTATTTTCGCACTGAATTATTTTCCACAGAAAAATAATAATGTTATGACTTTTTTTTTTCAGGAGCTGGAGAGTTTTAAGAAATTTGTGAAGGGCCGCCCTGCATTTGATGTCATCATTGACGGCCTGAACGTAGCGAGCGCCACGCCGAAGTGTGCCAAATCAGAGACGGTAAGTGTTTAGAGTGTTCGTGTTAAATTCAGCCTAAGAAACCGCTCGGGTTGTGTTCTGGAAAATACAGAGTCAGCCTCTAGTTTTTAATCTTTTCATCTTTTTAATCATTTTGTTCTTTTAACCCTTTCATATTTTCAGTGCTTTTATTTAATATTTTAGTATAAAACGGTACTGAGATCTATTAAGGCACTTCTGACGATTTAGTCATACAGGTTTAGTGCACCAAGCCAAACTGCCAAACTGGTGGCTATAGATTTCCCCTACTAGCTAGCGACATAGCTGGAAACTACGGAGGCAAACCTCAGACAGCGGTTCAGTCTGATTTGTGGTAAAGGAGAACATTCTACTTTTGTTTCTTTAAGACTCTGAATATTTATTGTTCTAAACGAAACAGGATAAAAATAATGAACACACAACTTAATGTTAAACATCCTGGGGGCATTCGAGTCAAACCGGGACTTAAAACTGATTGACATTTACTTAAGACCTTAAACACAGTATGGTGATGAGACTCTTAGACACAAAAAAATCCCGGCCGAGGTGGGTCGGAGCCCACTGCAGTCGTTCCCATGAACATTCAGCGAGTGGAACGCCTGACCCTTGAAAATCGACAGACAACTTGTTGCCAACATGCAGAAGAGACGCATCTCTCTGTGGGAACTGTACACACAATCATTCATAAATACCACTTGCGCATTACAGGAATTGGGCTGGGAATTATTCATCACCCGTACAGTGCAGACCTGACCTCGCTCCAAGACATTTTCACATGTTTGGGCCATTAAAGGAATTCCTGGCAGGCCGACGATTTAGATGTGATGCAGGCAGTCTGATCATAGCTAGTAAATAATCTTAGTACGACTCCGGCGTACTAAGAAAACACTGTACCTTGACAAGCACTAGTGAAACATTGGGATAAGTGCATTAGTGTAACAGGGGATTATATAGAGAAATAAAGGATGTCTTTACTCCCATAACTGTGTTTTGTTATTCTGAACAATCAAAAGTCCTGGTGTGACTTGAACAGCTGTTGTATTCAGAAAATTTTTATTTCTTGCATTTCCACACATTTTTTTTTTGTCACACCATCTTTGTTAAGAAGCAGTAAAATAAAAACTAATAAATAATTATGTATGAAATTATTTCATGCAGTGATCATATAATGAAATGAGAGAGGTGTGTTGTTGTTATTATTATTATTATTATTATTTAAAGTAAATGCTACAGTAACTTTTTTTTATTTTATTATTTAAAGTGTTTTCAAAACTTTTAAATGAAGAAAAGCTCAGTGTGAAATGCACCTGCATGTATATTGTGTCGATTAATCCGACGCTTTCCGCAGTTTAATAATTCAGAAAACCCACAATTACTCATCGTTGAAAAAGGGAAAAGCCTTCTGATTAATTAAGTGCCTCCTCCACGGGTGCGAGCGCGAGTCCCTGCTGGTTTTATTTTTGCGTCTGACCTTGTTCCAGTTTTCTGTTCTCAAAATGTTTCTTGGCTTTGACTTGTCACCTATTTTGAGTGGTGTTATTCCCCTGCTCTGTCCATTTCACCCATCGGCATCAGAATAGACATGCTTCATTTGCATCCTTTTAAGGTCTACTTATTGGGAAAGGTCAAAGGTCAAACCACTAATCCACATAGGGTCCATGGGGAGAATAAAGGTTCTAGGCCATTAAATAAATTAACAAAATGTGTTCTAAATAAAATCTTGTGGAATGCAACTAAATTAAATTTTTTTCTTTTAAATAGCTATGTTCCTCCACGAGGGGGCGAACTGGAGCAAGAAACTCAGCTACTCGTTAAATCTGCAAATGATCAGCAATTCTGTATTCACATAATAAATATTTGATGCTGTGCACATCTTTTTTTGTGAGAGAATGTGTCACACGATTGCTTGTACCGTTGAGATAAATGATGATAAATAGCCTTCAGTGCTCCTTAAAGGGCCCCTATAATGCATAATTATTTTTTAAAGTCATGTTTAGATAATCATATGGGTGCATGTAGAAAAAAAGTATTTCCTGTTTATCATCCTTTTTTTTTCTGCTGCACTTTTGGCCGGGGTTAAAACAAACCCATTAAATTTTCCCCCTAATGTGACCTCATATGAGAGAAGCCCTTTGGAGGGGCGTGGCTCAGCAGTATCTTATTTACACAGACACTGAAACAGTGCATTTGGAGGAGGAGAGAAACAGAGGGAGTTGAGGTATAAAAATGCATTATGCCAGGGGTATTTCAACTGGAGCATTAACACACACACACACACACATATTGGGCGGAGCTCCGAGACCTGTGTTCACTTGTTACAGAAATAGTCAAATATGGGACTTTTAATGTGCAGTTACACTACCAGTCAAAAGTTTGGACACAAATTCTAATTCTATGGCCTTTCCTGCTTTTTATTTCTTTCTACACTAAAGGCATCCAAAATATGCAGTAATCTCATTTGAACAGTTTATATTGAGATGTAGGGACGGGAATCACCAAGAACCTCCCGATACAATATTATCATGATACCTAGGTGCCAATTCAATTTGTATAACAATTCTATAAGTATCATGATTTGATAAAAATCCCAATCCTATTTTTTTTTTTTCAGATTTTGTTACAATTCTAAACAAACTTGGCAAAAAAAATTTATTTTCTACTACACATGATGTTTTACGGGGTATTAGTTTCGAGTGCACCACCTGTCGGAGTAAGTGAAACAGCAACATTTTCCACTTTAAATGCAAAATTCATCAATTAAAAATTTATTTGTTTAATTCGGCTTTGAAGTCAGTTTGAAGATGCGTGACTTGCCATAGAAAAGAATTGCGATATTTAACTGAATCGAACTTTTCCCCCAGCTCTACTTCTTACGCTCTGTAAAGCTTTATAACGGCTCTAATCTGAGGTGCTGGTTGTTAATTGGTGATTTCTGAGGCTGGTGACTCTAAATGAACTTCCCTGCAGCAGAGGTAAGTTTTGGTCTTGCCTTCCTGGGAAGGTCTTCATGAGAGACAGTTCCATCATGGGGCTTGATGGGTTTTGCAAATGCACTTGACACAATACTGTTCTTGCAAGAACTATTCCAATATTCCATATTGTTTTTGTTGTTGTTGTTGTTACTGTACATAACTTTTGAACTGGTTCTGTATGTACGGTAAACTGTTGTAAAACTACATTCTACATTTCCAGATAAACAATAAACGTTTATTTTTTGGCCACGCCAGCCATGCACGCCTGTGTGCTGGTGCTTTTCTTAAGGCCTTAAGTGCTCTGCTGATTCGATCCTCCTCACATGACAGGGTTGAAGTTCGATCGTTAAACAGGTCGTTCTGGTGAGTGTGGTGATTTCCAGTTCGTTTACAGGGCACAGTTCACTTCCTTATGATGAATTAGCAGAAATGATAACAGTGTGTGTGAGAGAGAGAGAGAAAACAGGAAACACACCCTCATCATCGCAGTGACCATGCTTCACATTTCACACGTAATAAACATGACTGTGTGTGTGCACGTGTGTGTGCGATTCCAGACTCGATGACAGTCTTTCTGAATTTCCAGTTTGTGCCGTGCTAATAACCTCAAATCATTTCCTTTACCCTTCAGTTCTGTGTCTCAGAATGAGTGAACGACTCCAGTGGCTAAAATAAAAGAAAGTGATGATGAGTTATACTAATGTATTAAATAGGTATTCAAATAAAATTGAAATATAAAAAAAAATGTGCATATCTTTTAAAAATTTCCACTAAGATATGAATAAATTATCTAAATATGAGATAACCTAAAGTGTGTAGTATTAAAATGTCAAATTATAAACTTATTTCCTGTTTTAATTGTCATGAAATTGATGCACAACCTCTGATTATATTTAAAAAAAAATTATATAAATTGTAGGTTTAGAAAGAACCCTGTAAATTTTCAACAGATAAGCTACAAGACCTAGTTTATTGTTCATTTGTTGTTCGTGACGATTCTAGTTCATTGTTCGTGACGATTCAATTTGTATTGCGATTATAAGCATCATGATTTTTATAAAAATCTCAATCCCTTTTTTCTCAGATTTTGTTACAATTCTAAACAAACTTGGCAAATATTTTGTTCCTACTACACACGAAGCTGTACTGTGTGAATAGTTTAGAGATTCCAGCATCATTGATCTGTAATTAGTGTTTCGAGGTGTTGTAAAACCCTCACCGTGTCACTTTCAGATCTGTTAATTAGAGCGGTTTGTCTTGCTGCCATTAATAGCTACAGGAATAAGGATGTAAACCTCCAGACGTTTTCATCGGATGGTTATTCTTAGCATGTGTTCTTTAACGTCTAAAGACTTGGCGCATTTCCTTCACTTGTATAAGACGTAAATATCTCTGTAGCAGGAAGAGCGTCCAGAATGGAGACTGGGAATGAGTCACTTTCCCGCCTGCTGCTGTTCGCGATTCTCACCCCGAGGGTCTCAACACAGGGGGAAATCCTCTCAGACAAACCCTCATCATCATTTTCAAACAGTGACATCATCACTGACCTTAAAACTGCCGAGATGTGAATACACACTAACTGGAATACTGTGATCAAATGTGTCACCTTTTCTACAATTTTTTTTAATTATTGTAATATATATACTGTATACAGTGAGGTCAATAAGTATTTGATCACCCTGTGATTTTGCAAGTTCTCTTACTTAGAAATCATGGAGTGATTTTTGTGATTTTTATTACATTTACTGAATTTTACAGTATATGTCAAATGTAGTTATTCAGGTCTACTTAATTTTTTTACTGACTTTTACTCCATTTATGAAGTATATTTATATTATTTTGCAATGTTTATATTTGCTCAATATTTTTAAGTGTAGAAATGTTTCACCAAAAAAACAAAAAAACAAAGCCTGAGTAAAGCACAGTTAATTTTTTTGAGTATATACCCTGCACTACATCTCTGAGTACAAGGTGCTACAGCCTTTTTGTGCATTATGATGTCTGAGGTCGGGAAAAAAGTCAACCGGCAAAGATAAATTGAATGGAACACTTTTCACTTCCTATATACAAGCTTACAAGAAGAGTCTGCATATTCTAACCATGGGCTCTTCATCTAACTTTGTAATATTATATGGTGGATGCATATGTGTTCAGTGCACCAAGAAACTTAATTTTCAGATTGATTGTGGTTATTCTCCTGATGTCTCTTGATGGACCAAGGACAGTGCTGGCCATCGATATCTGACAAGGGCAATCAGTTGTTCCTGCTCAGTTATGTCCTTTTGACACAAGAACTATTTTCAGCCATGCTCAGATTCGTTTCCTACAAGCTCTTCACTCATGGCCTTGCACTTCTGTTGCAAGGAATCTTCCCTCTGCCCAGCTGAGTGATCAGGCAAGAAATTCCCCTCAGATCCTTAAAGGTTTTTAAGACTTTTTTTTCCCATCCTCTGAGCCATTTATTTCCCCTTTGCATTCAAAGTTCTACATCATAAGTGAAGACTGGAATAGAAAAAGTTAATGACCACTAAGAGATTCAGCATATATGCACTGGTGGTGTATCTGTGGAAGTACTTGAGGAACTGAACATAGATGCATTGTCAAAAGATGACATAGACAGATCTGAGCTCCTGAATTCAGAGCAGGGATAATAGAGGATTTCCAACACTGCTTTTTCTGTTGGCAACTGCAAATATCTGTAAAATGGCAGAGATACTGGAGACTAAATCTCTTCTTCTGTTCAGGTTTTCTCTAGATAATTTAATTAAAGGTATCCAATGAATCTATTGGGTCAGCTGAACTGATTTTACATTTTACATTTACAGCATTTGGCAGAAGCCCTTATACAGAGTGACTTACATTTTTAACACATTATAGAAGACAGCAATTGAGGGTTAAGGGACTTGCTCAAGGGCCCAACTGTAACAACTTAGGGTTTGGTACTGGGACCTTCCGAGCCATAGGACAATGCCTTAACCAGTGAGCTACCCCTGCCCCTAATGTTTTCTCGTTTTTTTTTCCGGAGATGTCATCTCATTTACCAGCATTGCTCACAAACTTGAAAAAGATGAGAACAATCTGTGGCAAATAAATCTGAATTGCTTGTTTTCTCAAAGAATCCCCACATTAAATTTTTCATTTTATGTGTAAATCAGTACTATCAAACCTGCAAACGTTTTGCACCGCAAAACTTTCTTGGAAACCAGCTAGCCATTGTGCTCCAAGACTTCAAAAACAATAAAAATCATTCTTTTTACCTAATGATCTACCACCTAAACAAATTTTCCTTCTCTAGAATGTCTCGAGAACTGTCAAACTCAAGTAGCAATCATGACTCTGTTCCCTGAGTTGTCTGTAGACCAGAATGAAATTTAGCCAATATGTTAGGTCTGTTGAGAGTATTTTTTCTTTTAAAATGACTTGTATACAACAAGTAGAGATTCAGGAGTAAACAGAACGATTTTCAACACATCTTGTTAGCTATGCAGGTGAGCATGAACCTGAGATACTGTACCTGTAAACAAAGGGGGAAAAAAATCTGTCTATTAAACAAACACTATGTGGATAGCATGGGCTATCCTGGGCACATACTGTCCTGGTCTTTTTCCATTCATCACCTATCCAATTTCAGCTCCCGTGATAGTATCAGATTCCTGTTACAGGAGTGGAACTTAATATGCTCTTCTGCTGTTGTAGCCAATCTTGCTTTTCTCTCACAACAGTTATAAAGAATGATTATTTGTACTTTTATAAACTTAATGTCAGCCCAGACCACTCTGGTCATTCTCCTGTAAACTCGGTCTCATCAAGAAGGTGTTTCAGCTTGCACAGCCTCTGCTCATTTTTTTTCACTCCATCACTAAACACTTTGTATAAACACTAGAGATTCTGATGTACATCTACTGTACTATTTTTTTTTAAACGTCAAATAAGATTAAATAATACTGACATAAAGACTAGCTGTATTATTTAAAAAAAATTATAAATAAATTACTTCCATCCCAGGCGTGGTTCTAGTATGTTTGTCCTTTGGGTGTTCAGAAACGAACTAATAATTATAAGTTCTATATAGTTCCTCACATTTTTTAAACATATTTCCTTTTTTATTCTCTAAAGATGCTTTGCAACATCTGTCATAGTGTCCTTCTATGTGTGATGCCAGACTTCAGTTCCCAGAAGGTATTCTTAGTTTCCTGGTCAGGTTTTTGCTTTAGGAAGTTGTATGGGTGTCATGGTGAGAGGGCAGGTTCACAAGTTTCTTCTTGACTTCTTGATTCTAAGTGCTAACGCTAACTTTCTGTAAAGTCCATAGTTTTATCTTTGTTCTTTGTTTTGTTTTTGCTCAGTAAATGTTTGAAGTTAAAGTAAAACCTGTACTTACAGTACATCCTGCATATTCATTCCTGACCTCACTGAAATCTTGCACTCTTTAATGAGTGATCTTCGTGTGAGTCCTGCTGCTTTGTCTACTAAATGTTGAAATTAAATTAAACTGTTAAACTGAGTTATTGAATAGGCACCTTACTGTCTCATGTCTTAAACGTATTTTTAAGTGGCTGAGAAACAGCTTTTTATTGTAGATATGTTTGAAGTCACATGAATCACACTTAAAGGAAAATTTCTTGCAGGTGCTTTAAAACTGACATTTTGAATGATGTCATTTATTGAACCTGCTGTTTTAAAGCAGCACACACAATCTGTGTAGAGGCAGAGCTAACATGGTACCATGGTATACGTGGCATACTTTGTGGTGCTTTAACAGAAAACCTATGTTTTGTCTGGAGAATGTGCAGTTTTGCCAGTTTTTTCTTTTTTTTTTTGGCAAAAATTTGGGGAGGTGGGGGGGGCTCAAATACAGTTTTGATCTGCAGTGTTCTTACAACCCTCCCTAATTATAAAAAAGAATACATAAGTCTTTAAGGTTTATGTGATTATATTATACCTGTTTATATGCACAAAGCTAGGTTAACAATAGGGAAACTGGAGAGAAGTTTACACAATAATGTTAATTGCATTGCTAACCAAATGACATAACAAGCAAGCTAGTTAGCACACCAGTAATTGAATTAACAGGTTCTGCTTTCAGTAACTAAGTGAAGACTCAGATGGAATGGAAAATCTGTAAAATAAAAGACATATGAAAAGCTACTTAGCTATACTATCTTTTAGTATAGTTACAATCTCAGATTTATTGTGATGTTAGTTGGTCAAATCCAGTGGTCGATCAAATTAAAAAGGAAAAGCCCTAAAAAGGAAAAAGCCTTATCTGCAAAAAAATTAACTGACATAATTATTTATTTAATTTTAAACAAATTTTTTTATTTGATTAAACCAAATAAATGAAGCTTACTTCATTGAGTGGAGACAACAATTTGTTATAAGTTTGATATTTTACAGTAAACTGGCACACTTAATATGCAGACATAATCAATTATTTTCATACAGTATATTTCAAAAAGCATCAGTCAACAAAATCTGTTGAAGTCAACAGTCAACAGATTTTGTTGAAGCTTATAGTTGAAATTTGGTTTTAACACAAATTGAAATAGTCACATTTCTATTCATTTGACTTCAACTCAACTCGCCTCTACAGCAAAAAATTGTGCCAGCCTAATCATGAAACTCTAACATTGGATGAGTGTTGTAATATAGCTGTAACTACTATATGTTGCAAGGGCTTTCACCGTTGGGACAGCGTTGCCTTTGGGAGTTAGATTGACATTTTTTATTTTTTTTTTAAATGACATTGAATGAGCAACCCAAACACAATGTTGCAAATACAACCTAGAAACAATGCAATTTAAAACTTTATTTGGAGTGCTTATGTCGATTAACATTTGTTTGTAGGTTTTTAAAATTGTTTAGAATTGTGATGAGAGATTGCGATAGACACAGCTTCCCACAGACAGTGAGTGTATCTCATGTCACACATTTTTTGCAATGCTGTAATGTTACCTCTCTGTTTCATTTTCTCTCAGAAATATTACTGTGAGGTGAATCTTAGCTCCGAAATTAATCTACTGTAATATGACGTAAGCACAGCAGTTTGGTATTAATTTTGTTTTGAGGCTGCTTTAAGTAAAATTGTGTTAAGGTCATTAGTTCAACGTTATCTCATCATAATGTATTCAATGTTGTTCCGATGTGATTTCAATAAAGAAATTTTAACTTTTTAAAGCAACCTAATACCACCAGTGTCCCCACATCTGCAACATTGCCAAATTAACATCATCACAATGTTTCAACAATCATATATTTCTGCTGGGCCTGTACTTGTTGAATAGCCCAGATTCCAGAATATACCCTTCTGGAAAGGCTTTCCAATGGATTTGCAAGCGTGGCTGTGAGGATTAGTGTTCATTCGGGCACATGTGCATTATTGAGGTCAGACACTGATACTGGGTGAGGAATCCTGGGTGCAAGTAGTGTTGTAGTGTTCATTTAAACAATGTTCAAGGAATTTTAAGTAAAATCTCACTTTTTATAAAGCTAGTTGAGAAGATGTCATATGTGTGCAAACATTCATCAGGAATAGAAGAAATGCATTAAAATATAATATTATTTAATTTTAATCTAAAACAATGGTCTTTCGGAATTTTTGGCTGAATATTTTTTTTTTTTTTTAACAGACCAACTGGTGTTTTTGGTTCACCCTCAAATCCGGGATGCTGTTGCTTCTTGGGTCCACCTGCTGTGGCCGCTAAGTCTGCGATTAGCATTCCGGTCACAGCGCCATAAACTGCGAGTCATTCTCCTTCCCGCGGCAAGCACGACGGAACCCATTTTCCCCCTTTAAGACGCCTCTCGTGAGGCAGTGAGAGAATACTGTGGAGCTCTTCCTATGAGACGCACCGCATCACAGGGCTTTAAGCCTATGATTCATCTCGCCTCATATCCTCAAACTGGGCTTGATGACAACAAACAGGAGGTGGAAATGGAAACGATATTTTTAGTCTTCTTATGTATGACACGTGGGCTTTCATAATGTTTTGGGATTTCGGTTATGGTTTAAAAGGGGAAAAATGCCAGATAAAAAAAAAAAACAGATTGTGCAGACTAATTTTTATTAACAGATATAAACATTGATAAATATTTAGAATCCATGTTATATGACAGTACAAGATAAAACAATGTTTGTTTAACAAAGAAGGAAGTATAATCATTGGAATTTGTTTCCACAAACATGAGGAAATGGCTTGGAGTGAGGGGATGTGGTAATAACTCCTGGCCGAGTTCCTGTAACGTGCAAGTGGTGTTGGTGAATGATTGTGTGTACAGTTCCCACAGAAAGATGCTACTCTTCTGCAAGTTGATGACAAGTAGTTATCTGTCGATTTTCAAGGATCTGGTGTTCCACTCTCTGAATGTTCATTGCAATGACTGCAGTGGACTCCGAGCCATTATCATTCACAGACGTACAGCCTTCTTTAAAATGTTTGCACCATTTATGCTTTACTGCAGCTTTTACTGTACTGTCCTTAAAGTCTTCAGTACATATCAATCAGTTTTATGCCTGCATTCACCAGAAATTTAATCAGAAGTCCTGATTTGACCTGAACACCCCTTGTTTTTTTTTTTTTTAAATACTCATATTATAATCACTCAGCCAGTTGCTCCATATATACATCATTTTCCCATGCCAAGCAGGCTGTTGTGGTAAACAAGAGACCACATGCTTTATGTTGGAGATCTCATTTACACATTGGATTACGGGTTTGTTTGCGAGACGCACACTGCGCTAGGCACACTCGGCTGGATAGATGTTTTGAAAGCCCTTGTTGGCATTCGTGGTGCATTGAACAATGCGCATACACACCCACTAACGCGCACCTTGTGTGAGGATGAATGCACAAGTTGCGTCACAGCACTTCTACTCATACTTGGATGGAAGCTTTTAGTAGCAAAACCTGACAGCATACACAAAAAATGTGTCATCAGACTTTATTTATTTATTTATTTATTTTGCATTATACACGTTTCATAACCCTATTTACCCTGCAGATCCGACATTAATAAAAAAAAAAAAAAGCAAGCCAAACATCAAAAAGTCAACAAAACATTAAAACAGAATCACAGAGTGTTTTGATGTGGCTCGGAAGGATTTATTCATGATATCCTCTAGGTGTGTGTGCGTGCCTATATTCAGAATTCATTTAGGAGTTATTACTTCGCGGTAAACAAGGCAGCAGTATGAGGGAAGAGAAAGAAAATGGGATTGCCCCTATGCGTCTTTCTGTCTCAATGTCTCTACTCGGCTGTCATTTAGCCCAGAAATCAGGGTGTAAATCCCGTTTAGGGTTTGCTGAACCGAGAAGCTCGCTCTCAGATACTTAACGTCTACTTGGAGGAAAAAGGACAGAGGCCAGACCACCCATGACAGCTGTATTAGATAGACTTTTCCTCCAGAGAGACTGGAGAGATGCTTTTTCTCCTGTTCAGGGCAGGTACTATATGGACAGAAACATGTCGGGCCCCATTGCCTCGATAAATTGTTGTTGACGCTGCCCTCAGGAGATGTGCAATCGTGCATTAGCTCCGTAGGTCACAGGGAAAGGAGCAGAACAGCTGCTTTTGTCTCCTATGGAGCAGTTACATCGTCTCAGCGCTTATTTAGGAGACCCAGTTTCTTTTCTTTTACTGAAGATTCGCGTACAGTACAGTACAGTAGAGCCCGAACCAAGGCCAGGTTCAAACCTGGTATTAACATCCATCTTAAGTGAACTGATGAAAACAAGAGTTTGTTACTCAGCATGTGAATCTGAGGGGAACGTGTCTCTTCAAGTCCATTACAAATCGTTTGGATGCTCATAGGTGTACATCCAGGTCTTTTGGAATTCAATATTTAGAGCAAAGATCTTACCAAATATCACTCCTAAAGCTGCTACATAGTCACCCCGGCCTTCAAGGATTACTTCATCAGCTTGTTCATGCTCCTCTGGTAGATCTAAAAGGCCAACCATTACCCCTCTGATCTAATCGTCCATAGCAGAGCTCTGGTTAAAGAGAAGAACAGTCTTGTAAAGATAGAGGATAAATTTTACAGAATATCTAGGTATGATAAAAAATAAACTATATTAATAAGGCTATATACCACCAGGGTGTCTTATAAAATCACATGATTGCATCTTGGGAAAGGTAAATTGCTGGCTCAACTTAATTTTTTGTTTATTCAGTCTGTATATTCAAAGTTCTCAAGAAGACAGTGTTACCTGATGTCTCAACAAATACCACTGTAAGAAGTTCAGCCAACAATACAAATATAAATTCGTTCAACATCTAGTTGGAGTTTTTACAGTGCACCCCTCCCCCCAACTAACTGACACTAATAAACTGCACTAAAGAGGTAGAGATTACTATTTTGTGGACTCTTTATTTTGGGTAAGTATTTTTTATTTTATTATTATTATTTTTTTATAAAATATGTTTCAGTTATGTAACAAGTATTTTAGATAGTTAATGTTATATACTGTACATGAAGCTGGTGTGTTTCCACTTATTGTTATACTGAGGCAACCTGACATTACTGAGGTAAGCTTAGCTAATGTTAGGCTTCATGTTACCGGACTGTACATGAGTTAGCGTGCTGAATGTTCGTAACCATTTCTTTCTCAATCTTTTTTCCCACTTTCGCCCTGACTTTTGCCCAGCAGCAGCATCCTGCTCCAATCGAGCACACAAGCGCGCAAGCGCTTAACTGACGAAGGTTCTAGAAAAACCCAGAAGTGTTGAATAGTAAAGTAGTAGTTGTGGTTCAGTACTTGCTAAGTAAAGTGATTTTGAAAAATGTTTGTGTTAGTTTGGCTTCATGGTCATCTAGGAATGTTTTTTTATTTAAAACATCACTCCGAACATGTAGTTACTGACAAAGTACTGGCAAAGTAAAACCCTTGAAAATATCAAACCTTTTTGAATATGAAACAATGCATAGCTTTAACCCATCATTAGAATTCCAGAAACAGTGTCTTACACATAATGGTTATATATAGCCTTATTAATATATTTTTATTTTATCATACTGTAACTATATTTTCTGTGAAATGTATCATCTTTATCTTTAAAAGACTTCTCTTTTAAAGATAGTGTCAGTAATGTCAGTAATGTCTTTAACTGGAGGGCTGCTGTGGAGGATTGGGTCAGAGGAGTGATGCCTGGCCTTTTGTACCTAATAGAGGAGCAAGAACAAACTGCTGAAGTTGCTGTGGTGTTGAAGGGGCCTGTAGCCCTTGAGGGCCAGGATGACTATGCCACAGCTTTAGGAATGACATTTGGTCAGGTCTGTGCTCTGAACTTTGAATTACAAAAGGACTGGATGTACACCTACAGTATGAAGCCATCCAAACGATTATTATTGGACTTGGAGAGACACGCTTCACTCAGATTAACATGCTGAGAAACAAACACTTGTTGCCTTGGATTCTTTTTTTTTTATTTGACACATTGGGAGAAAAGTCTTTAAAAGTCAAATCTTTGTTAGTTTTTAAAAAAAATATTGTAATACAAAAGAATCAGCAAGATACTGATAAGCATCTGGTGTTATCCAGGTATTCTACTGACCTTTAAACAAAATAGAACCTGTATTCTCCTGTTTTATGCAGATCACTGTTTTAACTTTGACTAGTTTTGGAAGAATATGTTTTTTTAAGTACTGTTTGTGCTTTAACTGTTGGGCTATTGTTAGGCCAACTTGTATTTATAGAAAAACAATCACTTGACCCAACTACATCAATGGGCTACAATGGGAGACAACTTACTTTTTGAGTAGATGAAAAGTTGGGCTAAGTCAACCCTTGAGATTTTAACCTAAGTACATGTCAAATAAACAGCAATGTAAAATATTTTGTATGGCCAGCAAATTTCTCTAAAAGTTGAGTAAACTTACAAAAGCTGTGCAATATGTTACTAAACTTCTTTACATTGAGACAGCTTTTTTTTTTTTACTGTGTTGGTTGCTGGTTGTGTTCGTGATCCATGTGGATTGTTTTATATTGATTCAGCTCTATCCTCAGGAAAATCACAGTTGTGCCCTAAGACAGGCTTCATTGCTCTGTATGAAAATAACTTCATTGATGCAGTTCAGCATGAATGAGTAATATCAATACTTTATGCACTGTAGTGTGTGTGCGTGTGACATCACATAACACCAGATTAAACATATACTGTTTGATAAGTTCCATGATCACTCAATATTTTGAGTAATCAATATTATGATATTTTTTCTTCATTATTTTAATATGTACAGTAGGATTAGATGGTCATCTTATCTTGATAATCACACAAATTAGAAAATAAAGTATTTTATTTTTTCTTTTAATTTTTTTCAAAATTCTAACTTTTGAACTTTTCTCTAAAACATGTATTTGGTTAAAGGTTGCTACTTAGCATATCGAAATTAAAAAGTCAATGCTGAGCTACCCAACCTAAATCACATGACATTGTATCCTAGTGTATAGTTTAATTATTATGGATAGATTTGCATTTGAACTGACAGTTGATGAGTTGGTGAATTCAACTTATGCAAGTTATATGGCCAACACTTAATTAAACGGAAGCTATGAGGGGTGTTCAGGTCAAATCAGGACTTTTGATTATACAGAATAACAGCACAGAATAAATAACTGTTATACAGAATAACAGTTATAAGGGGTAACTCCCATTTATTTCTCTATATCATTCCCTGCTACATTAATGCACTTATCAAGGTAGAAAGTTTTCTCAGTATGTCCGGGCCATGATCAGATTGCCTGCTTCATGTCTTAAACGCTGTGCTCCCAGGAACTCCTTTAATGCCCCGAACATGTGGAAAAGGCTGGGAGTGAGGTCAAGACTGTATGGGGGTCTGGGAATAACTCCTAGCCAAGCCCCTGTAATGTGCAAGTAGTGTTAGTGAACGATTGTGTGTACAGTTTCCACAGACAGATGCATCTCTTCCTCAATTTGGGGACAATTTATCCATCAAGTTTCAAGGATCAGGCATTCTACTCACTAAATGTTCATGGAAACGACTTTAAAGTATAGATGTACGGCTTTCGTTAAATCATTTGCACCATTTAAATGTTTTTCTGCAGTTGAAAGTTTTATGACTTTAATTACCAGAAACGTCATCACATTTCCCACTTTGACTTGTATTAAGATCCTTAATTAATTTGAGTGACATGGATGTTCAGAGAAATCCAACTAGCAGTCTAGTTTCAATGAGAGGAAAGCAAAACATACACATTTAACTAGTGGAGTGTTTTATTTTATTGTGAATCTTTAAAGCAAAAGTAGTGGATCATATGTTTATATCATTAAAATTTAGGACAAAAATATATTATCAAATGCCTTTCGAAACCAATGATGCAGAACAGTCCTAGAAAAAGTTCTAGTGCTGACTAGCTCAAGAGCTGGCCAGCCAGCCAGAAAGACCTCAACTCTCAACTCAACTCAACTTTATTTGTATAGCACTTTAACAACAAGAATGCCCCAAAGTGCTTCACATAAATAATAAAATAATATAAAAGACATAAATAAAATCACATCACACACATCTCTAATCAAAACACAATTTATAAAATCACCTTATGTTGGTTTAAACGCCAAAGAAAATGAAATGAGTTTTTAGATAGGACTTAAACACCTGTGATGTGGCCTCATGAATAGTTAAGGGTAGGTCATTCCACAATTTGGGTGCCGCCACAGAGAACGCCCAGTCAGTGAGCTTGCATTTGGTTTTGGGTACAGTCAGCAAAAGTTTATCTTATAATCTGAGAGACCGAGGTAGGGCATAGGGCTGAAGCAGGTCTGAGAGGTTAGGCGGGGCAAGGCCATGTAAACATTTAAATATGACCAAAAGAATTTTTACATTTATTCGGTACTGTACCGGGAGCCAATGAAGGAAAGCCAGAACTGGAGAGATATGTTCTCTTTTACACGTAGACGTTAAGAGCCGAGCAGCTAAATACAAAGCATTACAATAATTGAGGCGAGTTGTGATAAAGGCATGGATAGCCTAATGGACAAAACAAGCTCACGTTTTGCCAATTGTCTTAATTGAAAAGAGCTGGACCGACCCACAGCACTGATCAGTTTATCAAATTTTAAGGCCATGGTCGAAAATAACACCTAAATTTGATGCTGTGGGTTTAACATACTGCTCCAAGGCTCCCAAATCCAGAGGTGGAACTCTACCCCTGGCACCAGGACCAAACACCAAAACATCTGTTTTTTTATTATTAAAATAAAAAGAATTCAGGGCTAAACATAACTTTATGTCATCTAGGCATGTTAACAGAGCCTTAATAGAGTAGCCTTACTTCTGTTTTAATGGGAGATAAATCTGACTATCATCTTCATAGCAGTGAAAGGAGATGCCATGTTTTCTCAGGATATAGCCAAGCAGCACCAAATACAATGAGAAAAGAAGGGGCCCAAGGATAGAAACCCGTCGGATCCCATATGTCAGAGGGGCTGATGAGGACTCAAGATCTCCGAGGCTAACAGAAAATGTTCACTGAGAAAGGTCCTAAACCAGTCTAGAGCTGCCACCCTAATTCCCACCCAGTGTTCTAAGTGTGACAGAAAGATCACAGAATCGGTTATACGATAAATGTCATTTAAGACTGAGCTGTTTGAGTACTGTAAAGAGCCTTAAAACCGACAGTCAGACCTTAAAAAATTTCAGTCTTCAGCAGTTGTGAAGATGCAACGTTGTGGTTACCTGATCCTACTGCAGCCTCAGGTTACCATTTACCTTAAGATTCTGAATAATTAATAAAAACCTCATCTTACTGATCCTTTAACTCAACTGAGAAAGTTTTAATCCTAAACATTGCTTTAATGCACTTTATTGAACAGCATCCAAGCTGGTTACTCCAATAGTGATAGAAAAAACATGCATTTTTTTCACTATAAATCTGCACTTTAGGGCTAGCAGGGACATTCTAGTGTCAAATTGAGGCTGAGGTTTCCCTCTTTCTTATTACATAACAGAATCCTCATTTAAATATTTTAAAAATAGGATTTTTTGAGGCCCTCCAGTAAACAAACTCTCACTGTCCAAATCAGGCACCAAACATTGTAAAATAATAATGTTATGAGGTTACAGGCGTTAGTTTTTCTTTTTTGCACCACTGTTCTGACATTTGTGCATAAAAAGCCCATGTGATCATCATTTTAATAAAATTCTCATCCCAACCCATCTGAAACCAACAACCCTGCCACGGTGACAGAGATCTTTTTCCCCCATTCTAATATTTGATGTAATTATTAACTTAGACTCTTGACACAGATATGTGTGATGTTATGGATTGTGGTGTTGTGACATGATTTGTTAATTGGATAACTGCACTGAGTGAGCAGTGGTGTGGGCAGTCCTATATAGATCTTTGTAAAAGAAATGTGTTCAGAAATCAATCATGAATAGATATCACAGCTTTGTCTAATGATGAAATAAGAGCATTTCCACAAACAGTGTGAGGAGAACTCACAGGATTGGAACTAAACAGCTGTGTGGGCATAGGAAAATTTGTTGGTGAGACTAATCAGAATAAAGGCTTCAGTTTGCAAGGGAGCATGAAGAATTTAGAATAATAGAAAAAGGTCATGTGGTCTGATGAGTCCAAAGTGACCCTATTCTAGAGTGAAGGTTCGCCAGTGTAAGAAGGGAAGCGCATAAGGTGATGCACCCATCATGTATAGTGGCCACTGTAAAAGCCTCTGCATGAAGTGTTATGATCCGGGGTTGCTTCAGTTGGTCAGGTCTGTGCTCAGCAACATTATGTGGCAATAAACTGGTCAGACCTGAAATCCAGGATTCAAATTGTGGATGAGTGGTTCACACATGAACTGACCACCATACTGTGTGTTGTAATCAAAGCTGAAGGTGGTCGAATGAAATCTTAGAGTCTGTGACCGTTTTTGTTTTTGTTTTTCACACACACACACACACACACACACACACACACACACACACACACACACACACACATATACTGTACACACATTATTATGCAAACCACATATATTTGCACTGTATTCAGTGTTCATTGTGACTTTAAACACTTGATTTCTTTGGTTGCTTGTGGATAACAGCATGTAAGAAGCAGCATGTATGTGGTTCTATGCTCATAATGATCTTTAAAAACCTTTTCAGCATGGAAGAGAATAAAAACAAAATCCTGCAGAAATAAATCAGCTTAGTGGACAGAATTAGAGGCGAAGGCTTTAGAGCCAGGGTAGGATTAAGGAAAATCATGTGCAATAAGGAGCAAGTGATCAAGAGTGACTGGAGTGAGAGAGAGAGAGAGAGAGAGAGAGAGAACAGAGGTAGAGAAGAGTACAAATTCTGAAGGAGTTAGAATTGGCCGGACCTCAATTAAGAGGATGAAAAGAACAACAAAAAGAAAATTATTTTTACTAGTTTTTACTAATTACTAGTAATTTTTATATTATTCTTCTTCGATTATGAAGATTACATATTAAGAGTTTAACTTTTACTCCCTTATGTTTTTTATATTATTATTATTATTTTGTAAATCAGCTAGCATAGCTAAGTGGCTTAGGGTCCCAGACCTCATGTAAAATTGATTTCATAGTGAATGTTTTAGCCCGAAAATGTATCTGCTTCTGCCAGGAGGTTACAATTCAGTCATCCATAGATGAAGAAAGTAAGTAATGTACTCTTAATATGTACTCTTAATATAATTCTTCCATATTTAGGAAATAGTACACAATTAATTAAATTAATATATTTAGACACACTAACAATGGATGGTACTTTTTTAATTGATTGATTGATTTTTACTGTTGACATTGTTTCAAATAGCTCTTAATATGGGGTTGAGTACCGTAGTCTAGAACTGGCTAAAACATAAGTCACACAATTTTTCATTCGATCGCCTTTAGCTTTGATTACTGCATACCATGTGGTGTCCAGTTAATGTATAAAAATGATTCCTCATGCTTCTAAAACCACCCTTTCATAATCTGAGTCCTGGAATATGCCTGTGCCATTAGGGAAGGAAAACTCTGTTGATGTAATAACCTCATCATTCAGTACATCCAGGTCATAAGCTGACTTTATTTTATTGCCACATAACATTGCTGAGCCTACTGTAAGTCTGACCAACTGAAGCAACCCCAGATCAAAACACTGCCTCCAGAGGCTTGTACAGTGGCCAATATGCATGATGGTTGCATCGCTTCGTGGGCTGGAGTCATGTTTCCAGTTCATCCCAATGATGCTCAGGGAAGTCAGGGCTTTGTGCAGGACACTTTGTTCTTCCACTCCGAGCTTGTCCTCATGCATCTTAACGGAACATTGTCATGCTTGAATAGGTTTGGGCTTCTTAATTCAAGTTCAAGTGAAGAGAAATCTCCATGCTCCAGCAAACAAAAACCTGCGATATGGAGACTTGCGGGAAGAGTTTTAAAGAAGAATCACATATAACTGTGATTTTGAGATGTAGCCAACTTTTGGCTGTATTGAACAAAGAACATACAGGAAGATCCTTGGGGGGATAAACTTACTATCTCACATGCAGTACGAGTAAGCTAATTTCATGCATAATTCATTTTAACGTGCCATTAGTTGTGGAATCCATTCATCCTTCTAGCAGCCTCTGTAGTCCAACCAGGGAACGTGGAGGCCAATGGTGAGTACCATTTCATTTGTTCCCATTTTATGACCATGGTACCACACACACACTAAGGGCAATTTGGAATTGCCAATTAACCTAATCTGCAGGAGAGGAAACCGGACTACACGGAGGGAACCCACCAAGCACGACGAGAACGTGCAAACTCCATGCACACAGACCTAGAGTTGGAAATCACACCTGGACACTGGAGGTGCAAGGCGTCGGTTGTGGAATAGACTATATATTATAGTGTGTATATATATATATATATATATATATATATATATATAGTTGTGGGATCCCTATATGGCT
>JAOVVB010000001.1:15563972-15579081 GCA_028570985.1 Heterobranchus longifilis
ATTTATTATTTATAAAAATCAAGAATGATATAACATATACGGACACATCAAAGTCTCCAAAAGTCTCCAGTAACACCACAAAAAGTCGCTAGATGTGCCGCTAGAGGGGTCTGAATACTCGCTAAATATAGCGACAAAGTCGCCAAGTTGGCAACACTGTTTTTTGTTTCACACTTCCTTTATTTCACTCCTCCTCCCAATTTGCTGTTTCAGTGTCTATGTAAATAAGCTGCTCATAAGTCATAGAGCAGCAGACCTGAGCAACAATCTGCGGTGGGATATCTTCTTACATGAGGTTACATTAGGGGAAAAATCTATTTGGTTTGTTAGAAGAGAATTTTTTCTCATGCTTTTTGTTCACTCATCTGAATATCTGAAAATGCCTAAAAAGATAATTTTGCATAATTTTTTTAAATTTAAAGAATCTTATTTGTAACCCATGCAGACACCAACAGTTACATTTGCAACTGTTTTTTTAACCGTAACCATACCATTTAGTCTATTTTTTTTATTATTATTATTAAAACATAGTTTTAAAAGACCTCACTATTCTAAAAGGGGCTATGATGTTATACAACTATTCCATATATAACTATTAAGTAGCTTCTGTATTGAAATAGGAAGCCTTCTAACATGCAGTGAATATGTGTAAGCAAAATATTAGAATGTAGAGATGCCTAGTAATGTAACATTATAATGGTCTATGGATGGGTGACAGCAGCAGTTATAATATCCGGTATGTATGTAAGGTATGGGATATGCCAAATTCCGGTGAAACACCTTACATTAATCATGAAATTTAACAGCATTCATTGTAATGTTACATTTTATTGCTGATAATTTTTATCCATTTATACTGCTGCAGTTTTCATAGAGTGAGCCCTATATATTGTAGGTTCCGCTCAATTTGCCAGGACCGACAGCACTATGGAAAGCCAGCTCTTATGTCTGTACCTTCGTGCACTGCGATGATCACAAAGAACTCTGAATCCACTTATTACAGTAATTTCAGGGAGAGAGCTATACAAGGGACACGGGTATAAAGCGCACTCTCGGGTCGTATTGAGGATTTTCATACTCGTTCAGTCTTGCTATACATCTTGAGCGACAGACTGCAAAAGACTTGGGCATTTGAGAAGAATAAAATCTGTCTGGAGTGTTGATTTTGTGCATTGTGCTCGCTGAAATGTGCCAGTCAGACTTGCCCTTATTAATACATGTTGCTCTCTGGTGCTCAATCAGGAAAGCTGGTAGCCTACAAAACGTGTGCTTTTCTGGAAAGTCTGGCTGAATGGCTGATTTAAAAAAATACAGATCTGAATGAAATAAATGCTTCCTATTTAATTGATACAGATGATCACAGGCTCTTTAAGTCCTGTGTTTGTGTGCCGTGGATCAGGTCAGAAAACACATCAATGTTAAATTAATTGAAGGAAAAAAACACCTAGTATTTAAAAGATACTGATTGTAAGCACAAAGGAACTAAAGAAGGAGGGAAGAGGTTATGATTGAGTGAAGGGAGAGAATATGATGGAAGGAAAATAGAGATCAGATAGGAATGAAGGGAAAAGGTGATATTTCTGAATATACGAAGGCATCGTATTTAAAGGTACGAAGAGATCCGATTTGGAACAAGAAAATAATGGGTCCGATTCAAATAGAAAAAGAGAACTTTTTAAGAAGGCACAGTTTAAAGAAAGAAAGGAAGGAAGATATTTAATTTAATGGAATAAAAAGAGTGTTTAAATAAAGGAAAAAAAATAATTTGGAGCATGGAAGATCAGATCTGAAGAAAACAATAAAGTGGTATGGAAGAAAGAAAAAAAAATATCTCTATCCAGTATTTGAAACTCATTCTGATTGTTGTAGGAAAGAACAAAGGAAGAAATAGAATCTGATTTCATGAGGACATACAAATTTATTGATAAGTCAATGATGTTTTGATATGAGCAAAGATACAGTTTGAATTCCGGCCCGAACACAATTATTTACAAATTTTAAACCTGAAATTCAGACTGAAGTTCAGTAAGCATCCAACTGTCCAAAGATATACAGTAATGTCATAATATCAATATATAGTATATAATATATATAATAACATCAGTAGCTACATAAATATTAAATGTGCTTCATCTTAAATATAAAAAAATGCCCTTTAAATGTGGAGGAGATAGATAGATAGATAGATACAGTAGATAGATAGATAGATAGATAGATAGATAGATAGATATTATTAATTCAAGAGGTAAAGTCACACATTATTTAGTATGGATTTTTATATATAATATTGGGAACATACAGTATGGAGTACACCCTTATTTACATTCTTTTAAATACAGGAGAGAAAATCTCTTATATTTTAACACACACACACCAACACACACATCAGTACAGTTCCATATTCATGAGGAATTGTTGCCTGAAAGTTGTAGGTTCTCTGGGGAAAAGTCCAGAGTGTTTAAAGATCCTTCAATGTAAATAATACACAGGAATGCTAGTGATTATGCCAAAAATCCATCCTCTCTCTCTATTACTTCCCTCTCTTTCTCTTAACCTCTGTACTTGCTTTATTCATGGTGATGAGAGAATGGAGAAGGCACATTTTCCTGGCATTTAAATGTTGGCTGACAAGCACTACCTTATAGCCACAGAAGTGCTAAACACTTTGCAGCTTTACTTTTTCTTTTTATTCAGCTGGAAGTTGATGTACTTTTAGCAATAATCTGATATGGATCCAATCTCTCTCTCTCTCTCTCTCTCTCTCTATCTGTCTATCTATATACATTCTGATCAGCCATAACATTAGCATATTAACATCAATTATATACGAGTAAACTGGTGAGGACGTGATCATTTCAGTGTTAGAGCAGATCTTACTGTTGTTTTTTAGCTTTACTCACTGCATAAATTTATTCCATAATTAGGAACATGGCCAATTTGAGTGACAGCTATGTTGCAGGTGTCAAACTGCTAGCTGGCTGCTGTGCATTACTTTAGCTAACACTTTTTTTTATTCTTATTTTTTTATGCCAAAATTATGTTAAGTGTACAAGCATAAATCACTCGCAACATTTACAGATTAACAAAAAGCACTTTCAAGTAGTTTCAGGTGAGAAAAGAAAAAAAGGACAGATAAGAAACAAAAAAAACAAACAAAAGAAACATTTTTTAAGCCAGGGGTTAAGTCTACAACACTTAACTTGGCGAAATGCTTCATAGGTCTTTCTTGCTTTTTTTTTCTTAACATTTTCTTATGTGGTCCCATATTGCTTAATCTCTTGCTAACACTTGTACTGTTCCAGTTGCCAGTTTATAGATGATGACGGCTAGAGCTCCCACTATGGCTAACATCACGGAGGGTTTGTTCAGTTCTTATACAGTCTATGTTTTTCACCTATTTTTGCTCTATACAAACTTAATAAAACTCTTTAAAGTCTGACTTTAAAGAAGAGCAACACAACATCTTCTGACAATGCATCTTGGCTTTTCTTGTCTGTGTTGCTTTGATAAAGTCAAAAATGTGTCACATACAAAACGTCCATGACTACCACACTAACTTTGCTTCTGCACTTAGCACATGCATGTGCCGTTTATATACAGTACTGTACTTTTATTTAAAATGTATAATTAACTTAGTTACAGCTGATAGCTCACTAAAATTTGTAAATATTTTTAGTATTCTAAATTTCCTTTTTTGACACATTTGTTTATTTTCTTTTGTTGATTTTTAAAGTCTGATGTTAAGAAAAAAAGAAGAAATGTTATATTCTGTACGTTGTTCACTCGATATGCGATCGAGAAAGAAACTGCATGAACAGCACATCCTCTCAGAAAAGATTATATCTTATCAGATCTGCCTAAGTGCTGCCTTAAGAGCCAATATACCCTTTTTCCCCTAAGTCACACCGTTCATGCAAAACCAAAAATCTGAAATTAAAATAATAAAAAAAGAAAAGACAAAAAAACATGCACACAGGTAATTTATAATAAATAGTATATAATGTATTTATTCATAGGAACTGTGTACCAGGTATGATATAGAGTGCCAGTTCACATTTTGTAGTGTTTTATCCTGGAACTGAAATTGAGCAGCAAAGCTTTGTGTTAAGATTTGGTCCTTATTTCTTCCCTTCACATCATTTAGGCAGAATTGCACTTCAGTATGTTCAGTACTGTACGTTCAGCATTTGGAATATTATTTATAACCAAAGTGTCAGATGTAACAGGTAGCGCAAGAAATATAAACCGATCAGCCATACTATTATCAATTACAGTGAAACCTCGGATGGCGAGTAACGCGGTTTGCATGTGTTCCACAAGACGAGCAAAGATTTTTAATAAGTTTTGACTTGAAAAACGAGCATTTTCTTGGTTTACGAGTACCGAGTATCATGTATCACGCATACGCATCCCCACCCATGGGATGTGCCCTACAAAAAAGGAGGCCCCACCCTGCAACCCAGACCACCCAAAGGCTCCGCTGCCAACATCCAGGTGCCAGAGTCCACAGAATACCCCAAAGGTCTTGTGGAGTCTTGCCCCAAGGGTATCAATGGCTCAATTTCTAAACTAGGCAATGGTACAGCTGCTCAGGATGCTCTTGATAGTCCTTATTGTGTGTGATGGAATTTCTCAGTTTGTGCAGAAAGCACTTTTCTAGCTATGGAGCTAGTATTGAAGAACCAGTTGGGTTTCACCAAGGGTTTAGATGCTCTTGACAGTTTCCACAGAGGACCTATCAATGTCCGGTGCAGATTTGTTGCTCTGTGTTTTCCTGATGTTAACAGTTATCCTTTTTGTTTTGTCCACATTCAGAGACAGGTTGTTGGTCCTGCCTTAGTCGGTTAGCTGCTGTACTTCCTCTCTTTAATCTTCTTGATGATAAGACCCACTGGTTGGTTCATCTGCGAACTTGATGATGTTATTCAAGCTGTGCATTGCTTCACAGTGGTGAGTCAGCAAAGTGAACAGCAGCAGACTGAGTACACAGCCTTGTGGGAGGCCCAGGATTTTCAATGTGTTATGGCAAATGGGGTAAAAAATGTTGTTATTGGTAATTAACCGAAAGGTTATACAGTATTTTATATACAAAGAGAATGCAGTAATTTTGTATAGGGATGCCTATTCCAAGGATGGTGATGGGATTAGAGAGACAAATGCAAACTCATGCAGGTATAAATGTTTTTTTTTTCACCCAGATTAAAAAAAAAAACTTTAAGGGGAAAAATTCATTTATTGCTTATTTCCAGCTATTGTAAGTTAATCCAGAGAGTTGTAATTTTTTTTTTCATTGCTTAGTAATTGATGGATTTTCTGTAACAGCATTTATAATTTCAACCATGGTCTAATCAGTTTTTGTATAAGATAAAACTTAATGGCTGTGCTTTTCACACTGACAGATTTTGTCATCGTCTAACTGAAGGAACTGCTCAGCATACAGATTTCACACATGCTGGGAGAAAAAGAAAAAAAAAAAATCAAAATATTGTACTTTTAACTCTCTACAGAAATGTGTATGCTCTTAGCTTTGGATTCTTTTTCCATGCTAATGGTTTAAAGTCATAGAATGTCAGACAAAGGCATCATCTCTAATTTGGAGTTTATACTTTTAAAAAAAAACTGACAAAAATGCTTTTTTTTCTCTCCCTGACTGCACAAGAAGTGTTTTATGAGCTTTATAAATTTTGTGACCTTCACTGATATCGTTCTGTCTTTTCCTTTCTCTGAGTTCCTCTGAGACAGCGAAGCGAGTAGCAGTCGCATAGTAACCGAGCTCTCTTCTCAGTCGAAGCCTACTCTTTAAAACGCCTTTCTTTCAGGATAAAGTGTGAACGTTTAAAAAAAAAACAAAAAAAAAACGATGTTTGATTTTCACTGTAGTTTTTGGAGATGTATGTAAAAAAGAACACGATAAAATGGAGATTTACTTCTTGACACTCTGACAGTTCGAGCTTGCTTTAAGTACTCACTTTTGATTGGTGCTGAAGAAATTCCTATAACAGTAGCTCTGCCTGTAAGGTTTATATTGATGTACTCGTTCCTATAGTAACAATTCATTCACAAGGGCTTGCAGGGTGGACTAGCTGCATTTTAAACAGAACAAGTTTGTAGAGATTAGAGATGTGCAAGTTAACTGATTTATTTGTTGGTCTCTTCAATTAATTGGATCAATGGAGCAGTTTTCGAGTCAGAGTCAGTTCACATTTAAAATGATTTAGATAAAATCGATCTAAAATCGATTAATTCCTTAAAAATATATCAGTTTCCACAGAAAATACAAACTGAAAGCCCTGGTTGTCACTATCACTGGTTAATCCGAACCAATGGTACCTGCATTGCAGCTGTCACTCAAATCGGACACGCCCTTATTTATGCATAGTTTTATTGCTTAATGTAATTGTAATGTATATACATGTACAACTGTCATGATTTGAAAATCTAGCTATTGAGACAAAATTTTTGTACCAGATGGCAAACTTGTTTACTCACTCACTCATCGTCTATACCATTGTATTTATCCTCTATACATGGACGCAGAGGGCCTGGAGCATATGCCAGGAGACTTACTTACAGTAGGGCATGAGGTGGGGTACGCCCTGGACAGGGTGCCAATCCATCGCAGGGCACACACATACACACTCATTCATACACTACAGGCAATTTGGGAATGCCAGTTAGCGTAATCTGCATGTTTTTGGACTGTGTGGGGAAACCAACCAAGCATGCAGAGATGATGCAAACTCCATGCACACGAGGTGGGAATCGAAACCCAGATGCTGGAGGTGCAAGGCGACAATGCTAACCACTAAGCCACCGTGCTGTCTCGCAAACTCGCTTATTTCTGTAAAAAATTTAAAAGTTTTAACATGGGGCTCTAATACCCCTATCTCACCTACTGTATGCGGTTTTGTGCGGTGGCCGCAAATACGATTCATCACGATTCACCGCGAGTTTTGCCACTGTGATTACGTTTCCATCTTTCAGTGCGAAAAAATTAAATATTAAAAAATTAAACATGGCGGTCACTCGCGGCGGATCACAGTGCCTAACACCGCATCTCACTGCAAGTCAAACCACATAGGTGAGATAGGGGTATAAGGGGGTTAACCCACTTTTGGAACCTAGTGGTCATTCAAGGAACTGCACATTTTAGCACTTCCTCATTGGCTTAATTTTTCAGAACCTGATGCTGCCCCCTTGGTTTGGCAAGTGTATCACTTCTTCTTTTGTGCTTATGTGGCTGGTGTAATACTGCCACCTACTGGGGTGGAGTGTGTTTGCAGGAAGAAAAAGATTGCTACTTTGGATGAGACATGGCATTTAAGCAATCAACAACTCAAGCTAGACAGCATTTCAGCGCTTATTGGATACTTTTAGTCATTTTTAATACTTGAAAATTCTGTAAGAAATATAGCTGCTTAAAACAAATCAGACAAAAAAACATTAGTGCTTTTGAATTGAATGGAATTAAAAATTACAATGCGCAAAAATCTAATTGAATCGACAGTCTACCCATGATTCACAGGCCTAGTAGACATTAATATGATCAATAGATATGTTTTCCCTTTTGAGATTTTTTGTATAGAGTCTTTAGTGTCAGTACTTTGAAAAAAGTTTTTTTTTTCCATAACAAGCTGCTGTATTTATTATTTAGAGAAAAAAAAAAGGCTGGTATAAAAGTTTTATAATGAAAACTATAGCAGGAACGGTTGACACAAATGCTCCACCACTATAGGTTAAAGGGATAAAAAAGTATGATGGTGACATTCTTTAATGAATAAAGACTTGGGCTTTTCTTTCATATTAAATGTAATATGAATATAAAGATGAAATAAAAGGCTTTGGAACATGCTGCTATAGAAAATTATCAACTTTCATTGACAACAGTTTGGCCACATGTCGCTACCTTATTCTTGACTATTTTCCCATAACTGCAGATTTTATTCATTACTTACCTGGTTCCTTGCAGCTGGACACTTGGGCCATGGTCATACACTGTTATTGTTAAAGACATCCACCTATATCCATCATCAGGCACAAAAAAAAAAAAAAAAACTATACATCATTCTGATTCACTCTGTTTCACGTTGAATCTCTCTGTTCAAGGTTAATAGACACATTGCAAAGATATCCTTGAAGAACGAGTGAATATTCATCTGATAAACAATATAAATACACCCTTTCGCCTGTAAATGAATTGAGCTCTTTTTCTTTTTTCTCTCTTTTTTTATTACCCACCTACATCAAGCAACTTCTGAAAAGAGGATGCTGTCATTAAAGCTTGAGCTAAACTCCTTGGTGAATGCCGAAGGGTTGTGGGAGAAGCAATGGCGAAGTTCTGTGTGAATACAGAGCACAAAAGAGGTTGATTAGACCACATACCAAGCGGTTGTTAACATGGACGAAGGGTGACAAGAAACAATATATGAGGCTAATTAAAGATGGAACGATGACTTCAACATATCCAAAGCATCGTCTCTTATTCTTTTGTCAACGTCTTTATTTTTTTTCTTGCTTTAAAGGTCGCGGTAAACGAAAAGAACATCTTTCGGTTCTCCATGACACCCACACTCTGTTCTGCATGAACCACTTTGTGTTTTCTCATGCTCATAATTTTTTTTAAAATCATACATAATTGCTATTCGGATTTCAGTAAAAACTTGGAGTTTTAGTTAGACTTTTTCTTTGTGTGTGTGTGTGTGTGTGTGTGCAGTTGTTTCTGTTTAATACCAGTAAATCATGTCAAACCTTTTCAAAAACTATTTACTATGGAAGAGGATCAGGGCCACCATAAAATAAAGAATATTTGAGTTCTCATGGTTTTTCTTAGAATCCTGAGAATTTTGATCTCGGAATTCTGAGAAAAAAAGTCAAAATTCTCACTCACTTCTTGTCTATACTCGCTTTATCCTGTATCCAGGGTAATGGCGGGGGTGGGGTCTGGAACCTATCCCAGGAGGCTTAAAGCACAAGACGGGGTATACCCTGGATGGAGTGCCAATCCATCGCAGGGCACACACGTCAGGAAAGCTGGAAACGGCAGTTAGCCTAACCTGCATGTTTTTGGACTGTGGGATAAAACCAGAGCACCCAGATGAAACCCACCAAGCATGGCGAGAACCTGCAAATTCCATGCACACAGACCAGTGTCAGGAATCGAACCCGTAAGCTGGAGGTGCAAGTCAACACTGTGCTGCCAAGTCAAAACTCAAAAAGTTTTCTTTTTGTTTTCTTTTTTTCATGGTGTCCCTAATCCTCTTTTATAGCTTATAGTCTTTATAGAATAAAAATAAAATCCATTTTTAAATTGCTTGTTATTTAAGCCACTTATATTTTAGAACAAACCCATTCTATTCTTGCTTTATCTGCACCATTTCATTCGCACCAAAAGTTTGCAAGCCATTTGCATCAGTCACCTGAGACATTATGGGATGTCATGCTATCAGCATAAAATGATCCATGGCTGAGGAGGTTAGTCGCCTCCCGATGAAGGTGAACATAAGGCAATCAGTGGCTGATGTATAGTTTTGTTTTTTTCTTCTCGTGAAGGAGCTTTTCTCTTCAGCTTTAGCGAAACCCTGCTGTGACGGCCAATCGCTCACGTCCTTGAAAACAGGTCAGCGAATATTTCTCTGACGGAGCCCTGAGTTACAGTGAAGTCATTTTCCTTTGTATTAAAACGTAAGCCTCAGTCGACCAGGAGCGGCTCTGTTGTTTGTGTCTGGATTTCAAGTGGTTTAAGATGCTGACATTTTTTGATTTAGTCGTATAGATTATGACATTATTTTGCATTCATTCACTTGTTTATTCAATGCATGCTCAAGCCAGACACATGGTGTTATATCCAGACATAACAGCCCAAATGTCTAGATCCATAGGTAAACAAGCAAATGCTTTTTAGCTGAAGAGTCCTGTCTTGCATACACAAGAGAGTTCTATTAAATCTTCCATTGTTAGTTTTAAAGCCTTGGGTCTGAAATAAAAAATACAATAAAATAATACATTTAATGAGAAAAAAAAAATATCTATGGATCCAGACCCTCCTTAGTGGACGGATTGATAAGAGCAGAGAGACTCGGAAGAGTTCCGGCGCAGCGCTCACATGTGCCTGGGTAGGCAGAATACGTCCCACGGATGAGCGGACGCCACTGGCAGAACGTTCGGTCTCTGATCATTAACTCTCGGAGTGCACAAATTCTCTGTAATTAGTCTCTGACACTGCTTCCACCCTGAACGTAGGCTCCATGAAGGAAAAAAAGGAGCTGCGGCAGGACAATTAGCTAATGACACAGAACGAGTATGATATCATCACTATGCTTCATGAGTTCGCTCTCGTCATCGGCTGGAACAGCGAGTGAAGGCGCCATCCTGAGACCTCTCGCTCTCTTGAGATCTTTTCTTCAAGAACGATATATCAGGATCCAGATGTGCAGGAGTTTGCAAGTGATACATTATAAGCAAGATATTGTTTTACAGCATGCAGTTGGAAAGGGATGAAGTGTATGTTGTGTCATTTTAGAATAAAGGAAAGATATGGAACATTGCTGGGGTATAAGAGGAATACAAAGCTCCATGATGTGCTGTTTTAGAAAAATAATCAACTTCAAGGTGTGAATAGTGAGTCTGCTAAATCATACCTACCTACCATTATTTTCCGTTAAAAACATATAGGAAGTGTTTTTTTTTTCCCTTATGTTACTTATGTTGCTATTATTGTATATAACTCCCAACATCACGCATCGATATAGCTCACTACTTAATTCCTATTTATTTTTATTCTTTTTTTTAGTTTTTAACCTTTTTCTACGATGATACTCTTAAAATTTAAACTGTTACCTAATTTTTTCACACTTTTTTGACCTTGTGGTTTTTAATTCTGAACCACAGGCCTTGAACTAAAGCCTTAAAATTTACCCATAAATCCTGAGGCATCCGAGTGCTTTAACACATTTTAGAACATTAGATGTTGGGTAATCGTTTTGCATACTAATCGTAACCCTTATGACCGTTTTAAAGAAATTGAATTTTTCCATAAAACTTGTAGCAAAGAGATAAATATATGCTATGTTTTCTGAGCTTATTTATTGTGTCGCCTGCCTGAGAAGCATAGCGACAAATAGCGATCACCATGCATTGTCTCACGACGGTGTCATTGGCGTTGTTCAAAAAAATAAATAAAAAAATCTAATTTTTAAACACAAACCATAAGAGAGGGTAACATCTGCTATTCGCAACACCTTCTTATATATTTATGGGAATTTGACCAAACTTTCATATTACCTTTTATAGCAAGCATGGATGTTCACTATTTCTTTATCATTCTTATACTCTATATTGTTTACAGTATCTACAGTAATACCATCAATTATACTATAACAGTCAGAGGTTGTGTAATGTGGCCAAATAACGCCACAGAGTTGTGGTAGATTAGAACTGAATGTGTACTCAGAGGAAGTAGTTTTACTATGATGCTGCCCTAATTAGATTCCTTGCTGAACTTAATCTCCTCAGTAACGAGCATTGCAGGGTATGATTATACCCTGATATAATCTGCTATATTTTACAGTTCATGTATAACTAATGAGTGTAATGTTGTGGACAACTGGCTTGTATTGTCGATGTTTATTACTGCTGCGGTGAACTAGCTATTTCACTGTGTCACCTGCCTGCGAAGCATACACGCCACATCCATCCATCATTATCCATTGTCTTTAGTCAGTGTCATCATTATCATCATCTGTCATCGGTCGGTCATCACACTTTTTCCTCTATTCACAACTCCACCTGAACCATTTAAGCAAACCTCCACAGAATCTTTATTGGGAAGCATGGACGTGCACTATTTAATGTTTAGAAGCAGCATGTTCCGCGGGCTGGTGACATGTGACAAGACTCATAAATTTTCTATTTTCAAGTGTAGAATCTGAGTTAGAGACTGGATGTTTATTCAATTTACAGTTACACTGCAAAACAAATAAAGGGAAAGTAGAATGTCACATACTCGTGAACAGGTGCATTAATAAACCTGAATGGCATTAAACTGAGAGATAATGTTATTTAAAAAAAAAATTACAAATCTTAAAAATTTTACTGTGAGGTACAGTATGACAAGTTTTTAACGGGAGTTTTATTTATATAGAATATTTCTTATACCCAAGTTTGCTGTGCAGGCAGAATAATCTACTATAATGCGAGTTCGAGGGGCCTTTAGGTTAAACCGTGACTTGTGATATAATTTGTTGGGAATGAAGGTGTATAACCGATTGACATTTGCAGAAGACTCCATGCCCAGTACAGTGATGAGACTCTCAGCTGCAGTAAAATATCTGAATGGTGCAAACATTTTAAAGAAGGTCGTACGTCTGTGAATGATGACTCGGAGCCCACTGCAGATGTTCCAGTGAACATTCAGCAAGTGGAACACCTGATCCTTGGAAATCGACAGATAACTTGTCACCAATTTGCGGTAGAGACGCATCTGTCTGGGGACCGTACATACACTCTTTCACCAACACCACTTGTACATTTCAGGAACCTCGCTGACAAACACTCTCTGCAAGCCATTTCCACATGTTTGAGGCATTAAAGGGGTTCCTGGGAGTCCAGCGTTTTAGACGTGAAGCAGATCATGGCTCTGGTTTACGGAGAAAACATTTAATGTCGCAACAATGTTTTTGAAGTTAAAGCAAAATAATCTTATTGACCATACTCTCTGTCTCTGTTAATCCTTGTCTCCTTTCCCCCCCTCCCTCCTCTCTCTCGTTATCTCTTTCTCTCTTAACAATATAACAACCAAAACCAAAGGAACAAAAAAGTTTTATAATAGAATAAAAGCCTTTATTGTCATTATACAGTATAATGAGTGCAACTTCTAAAACGATGCAGTTAGAAGAACTATTATACATTAAATATAAAAACAGTAGACAGCAACAGACAGACAGACAAGACTATGGAGCAAGTAAGATATTAAGCATGTTTACTGGTAATTAAGTAATAAATAGAGAGACTTATACATGGTGGTGGATGGAAGACTTAGGGTGTAAGAAATGAACCAGAAATAAAGGAAGGAAGAGTGCTGGATGGATTTTTAATGATTCTAATAAAGGCAGAGGATCTTACTCATGCTAGCTGGACCCCTTAATAAAGATTTCTAAAAATGGCCCGAAATGTTGGATGCTTTTTTTTAAATAGAAATAAAGAAATAACAATTTTTTGTGACTCAGATACCTCCCCAAATGTTACACTTTCTTACTGCGTTCACTTCACACTGCTCTTTGCCTCAGTTTGGTTCCAAGTCATGAAGCATTTATTTTTGGCTCCTGAGTTTTGGATGAATTCAGCTGACATTGAGAATCAGGGTTTGTGTTTACTCTTCCACTGTGGTTCCCTGTAGAGTCAGCTAGGACCGAATTCCCTGAAGATGGGAATTGCTTTATGGACATGTCCCCTAAGTCTGTGAGCTTGTTTTGGTCATGTCTGTGTGTGTGGAGTACTACAGCAGCACAGGTGAGATGTAATATTGCCAAATCCTCCACTGCGTGTTTATACTCCTTATTGGTTTAAAATGTCAGCTGGACACAGAAGATTCCAGCGAGTCGCTTCTCTACCAGACTTCCGAACAAATTCAGCCTCCTGCCAGTTTGGTGAACGGTGTGAAATCTATCCAGTCAGAAATGTCTCCAGAGAGAAGGTTTAAGGTGTGCTTGTAACTGCTGCTTTTTTAACAAGAACATGCGATGTTCAGACATATCTGTTTTTTTTAGTGTAGGGTTCAGTTAATGGGTTCCTGCTGCTGAGCTCTTCAAGCTCTTTGTCTGTGTTTCTTTGTCAGGGCTGTTAAGCAACAAAGCTGATGTTTTTATTCAGTGTGTACTGACGACGAATTCTTAACAGCGACATGCAGGTTAATAAGCTGTTAATAATACCACTAATAGATTGAATGGATTGAATAAGAGCACAGGTGGACAGGTTGGAAGTGAATAAATGAATTAACCCTAATTTGAAAAGAGTGAAAAGACTGATCAAAACACAAATAACCAAAGAGACTTAAACAGAGAGATAATGCTACAACAGTCAAAAGATGTGAGCGAACCTTGTGGACAAGATGCAAGACATACGGGAAGCTGTTGTGATTGTCTCCCCTTTTTAATTCTATGTTGTTTTTGTTTTGTGTATGTGTGTATGTGTGTGTGTGTGTGTGTGTGTGTGTGTGTGTGTGTGTGTGTGTGTGTAAAAACATTATAAAAATCATCTAATCACAGCAGGTCTCAGTATTAGACAATACAACCTCAGACGAACAACAACATATAACTTTTTTGATTGTGCCATTATTTATTTAACCAAAGTAAAGACAAAAAGAAAAAACTTACTGCTTACAAAGGATTTAACAGGATAACTTGCAATGTTTCTAATCATCAGCAGGTGTGCAGACCTTTATGAAAGCAGAAGTTTTGGCAGTTTTTTTTGGTCTGGAGCGTTCAGGTAGGTATTAATGCAGTCATAAAGAAAGATATAAGCAATGATATTAGAAAGTTGTTGCTGCACATCAATCTTGAAAGTTTTATTAAAAAAAAAAAAGTGGAAAGCATTCAAGACTGCCCAGAAGTCGACATCTTAGCACATTTACTGTACAATTCTCAGAGAAATGCAAAAACAAAAAACAAAAACAAAACAAGAGCTACATCTCAGACTCTGTAGACCTCACTGAGCATGTTAAATGTTTAAGTCCATGACAGCACAATTAGATGAAGACTGAACAACTATGGTTTGTTTGAGGGGGTTGCCAGGAAAAAGATTCTTCTCTCCAAAAAAGAGAAACACATGGAAACACAATTGAGGTTCGCAAAGCTGCGTCTGAACAAACCGAAAGACGTCTGGGACAATATCCTATAGATAAATGAGTTATTTGGCCTTCATGCCCAGCGCTCTGTTTGGTGAAAAACAAACAGGATTTCAGCTGAAACACCTTATACAGATGTCGCCATTAAAAACGCACGTTTCGAGAAAAGGGATCCTGCGCACGGCAAGCTGTAAAAATGCCCTTCATTACCTGTAGGGGGCAGTCGTGTTTCAGTCTGAAGTATTGTGTGTCTACTGAAGCCGAAAATGT
>JAOVVB010000001.1:15625104-15654430 GCA_028570985.1 Heterobranchus longifilis
TAAACTTTTGTTCCGTGATTTATGTTCTATTCTGAATAAAATATTAGAAGTTGGCACCTCCACATCATTGCATTCAGCTTTTATTCACGATTTGTATAGTGTCCCAACTTTTTTGGAATCCGGTTTGTAATATATCTCTTAAATCTTCACATAAAATCCCATGACATTTAAGCAGTTTATAAAAACACACCATTAAAATTGTGATTGTTTAAGTATACACCCCCTTTGCTGTGAAACTCACTACAGAAGCCACCTCATTAGTTGAATGGAGTTCACCCGTGTGTAATCTAAATAAATGAGATCGATATAAATACGAGGGGCGTTCAAGTCAAACCAGTTTGATTGTGCAGAGAAAAAAACTGTTATAAAAATTTAAGCTACCTTTAATTCTCTGTATAATCCCCTGCTACACTCATTTCAGTGTTTCACTAGTGCTTAGATACCATCAAGATAGGAAGTTTTCTCAGTACGCCTGACCCATGATTGGACATCCTACTACATGTCTGAAATGCTGGCCTCCCAGCAGCTCTTTTAATGGTTGTGTCCTTTAACATACGAACGGATTGGTTTAATCACAAGGCGTTTTGTTTTTGCAGGGTAAGGCCCCAAAACCACATACTGTCCACCACACCTCTTGCACATCACGGTTTCTCGGCTAAAAGTTATTGCCACTTTGTTGCAAGCCATTTCTACATGTTTGAGCAATTAAAGGAGTTCCTGGGAAGCCAGTGTTTCAGACATGCAGCAGGCAGTCTGATCATGGCTCCGGCATAACTCTCTCATTCACTCACTCATGATCTATACCGCTTTATCCTTTATTCAAGGGCACACCCTGGACAGAGTGCCAATCCATCACAGAGCCCACACATACTCACAATTCAGTAACACCAGTTAGCCTAATCTGCAGGTCTTTGGACTGCGGGAGAAAACCGGAGTACCCGGAGGAAACCCGACAAGCACAAGGAGAACATGCAAACTCCATGTACACGGAGACGGGAATCGAACCCAGACCCTGAAGATGCAAGGCGACAGTGCTAACTACTACACCACCGTGTCGGGCATAACTATGTTCTGTTATTCTGCACAATCAAAATCCCTGTTTTGACTTAAACAACCTTTGTACAACAACTCCTGCTAGATTTCTTAACAAACATACCTTATGGAGCCCAGCATCATGGAGCCCAAGAAGTCCACAAAATTCTAGATAAAAAAAAGTCTAGATCAAAATTCTAAAAAAGAAAATCAGCAAGGTTTTATTATATAGTGATTATTATTGAAAAAAAAAAAAAAACATTTAAAGAATGTTGCATGACAACCAGCCATAGAGGAGCCAATGCATAAAAAGGCAATTCTAAGGTTAAGAGTTTTCTATATGAATGAAGTTGCCTAATCCTCTGATTAATGATTAACATGCTTACTGTGAAAATTCTAATTATCATTGCAGTTATCTGTCAAAAATTTTAAAGCTTAGGTGCTACAGCCATATAAGTAAATCTCTATTATTTAATTCTAAATTTTCCTGCTAAAATACGAATATTGACACATTTCTGTGAAAAAAGTCACACCTTAATAAATTTGGACACTCGCTCACGCACACAGACTGATGCCAGCTCGACTGCAATTTCCATGACATTATCTCGTAATTTACCAATTTGTCGTACCACCTCCACATGGCATTACCCTGCCTGTCAGAGATAACGTCACTCACGCTTGGCAATTAAAAACTTCTTCAGTCGGGCATTCAGCCTTCCTGCCTTTCTACCTTCCTGCCAACTTTTTCACTGCCATGAGTTTGGTGTTGGGGAGGTAGATTAAGCTGTGTGCTTTGGAAACTCGAGCATGTCATTATTAAGCTGGAAATCATGTTGATTGTGTGCACGTGGGTTTGTGGCTCGCAGCATCTTGTTGACGAAGAGACCCCCTGGGAAGCAGATCGCCTTTTAAAGTGACGTAAATCAACAGCCCTATACAGAAATAAATCTACAGGTTCACCGTGAGTGTATGTACTTGAGATCTCTGTTGTGCAATCTTCCTTCTTGACACTTTCACTTTCTGCAGTGCAAATTTCAGCCGAAAGACTATACAGAGTATGGTCAAAAGCATGTGGACATCTGATTGTTGCACCATTGTGACTGTTGACCCAAACTTGAAGGCACACAATCTTGAACATTCTAGAGCACCACAGGTTCCAGGACGGAAAAGGTCATGGTGCAAGCACTGTGGGTTGCACACAGCCCTGACCTCAACCCCACTGAACACTGAAATGAGCTTACACTCCATGCCTCCTCACCCAACATAAGTGCCAAACCTCACTAATGCTTGTGTGGCACAAATCCTCATAGCAACATGCCAAAATCGAGCTGAAAGCCTTCCCAGAATTCAAGAGTCCTTTATGTAGCTGTCAAATTTATACTAGAAAGGTCCTTGGGCAAATGTTTTAGTGCATCCGTAAACACAGTAAAGCTAATGTTTGTTCTTATTAGGGGTCCAAGCACTCAAGCTACTAACAATATTGCTTTTGACAGTTATGAAATTTTTCTCACTCATTTTCCGTAAACATTTCTTTGGTCAGGGTCGCAGTCTATATCGAAGTCTATCCTGCATTCCTAACACTGGCAGAAATACACCCTGGATGCTAGTATATTTTATTGTATTGAAACTACTGCTTTTGCAACCCTAGCTCCATTTACACACATACTGTATGTAAGTTATGTGGATATATGGTGATGCCAAATAACACTGCAAGGTGAAACCACTTTTTTTATGGTAAACTGCAGTTGAAGAGGTAGCCCGGTGGCTTAGTGCTTAGCAGAGTGTGCCCTGCTACGGATTGGCACCCTGTCCAAGGTGTACCTTGCTTCGTGCCCTGGGATAGGCTCCAGGCCCCTCGCGAAGCTGTACACAGGATTAAGCGATATAGACGGTGAGTGAGTGAGTGTAGTTGAAGAAAACGAGTAATACAGTGTTGCCCCATGCTGACCTTTTTCCTCCATAAGGAACATTGTAGAGAATGATTGCCGTAGTCTATGTTCTAGTCATGTAAGACATAGTAAATGTAATGTTGTGGATACTGGACTATGTTTTATTTTGTCAGAATAACTGTACAGTGTGGAAATCCCTACACAAGCAAGTATTCAACTCTCTATGCTAATCAGCTATCCTGGGGCTGTTGCTAAGTACAGATCACTGGCTCTTCCTCACTACCTACACCACACTGTGTAAGAACGTCTTGGCACAGGGGGCTGCTTTGGGTGGTATTATAGTGACAGCTGTTGGATCTTTTTTGAAGTTGCAGCTACAGTTGTCCCAGTCAGGGCACAATTAACCAACACCAACTTGTAACCAGAGCAAAACTGATGCGAGGCAACTAATTTGCCGGAATGATCGATGGCAGTTAATAAATCGAATATCCGTCTATACCGATAATCACATCCAATAAATCGGTCATCTTTAGCTGTTATGTGAATATACATACTGTATGGTACATAACAATGAGCCTTATTGCAGCTTATTGCATCTATTGTATAAAAACATTTTTTTTTTAAATTGTCAATGTCCACACTCTCCAATCAGGTTCTTGATCGTTCCTGAGGATTCAGCTTGTAGAAGTGATGTTTGCCATGATTGCATTGATTGCATATTTCTGATCTTGTCCTAATTGGCTCTCAACAACCGTTCAGACTGAAGTGCAGCAATAAACATGATGTCTGAGGGCAAGGCAGGGGCAGATCCTTTGAAAATCCCAATTTCTTCCTGTTGAAAAGAGACGATTCTATCCTTTTCTCTTGGTTATCTTTTGTCAAGACTGTTCTACATAATAAATTTTTCATTGCTGGAATAATGTGATTTGAGACCTATTAATTTTTTAATTAACATAGGCAAAACAAGAACAGATGGAACAATTTATTTTATTGCACATCTTTATTGTTTTCAGAAGTACACATGCTCATTTTTGCTATAAAGCAGTTTGGTATAAATCATTTTATATGCATCAATTTAGGAGACTAAAGTGAGTACAGTTTATTTTTTTATTTATGGAAAGTTAAGTAAGGATCCACAATTAAATCTGGAAGGGATCACAATCTTCTCTACTCTTGTACGGTTTTCAGTGTAACCAGGGTTACATGTGATTGCTCCCAGGTCTTTCTTTGGTTGTCACCCTGTTTCCATCCCATTGGTTTGTTACCCTGTTGCGTTCACATTTTTCTGGTTTAAACCTTATTTAGTATTTACTATGCCTATTTATACCATTTTCCATTATTTAGACTATGGATGCTCCTTCTTTGATGTTATCTTCTTGTCTCACTTTGGTTATGAGCTTTGATTATGAATCGGTTTGGATTTATGAAAGGCCCATGCTTTATTGTAAGTTTATCAAGTTGCATCCATTGCCACATTGATCTGTGTTAAAAAAGCATAAAGTTAAAAAGCTTACCCTTGGCATTCATAAGAAAAGACTCAAGTGCTGCACAATTAATTGCACAGAAATCAAAATTTGTGAAATTATCTAATGGCAAGAATGTGAAATTTATTACAGGGAATGTACCGTATGCATAGTCAGTATGTCTGAAGTATGCTGATCACATCCTATGAACTCAGAAACGCATGCTAAAACTGTCTAATTGAAAAAATTCAACTCAATGGAAAATCCCCACTGTCGCAGTGGACTGTCTCCCACTGCATGGTTTGTCTTCAGTGCCGGTTTCCCCTTCTTTAAACTCCTTTATCCATCTGTGCACATTGTTCTTGACAAAGGTGTCATCTCCGTAAACATTTTGTTGCACAATGGAGGACCATCGACTGCTACACAGGAGATTTTCAAAGGGAATTGAAGAGTTGGGTTCAAAAATGCTGTAAATGAACCGCTTGTGATGGAGACTATGTTGAGTAGCACTATTGTATAGAGGAAGAGTGACTCTATCAACATGTTAGTAAGTAAAAAAGCTATGCAGTTTTGAATTACTTTTAGTACAGCCCTTGAACGACAAGGGCTTGTATGAAGCATGTGCAGACATTTGTGCCGAATGAGGAAAGACAAGAGAATCACTGATGCTATTACAAATTACGTAGTAAAAGTCATGATGGCCGAGTTGTGTAGGAGAATTTCAGAGATTAAAATAAAAGTAAAACACATGAGAGCAGAAATATAAGTAGCCTTTATGCGACTCCTTCTAGTGCCATTATTCGCTTTCGGCCTATGTGAATAAGTTTGAATACTAAATGGGAAAAATCACAATTGCAACATTCGTTCATTCTCTACTCTGCTTATCCTGTACATGGTCACAACAAGCATGGATCATAACCCTGGAGACTTCGGGCACAAGGCATGGTACACCTGCACAGGGTGACAATTGGCACATTTGGAAACACCAGTTAGCCTAAACCGAATGTCTTTGGACTGTGGGAGGGAACCTCGCAAAGCACGGAGAGAACATGCAGCAGCAACTTCATGCATGCAGAACCAAGACAGGAATTAAACCTTCGACCCCAGAGATGCGAGACCTACAGACCTACAGTTTAATCCAACTGTTTGCTGGCAAATGGCTGCAAAAGTATGTACCCCTCTGTTGATTTATTTATTTATTTTTATTTTTTTAAAGAGGACAAGTATAAGATTTTTCATTATTCATCTTACTTACGAGGGAAGGGACGTCCCCACACATTTTGCAATACTATTCTGGTTGAGGTCTTATAATCACCTTCTAATTCAGGTTAGAAATGCCTTGCAATTGAGCATGGCTGCAACTCCATTTAGTTCGTGTCAAGAAATGCAATGAGTGAGATGCTTCCCAGAATGCTGTCTCTTTTCTCCTTAACCTGTAAAAGTTTTATAACTTTTTTTTTTTTTTTTACTGAGCTGAAGTTACTCCTAAAGTAATTAACATCTCATTTGTCTGCTGCCGTGCTGCGGTTGGAGGACGTGTGGCTTTAGAGTAGGAGTTTACTTTTTATCTTGCCTCTCCTGTTTACCAGAATTTGTGCAGGAACAAGAGGCAATCAGGACACATTTACAGTATCAGCTGCTCATCCATTTTAATTGCCGACAGCCAGGAAAATTATCTCCCATTCTTGAGTTATGGCATCCAGCTGAAGGGCATTCAGTTTTTTTTTTTTTTTTTTAAAGTCTTAAATTTACATTTTTTTGCTTGATTTAGCAGGTAAACATCCACATTGTTTGCTTTACTTTAAAGAGTTCCTGACAAAGAATATAAATGAAGTCCTAGCCTTAGATGCTCTCCTGTGCAACAACATGAAAGAGAATTTAACACTAATGATGTTTTCAAGTCACTCTGAATGACAGTCGTTAGAGGCAGCTTTATAAATGCAAGAACATCCCAGTTTATGTAATTACTAAACTCGTGACCTTTTAAACGAATGATTCCTGCCTTACTTGCGCTGTGCTAATGGTGCCATGTCATACCTAAAATTCAAACTGAATATTAATAAATTATATTATATATATTATAAATATTAAGTACTGAATGTAAAATGAAATTAAAATTTTAATTAAAATAAAAACAAAATTAAAATATATATAGTCCTGTGGGGTTGTGAGGCCCTAGACGAGATCATGAAAACTGGGCCCACTGGTGTAAATACCTGTCATAGCAATTTGAGTTAGGAGAAAGCACATAAAATGACAATATTTACGTGTATAAATGCGCTTTAGTAAAAAAATATTCAACATGTAATACATGGTGAAAAGAAGGAAGGGACACTTAAAATATTTCTACTGTATCACATTGTGTATGTCATTCCAGCATCTGCACTTAAGAATCTAAAAAGAATATAAAAAGTCTGTTTTTTTTCTTGAATTAAATGCTAAAAGGAATCTGCTTGCTGTACAGTTAAATCTCCCGCCGCTGTCAGCTATCATTCAGGTAACATAGCAACACCCAACGACAGAGAGCACACACTCTCACAAGCGTGCACGCAAAGACATGCACATTTAGGTTTATTCTTTAATTCAGCAAGTGTACATACCGCAAACCTGCACAGATATTAACTACACATTTAGCCTTTACGCTTGCACCGTGAGAGGCAATACACAAATCAGTTAAATCCATATTACCATAAAGATTTAAATATGTGAGGAACTGAATTTTTGACAGCACATTTTCTGTCATGCAACTGCCTGATAAGCAAACAAAACATTAATGAATGGTAATGGTAAGGCATATCTAAATTATTAGATTTTTAGGAAATTTTTGACTTTCTATCAAACGTGAGCAATTTAAAGAGATATAGTGGAATCGATGTGCATGAATACAATGTTCATTAAAGCACTCCAGTTTTCACAGTATATCGCAGGCAGTGTTATGCAAATTAGTCTGTGGTGCTTCTGTGTATGTTTCAAGTCTTTTATGCTTTTATTTATACTGCCGTTTGGTATTTATCATTTTCAGTAATTTGTCATGTATTAATTATATAGAGCTATCCTTTTTATTCGATATGGTGAGTAATTTTTTCCTCACCATTGTTGTGAATTATATCATGTTTAATGGGTCCATGTGTGTACAGTAATAGATATATACACGTTGTACTGTGGCCTCACTCACGGGCCCAACAATGGCGACCTGGTGGAGCTGGGGCTCAAACCGTCGACCTTCCAATCAGTAACTCCGTGCCATAACCCTCTGAGCCACCACTGCTCCAACACATTTATTTTTGCTTCCAACACATCAATTTCAGGGACAAAATGTTTACTTGCTAACTAATGTAACACTGTGACACACCGAACCTGTGACGGTGTGATAGGCAGTCAAGGCTCATTGATGCATGTGGGGAATGAAGGCTCGCCTGTGTAGTCCAATTCAATAGAAAAGCCAGTGAAACTCAAACTGCTAAAAAATATTAATGCTGGTTTCTACAAAAATGTGTCAAAACACACAGTACTGTTTTTCTTGCAAAAAGGGGGGGCTGCTCAAAATTGAGCAGGTGATCATAATGTTATGGATGATCGTATTACAATAATGTACAAATCATATTACAATACTGTATAAAAACTGTATAATTACAGTATGTAGTTTAACAAAAAATGCACTTTCAAGCTAGCATTATATTGTTTAAACCAGGATCCGGCATCACTAGCAGATTAACTAGCATTATCCTCACTATTATATTTGTTAAAATATATATATATTTTAAATTTATTAAGTGTGACTTTGGTTTGTTGTGTGTCAGCCATAAACATTTGTTCACTAGATTCTTTCTCTTGTTTGAAATCTGTAGCTTGAAATCTGCAGCTTTTTGGTTACCTAGGAAAAAAGCTAAAAGTTACCAAGAACTAACATTGGAGATTTCATATGCATTTATTTAATAATTCTCCTTACATAGGAATTACTGTAGCAAGCAAAACTCCCCAGCAATGACTTTGTACTTAGTTTAATGATAATGTATTGTAATGTTTTTGTTAATAAAGTTTAGATCACATAGTGCACCTAGTTTAGATGTAAATCAGACGTGGACTGTAGAATCGATTCAGTTAGAGCTTTGAGCATTACACTATTTGATTCAGTGCGATTCGATGATTCAAGCATTAGTTGACTGTCTGATTTGACTTAAGCAACTATATTTCTTACAGGTTTCGGGGACTACAGGTTACTAGACTACTGAAATTATATAAAATGGATTAAAATCTTGTGTAACCTGTGTTGTTGATTTTGTTTTTAATGTCATATTTCATACAAGCAGGTTATTTTCCCTATTTCCTACTTTTCCTACTTTTTATGCAGCGCCTCCAATCCAATAGGTGGCTGTATTGCTCCAACCAAACATGAACTCAAAACCAAAAGAATTCGCAATACTGTTACAGGAAAGTTTGTAAGTGTGAATTACTTCGGAATCAAAACTGATTCATGGAGTCAATTAATTGATTCAATCAACAAAAGACTGATTCAATTGCATAATCGGTCAAATTGCACAGCTCTAGAACCTACCATCCAAGTTCTTATCAATTAGCTATTACTATAGAAACAATAGCATTTTGTAATGCATGCATAAATACAAACCCTACTACTGTAGATTTAAGCCTATTATGTAATATTTTTCACCACAATGTTCTCCAACATGATCCACAATCCAAAGAAATGAATAAGGTTTAGTTCTGTCAGAGACAAAATCAGGTATCTGGGTGCATTTGGAATCATAGCCTTGCTTTCCTCCTCCATATCTGATGTTTAAAGAGAGGATATTATGACAAGATGTGCCGTGTTATCACCGATCACAAGGGGCCTAACGTTTGGATAATAAGATCATTTATTTGAATGATATTGTACATCCTGATCTGCCAGCATGTGGCCCAGGCTGAACCAAATGCATTTATCTTAAAAGCCTTTGTCTCATTACTTTAATCATGAATAAGTGTCTTTGTATTTGATTTGATCATTCAAAGGGGTATTATACAGCACTTTACAAATACATCTGGGCCTAAACCAGGCTTTTGAGTGGTTGTGGTGCCTAATCACTTCCATAAAAACATGGCTTTACTCAGTGGACCTGTTGCAGTCATGGGTCTCGAGCACAGCTTTGTTCCAGAGACGCTTTCTCAGCACAAATGCTTTGCTTTCCCTCTGTTCCTGAGGAACAATAGCCCTTCTTTGTTCCGCCATGTTTTCTCTGGCGAGTGTTAAAGCGCTTATGCGTGTCTCTGGGAGCACAAATCAGCTCAGATTGTGTTCCTTCTACATGCCATAACGAGAGGGAAGCTTGTTCGATAAATTCAGCCATTTTTTCCCCTTGACCATAAACACAGGGTGAGGAGTCCATTAGCATTAATTGTAGCACGGAATTCTGAAAAGTGCCCCGTCTATCATATGCAGCGTTCTGGTTTCCCTTTTGTGATTATGGCAGGTCTGGTCTTAATGGCGGTTCTGCGAACCCTCATTAATAGAGGCTTCAATAGCGACTTAATGACGGTGAGTCAAGAGGGCTTGCATAATTCTGCAGGCATTAAATATGAGCAAGTTACTGTACATGGACACACGTCATATGCTAACCACCCTCCACACTGTTGTTACTTTTCTTTCTCTTTTTCTCTCTCTCTTTCTTTAAATGTTACTCAATAACATAAAAAAAAGTCGTACTTGGATACTTGGATATAAATTGGAGCCCAGCCAACTGTCATGTAATTCATGTAGGAGCTTGGCTTTTTAACAATATATTATGCTGTTATGAATCATCACTGAAAAAATGTGCAAGAAGAGCACGCCAGGTTGCTGGACTCGTTCCTAAGTTCCAGTTTTTTTGTTGAGTTTTGCAAGTTTTCCCAAAAACAGAATTTTTCAAAAAGTTTTTTTTTCACCCGGAAAAAACATTCTGGTGAATGCACTTGTGTACTTTGCGATCTTCTTTAGATCAGTCTCTGGATCCTCGGTCACTGTGACCATGGTTGAAAGTAGGCCAGTACGGTCCGGAACTGCTGACCATTGAAAGATTCAGCAGCAGTCTGCAGTACTAGAAAGAAGAGAGAGCAGCTGTCTGTCAAAACCCATGTTCATAACCAGCCATGAAGGTTGAAGGTTAATAGCGTTATGTTGTCTTAAATAACACTTTGTCTTCGTAGTAATTGCTTCTAAGTTGCTCTGAATTGATATATAATAAAAGATATTAAGTAAATCTTGTACGTTTCTCAGGATTGTCCACCACCCCTATGTTTTAGTTTCCTCACCTCACTTTTACTCAGTAAGAATTTAAACCTATAGAATTTAATACTTACTGATTTTATAGTATGGACATTAGTTTGGCACTGTACTGTACATTCTTTTGTAGTGAACTTTTTTTTTTCAGTGTACAGTAGTTAGAGCACTTTTTAAAGGTTCCTCCACAGATAATACAAGTGAGATGCAGCATCAACACAACAGTCTGCTAAAGGAACTATATTAATCAATGGGCCAGTTTTGTGTAGGAATCCAAACTCTGCTGATTATTGTGGTGAGTCCTGTAGAGAGCGAAGCTGTGCGAGCAGCAGATGGAAAATCCAGGCTGTAAATGAATCTGAGCGGTTTTCTGCTTTCATTGGCTTATGCTACAGAGAGGATCAATACTCTGCAGCAACAACCGTGAGAAACAGAATGTAGTATAATCCCATCTTGCTCTCTTCTATGTGAAGAACAGCAGGCATGGTGGTCTGAATGGACCGGGCATTTCTGACCCATTGGCCATTACAGAGTGCAGGATTATTCAGTTTTTTTTTCTTCCCCTGATTATTTTTCTTCTTCTACCATGGCCATTTTGCTTGTGAAATCATGTTCAAGTTCAAGGGAATTAATCAGTGGATATAGAGGGGGGGGAAATGACCTCAAAAACGTGCAAAGCACACAATAATAGTACCTCGAAGGACACAGGTTTGTGCATAATCAGATTGTACATAGGTTTATCTATTATTAAAAAAAAAATTCTTTCAAAATTCTGGGTTATATTTGACATTTGGCTCCGCCTTTTTAAATTGTCTAGAAATAAAAAAAATTGGAAATGGTTTGTAAACGTGCATTTTTCTAATTATTAAGAAAAATGACTAAAAATATTGGACAACTTTTCAAAATTTACTTCATACTGATTTGAAGAAGGTAAAAATGATGCAGAGGTACTACTCAACCGAGGTGGTTGCACTGACGCGATCGTTTCTTCTAGTCGGAGTGTGAACAGAGAGCCTCTTAGTCGTGTCAGAGTCTGGGGGGAGGGCAATAAGTGGTATGCTCTTAACATCCTACTCACTGGCATATGCCATCGGCGCCCTTTTATAGGGAGCAGACGACAGGTGGACAGTAGCTGATTCGTTGCTCCCGGTGCCGGTACATTTTGAAATGTTGCTGGTGCTGGCTGTGTGTGGCATGTTCAATCCTGTTAACTGGCTTTAAGCCCCTCGCCACATTTCGGTAGTGACTAAGTACTATATTGTAAGTACTGTATTAGACCAGCTTTTGGAGATTCTACAATGAACCCATGGCATATGCACATTATAAAACCAACTTTATTATCTTTTAAGAACATCATAGATGTTACCCTGTAGTTCATACGGAAAGAGAATCCTTGCCTTCTCGAGACAGTTTGTTGTTGTGACAACTTCAGCTAATCTATCTATCTATCAATCTCTTAAAAACAGCTTGTATTTTTAGATTTAAAGCTTTGAAGTTATCCAGTTTGTTCTACAACTGCTGCTTTGAGTTATCAGGTCTGGTCTCATATTATAATTCTCCTTACATTTGCTAACTAACAAAACTTTTTTTTTCTACCCACCCACACGTTTTTTCTTACTTGATCCCCAAGCTGTGACCTCAATGAACAGGTTATAAAAAGCCGTTGACCTATTTTTACATTTTGGAAGCACTGTGCTGTCATAAAGGCCAACAAAACAAAACAACCCAAAAAAAACAGCCAACAGCAGCTGCATTCCATGAATCCACACTGTTGCCTGGCAGTGGAGGTAAAAAGTGCACCTAATTTAATAGCCGCTTCAGTATGTGTTGTGGCTATTTTTCAATGTTTTTCATGCCTCCAGATGGGAACTGAAACAGTCGCCATTGTGACTGATGTTTTTATTTTGTGACTAGTTTTTTTTCTAGCCACCAGTGATCTTAAATCCTGCTATAGACGCTCTCTCTGCTGCGTCTGCCTGCCCAGTAACGCAAACACTCAGTAACGTAAACACTCACGGGAAAAAAATTCATCAGACTGTTTAGCTGTTATTCTCAGTAGCTTTTGAAACCAGCTCAGTGCTGTCCTAACTAATGTGGGAGATGTAGCTTAGCTGGCAAGCTAGCCAAAGTAGGAACAACTGACAAGACAACTAAATAGCCAAGAAATAAATAAATAATATATCTTTGACTTTTTCTTACTTCCTTCCCATCCAAACCGTGCCATACAATCATCCCAACCAAACTCATAAACTCATTCAGTATTCATTTATCGTTATCAGCTAATGCTAGCAAATCACAGCTAATAAGTTTCTTACCCACACAGCTTCAGTTTAAATCAGAGTGGCTGCATGAGCTCACCTAGTTGTGTTGAAAAAAAAAACTTGGCTTGGAAAGCCAAAGGCCCGGTTTCCCATTAGCATTTGTAAATGGGAAAGCTGCAGAAAGATGTTCATAGCCATACCAGCGATGTGGACTTTCCTCATGCACTGCATGCCTGACTGATTCAGTTTGTAATTAGATTTCACAAATGATGCATGCGAAAGAGAAGCGCATTCCTGTCTGGGAAAGTGTGTCATTTTCAGATCTACCCCATACCATATAGTGAAAATTTCATCATTTCTCCACGCGAAGGCTTTTTCCAGGCCGCCATCCAAATACTCAGCTCTGCGTTATGCGTGTCATGAGAATCGCTGTTTAATCAGTCGCTCCCGAAACAGATTTACTCGGGCCATTTGGTCTTCAGATATTGCATCTGTCTTCCACCTGACACTCGTGCTAGCAGAAGCCCACAGCCCATACGAGTGCACTCTCTGATTGGCAGCAGACGGTACACCAGCCTTGTTGATGTGTGCTGTGAACAGCATGTTGACACCAAAGGGCCAGGTGCTCTCTCTGTGGTGGCGTGCACTCAGAGGTGCGGAGTCCCACAATGCACCTGGACACCTGTTTAAGTGCCTGGCCGGATGGTGAGGTGCTGAGATCCTCAGATCGGCCCGTCCATGGAAACGTGCTAGTTATGATCTGCGCCAGAGCTGCTTTTTCACCTTCTTCCAGTAATTTCCTATAACTCTGGAATTATTTAGACTCATAATGCCCAGTCTTTACACATTAGACATTTCAAATTAGCTCTCAGGTGTTAGAAACCTGAAACATGTATTAAATTAAAAAAAAAACTCAGACTTCACCGGAAAGTGAAGCTGTAATTGCACAAGCAGTCTGATCTAATCAGTTTTTCTCTAGAATCTAAACCTTCACTTGTAATTTAACATCTTGTGACTCTTGTGTGGGCTGTGTGCTATGAAATGAAGGAATTATATTTTAAGACTTTTAAGCAACTTATAAAATGTGCAGTGATGCAAAGCAATTCTCTAAGGAATCATAGCCTGAAAAATGAGACAATGTGACAAATATGAAACGTGCTTATGAATGTCATCAATAATTTTTCCTTTTTTTTTTTAAGGTTGTAAACTGAGCAAGTGCTTATTTTCTGCTCAGTGCGGTTTAGAGTTGATGCAAAATAGTGAGAGTATCATTTTATATGAAGTATCTAATATGCCAACCAATCAATCAATCAATCAATCAATCAATCAATCAGTCAATCAAATTTCTGCTCTCTCTCTCTCTCTCTCTCTCTCTGTATATATATACAGTGTACACAGTATATACAATTTATTTAAATGTGAATCCCCAGGTGCCATCTGATATAATATTATCTCGATACTTAGGTGCTAATTTGATTTGTATTGCAATTCTCTTAGTATCGCATAAAAAAAAAAAATTAAACATATTTATATTAAATATTAATATATCAATATTATTAATATATCAATAATATTATATATCAACACGCACACACACACACATGCATATATAATGATACATGAATTGCCACAAAAGAGAATCATGATATGCACCCCCCACCCCCCATCCTCCACCACCCTATATCATATGTGTGTATATATTATGTTATTTACTCATATCAAGTTAGGGGAGGGTTTATTTTTTATTGATTTAGGATTTGTCAGTAGGTCCCACTTTTGAAACTTAATCGGGTGTCAGGTTAAAGGCCTGCACAAGGGCCCCAACAACGACAAGCCGGCGGTGGCAGGGCTTGAATCCCCAATCCTCTAAAGAGCAACACGGAGCCCTAACAACCCGAGCAACCACTGCCATGTCTCCTTATACCCACTGATCAATTAAAGGGCACTTATTATGCAAAATTGACTTTTTAGTCATGTTTTTGGAAACTTTTGATTCTTTATATCAATTTTCTATGTTTGTATTGACAAGCCAATTAGATTCCGCCCTTTTGTGACCTTATATAAGGTAAGATCCCCTCCCCTGGCTTGTTCCTCAGCTCTGCTGTTCTCTGTGAGAGTGAATGCATTTTCTGAAAGGTTATTCATCAGGAGCATTAACCCATGCCCACAAACACACACACTTCGGCAAAACTCCGAGACCTGTATTAATTTGTTTAATAAATAGTAAAATATGGGACCTTTAACATTCGACCCTGTAGATCCAGCACAGTTTGTTTTAAATGACTGCACCACACACCCGGAGCCCTGAGAGAGTTTCTGTTGTTCTGGTTGATTTATTTATTCCAGTTTACTGCTCTCGCACTGAGAGTGATCCTGTAAAGTTAAGCAATGTAAAGGAAGTGGCCGCTGCCAAAACTCTGCACTGTGAAAGTCACATCACTTCACCGGTGTTTCAAAATCTCTCCTGCACTTTGATTGATAACTCACGAACATTTTATTTGAAACCATATTTCAAGTACACTGTTGACATTTTACAGTTTTGTTTGATTTAAGAGCTAGGAAGCGGCTGCCTGAGGCCCCGGTGTTCCCGATCCCTGCCATGTTTGGCACCAGGCTAAAACAAAGCTTTATTATTTATTCGGTATGATCAAATGATTTTTATGAATCCTGTCAGATGTGTAGAATACAGTAGCCTTTACATGTACAGTAATTTATTTTATGTACTTAAAGTAATGAACGGTTTGTGCAGATTTATTAAGTAATTGTGAATTAATTGTGGCGTTACCCTTGTAACAATTTTTTTTCTCATAAAAGTAAATTCAAACTCGAATCAAAAGGAAGAGAAAGCGTCAGGACTCGAAGCCTCACCTGATTATAAACCGAGCATGATGCAGTTACACCATTCACCAGTTAATAACTTCATTCATTCAGTCACTCACCTTCTCTTCTCTCCATGCTACTTCTCTTCCTTTCCCTCACTAGTACTATTTCTTCTCTTTCAGTTTTCTTTGTTCTGTTCTCATCTCTTTTCTCTCCCTTCCTGTTTTATTCTTCTCTTCTTATTTCATTCTGTTCTCTTAGTTTTTTTCTTTATATTTTCTCTTTTCTTCTCCTTTTATATTTTCTCATTGCTTCTCTTCTCTTCCTATTTTCTCTCTTCTCTTTTCTCTCTCCCCTATTCACTTCTCTTCCTATTTTCTCTTTGTTTCTCCGATTTTCTCTCTTCTTTTCTTATCTTTCTTTTTCACTTTTCTCCTTTTCTTCATGTCAACATTTTTTCTTTACTTTCCTTTAATTTTAAAGCTCTTATTTTCAGCTTGTTTTATATATTTATTTACATATATTCATTTTTTATATAACTTCTAATTTCCTCTCTTCTCTTGCCTATGCGTTCCATTGTCTCTCTTCTCTTTTTATCTCTTTTCTTTTCTTCCACTTTCCTCTCTTCTTTTACCATTTTCTCTCTCTCTTTTTTTTTCCACCTGATTTTCTTTCTACTTCTCTCCCGTAAGCATCCTGAAACCATGTGGGTTGCTGTAGTAATACTACAGTATAATACAGCAATGATGTCATCATGCCTCTGTGTGTTTTTGTGTCAAGGTTGTTGAACAGTCAATGACATCATAGCACATAAATATGGTACTATAAATGTCATGAAATCATGAGGGTTATTAAAGTTAGCGTATAAAACAGTAGTGGTTTGTATACAGTAAGATACTGTATACTATGACCATTAGGCCATTAGCCTAACTGCTAATTGCTAATATTGTTTGTATGTAAAATCTAATCCATAGTTTTTCTATCAAAGTCACTTTACTAAGCGATTAATTTGCTGACAGAGGGTTTTTTTCTATCTGGAAATTTCATCCTTCAGTGTGTGTGTGTGTGTGTGTGTGTGTCTCTCTGTGTGTGTGTTTTAAACACCTGTGTAAATTGTGTAGACGGTATTTGGGTACGTGTGAGTGTGTGTGTGTGTGTGTGTGTATACGTCTGACCTACTTCTAACGCTCCCGAGGCAGCGAGTGTTTCACACTTCGCAATTTTTCTTTATATTCCTTTTTTTGTTTAGCGTAGCATATGAACCTGAAAGTAATTTAAATAATTTATATTTTTGTCTTTGTTTTTATTTTCTCTCCCCTTTTTGTCTCATTTATCTTTTTTCTCTCCCGTTTTCTTACTAATTACTCTTCTCTTTTTCCTCTTCGTTCTGCTTTTCTCTTCTCTTCTCCTGATTTAATTTCCTACATCTCTTTTTACTCATCCATTTACCCTGTTCTCTTCTCTTTCCTCATCTACTCTTCCCATTGTACCATTTTCTCCTCACTTCTTTTCCAATTTTTTTTAATCTCTTCTTTGTCTCTTCTCTCTTGTTCTCTTCTTTCTTCCAATTTTCTATCTTTTACTCTTCTCCTCCTTTTTCTAAATTTTCTTCTAATTCCATTTTTTTCTTTTTTCTTTCTATTATCTTTCATTTCTTTTTCAAAGAAGCCTTTTCTTCTTCTCTTTTCTCCCATTTTATTACTATTTTCTTATCTAGCTATATTCTCATAATTTTTCTCCTTTTCTCTCATATCTCTTTTCTTCTCTTCTTTGCATTTCCTCACTTCTGTCCCTTTTCCCTTTTCCATTTCTTTTTCTATTTTTATCTTTTCTCCCATATTCTTTCCATTTTCATCTCTTCTCTTCACCCTTTTTTTCTTATTTTCTCTTTTCTTTTCTCACCTTTCTTCAGATTTCTCTCCTCTTTTCTCCTCCCTTTTCTATCTTCTCATTTCGGCTATGAAATAGTATCAACATGATAAATGCACATTTTTCCATTTTTACCCCATTTTTACTGGGAAATTTATGGTCTTTGTTGCAGTATGACGGGGGCTTACTTACTGATTTGATGCTCTCTGACAAACAGCAGAACTCATATTTATCCATACTTACCCATAGTTACCAAAACTGAAACGGCATATCTGTAATTTTACTGTGTGCTCTACAATCAGTGGGATATTTACAGTATCCTACACTATGATAATGTCTTGAACTTTTCATTCTGTTTCATTACACAAGTGCTTTAGCTTGTGTGTGTTTATTTTAGAGGTCACAGGTATGGAAAAAAAAACCCAAAATAAAACAGAATAGCTTCAAAATAAATTAGACAGTGCATACAGCTCTGCTCTGACATCCTCTCTAAGAGATTTCTCACTCCATTTTTCAGCCCATTGCATCTCTCCTGGTGTGTGTCTGTAAATATTCAATACTCAGTCCAACAGAGGAAAAGTCAGCGCAGGTGTACTTATTTATTCTACCTAGCACACACAGTACTGTAGACGCCTTAAACCTATAAAACCTTGCTCACCAGCCATGTCCTCATTACTTTTTCACTCTATGAGAGCGCAGTATTACAGCAGCGGAGCAGGAACGACTGATGCACCAACGCTCTATTAGGGTGATTAAATTACCACCCTGTCATAGAGCCACGGCACATGATGTAACACGCACCCGCCGAGCCGAAATCATACTGTGGGTGCACTTAGTGTCAATATGAAACCCAAGCGCAAGCCCTTATCAGCAAAACTGGCTGTAATTGGCGGAGCCAACCCCAGGCTTTCTTAAAGTATCTATGCATCAATACGCAGGCCTAATCTCAGGGAAAGCCAACGTCCACCTGCTGTTGGTTGATTGGGATGTCAGTGGAACACTGGAATCCGGTTTGGTCTTGACCAGTCCCCAAGTTTTGTCCACACATTTCCACATACTGTACAGTACATGAGCTCACAGATGATGAGGATTGGCTGGTGTTGCTGTGATTGACAGGGGACAAAGAAAAGTTCATCCCTCCTAGTCAGAGACCATAGACAATTTGTCTCCCTGGCGATGTTGGGATTTGTACTCGCAATCTTCCAAAGATCATGTGATCACTTTACTGTTAGAATCATTTCTGTGGTGCTCTCTTCTCATCTGCTTTCAAATTGAATCAGTGTCATATTGCATGAAATTAAATAAACCAAAGCAGAAACACATTAGCTGAGAAGTGTGTAGGAAGGCATAGGGCTTGTAATGTACTTATAATAACTATAAGTACTGTATATAATGGTCTTCAAAAAGCAAGTATTCAGAAGTCTTCATATGTCTTTGTAAGTCTTCGAAACTCACAGTAAGCCTGACTTACTGAGACTGAGGATTAAACACTTACCCGTGTTGATTGAAGACGAAGACTTTCAAAGTTTTACAAAGACTTTTTGATTGAAGACAAAGATTAACAATGACTTAAATTTTTAAACAGGAAGTCTTTTTAAGACTTCATAAGTCTAGGTTTTCAATTAACTAATATTTGTAGGTCTTTGTAAGTCTTCTCCTTAAGTAAACAAGTCTTTTCAACAAAGTCTGAAAAAAGTCTTCCTCAGTTTTCATAAGACTTGTTGATTCACAGAAGACCGAGAGAACTCCATCCCTCGCAGTCAGACATCACAGACAATTTTGGCTTCCTGGCATTGTTGGGATTTGAAGGGATTGTTGGGATCTTCCAAAGATTTCCTGGTTACTTTACTGTCGGAAGACTTCCTGTGGTGTACAGTACTTTCTCATCTCTAAGTCTGCTTTTAAATTGAATCAACCTTATATTGCATGTAATTAAATAAACCAAAGCAAAAGCACATGAAGTGTCTGAAAAGTGTTATATTGCATGTAATTAAATAAACTAAAGCAAACGCACATAAAGTGACTGAGAAGTGTGTAGGAAGGCATACGGCTGGTAATGTACTTATAATAACTATACTGTACATTGGTCTTCAATCATCAAGTATGTAGAAGTTTTCATTTGTCTTTGTAAGTCTTCAAAACTCACTGTAAGGCTCATTGATTTACGACAATGATTAATGGAAGTCTTTGTTTTCAATCACCAAATCTTCATAGGTCTTTGTAAGTCTTCAAAAGTCTTAGTATTCAATCAACAAGACTTCAAAAGTCTTTCTCAGTCTGTCTTTAGATGACTTGTTGATTGAAGGGGACAGAGAGACATCCATTCCTCTAAGACAGAGACCAGAGACTATTTGGCTTCCTGGCATTGTTGGGACTTGAACTCGCAATCTCCCAAAGATCATGTGATCAGGTTACTGTAGCAAGGCTTTCTCTGGTGTTCTTTCGCATCTCCAAGCTTGTTTTCAAATTTAATCAGCTTTATATTGCATGTAATTAAATAAACCAAAGCCAAACCACATTAGCTGAAAAGTGTGTAGTGTAGGAAGGCATAGGATGGTAATGTACTTATAATAACTTTTAGTCATTGTCCTGAAGGAATAAACCACTTATAGTTGACTGTTAAATCACCCATGCAAATAAAATAAAGGGTAAGGAAACACACAAACAAAAAAATAACAATAAACATAACCCACAAGTAGCTTGGAGTAGTAGCATGGATTTATGGATGGGGTGCTCAAGCAGCGCAAGATGGCGTAATTTTGGTCTGTACATGTGTGGTAAGTAAGGGGAGGAGAAAGGAATGGATAGAGAATCCAAGTTGTTCAATTCAGGTTTTAATGTCATGACGGGTTAAAATCATAATTACAAATTATTTTTATCTGGCTCTAATTCCCCTTAATTGCACATATTATCTAAGTGAAAAAATCTTATATTTATGCAAGCACTCATTCATTTGATACACTGGACGCAATTTTAGCAAAAATATATACTTGTGTTTTTGTTCTGGAGGACAGCAAGCAGTTAGTCGACTGTATTTGTTGAGGCCCAGAAGAAGGAAGAAAGAAAATTACTTTAGCTGTTTTTGCAGCTGTAGCTAGCACTGATATGAAATCCCCACACTGCTGATGGTGACTGATGACATTGGCAACCCTACATGCATGAAGTTGCATGCATTCTGCTCTGCCTATTGCGGATATGAGTCACTCTTATATGTGGTCCGAGATTGTATACGGACCAGATATGTAGTCATTTAAGTTACATCACTAGATATCGGGTCCGTATATGATCTAGGACCACATATGAAAGTTACTCTGATCCGATCTGAAAAAAAATCATATGTGTCCATTCCGACGGCCCTTAAAAGATCACATCTGTGTTACGTTATGGGGGGGAATTTAAATTGAGACATTTCAGGCTGGTAATGTGAACATACAATGAGTGCAGGGATTCACATCATTGCCTGCATTATACCAAAGAAGTACAATGGTGAAAAAGAAGCTGCATTGAAGGATAATAGACAATAGACAATGATTTTTTGTTTTGTTTTATATTTAGCCTTGTCTGATGTTTTTATTCAAAGTGACTTTTAACTAGGACAGTGTACAGCTGGGCAGGTGGAAGTTGAATGTCTTTCTCAAGGACACGTTGATGGTAGCTTGGTACGAGTGGGATTTAAACTCACTATCTTCTAATCAGCAGCCCAAAGATTGAGTCCAGTACTCAAGCCTAACCCTGCTATACTGGCTATCTATCTATTCTGGGAGTCTATTTAACAATTAGAACAAACTAGAAAGCTAATATACATATTATTTTGTCTGCATTGTTGTTTGTTCCAAGGCAATTGAAATCAGCGAGAAAGTAAACTGCTTGTGGTTATCATGAGGGTGCAGAAGTTTTTTTTTTTTTTCTTGACTGAAAGTACTAAGTAGGAAGGCTTAGTGGAAGAGCTCTGAGTCATGTAAATGACCTTCTTCTCTAGGTGAAGCTTATCCATTTAAGTCACATGAAGCTCCCCGAGGTTTGATGATTCAATTAGGATTTCTTAAAAAGCACGTCAAGGTACAATAAGGCGTTCAAGTGGATCCCATTCAGGGATCATGGATTACTTTGATAATCTGGTTGATCTTAATGTCGACCGTTATAGCAAACATAATTCGGTTAAAGCGAGAGAAAGAAGAAGCAATGCACGTGTTGCGCATCTGGAGGAATTTGTTCTTATCCAGCTGGTCTTATTTCCCTCGAGTGCCAGAGTCAACGCTTATCTGCCACTCAGAGGTACAAAATTTCCCAGGCGTTCCTCATAGACTGACACATTGCTAAGGTTTTAGAAATCCTTTCCTGACAAGGGTTTAACCGAAATATTAGAAGGTGATGAAGGGGCACTCAAAAGCTCTTACTGAACACTTACTTGGTGTTCTTTTTAGAACCGGCAGCCACTTTTTCCTACTTAGTTTAAAAATGGCAGAACTTTCTTATGAAATCATGTGTGTTTAACCCATATAAACCATATACTGTACATTAAACAGCCATAACATTATGACCATCGATTATGTTCATACAATGGAGGGAAGTGGGTGGGATATTTTAGGCAGCAAGTGAACATTTTGTCCCTGAAGTTGATGTGGTGGAAGCAAAAAAAAATGGGCACGCATAAGGATTTAAGTGACTTTGACAAAGACCAAACTGTAGATTGAGATGTTCAGTGGACACTTGAGCATCAGAACGGAGCATCAGACAAAGAAAAGTTCATCCCTCCTAGTCAGAGACCAATGGAAGAAGGTGGCCTGGTCTGATGAATCACATTCATTTTACTGTGCATTATGTGGATGGCCAGGTGTGTATATGTCGCCTACCTGGGCAAGAGGTTGCAACAGGATTCACTGTGGGAAGAAGACGAGCTGGCGGATGCAGAGTGATGCTCTGGGCGCAGTGTTCTTAATAATAATAATGAATAATAAATCATGGTTTAGGGGCAGGACAACAAATTTATGGTGGTGACTTGGCCTCCAGATTCTACACTTTTTAGTTTAATCGAGTGTCTGTGGGATGTGCTGGAAAAACAAGTCTGATCCATGGAGGTCGCACCTCACAACTTACATGACGTAAAGCATTTGCTACTGACAACTTGGTGCGAGATACCACAGCACACTTAGGCATGTGGTCATAACGTTATGGCTGATCGGTAGACATGTCAATGCAGTTCATTTGTTTCCATGCAAGGATTTTCAGCTGTACACTTTATACAATTACAGAGCGGTTTAACAACTAATAAAAGTTATTTAATTTATAATATTATTGTTTCCAATGCACAGTAAAATGTGGTGTTAAGCATACAGTACGTGCTGAAGTTTGTCCGGAAATCAAGCATGTGGTTAAAGGTAAAAAAGAAAGTGCAGATCACTGGCTGACTTAAGGGAGTTGAAATGGTGTCCCTCAGCCCCCATGATAAAAAAAATATATAAGTAAATACATAAAATTTTGTGGAAAAGGCCCTATAGGGTGCACCAACTGCAGAATGTACAGTATGGAATTTCTTTATCATTAGCTGCATTTTAAATGAAAAATAACAAAACAAATGTGATGGAATGGCCTCTATGTTGCCCCTACATGTGATGAAACATGAAGAACTACCATAATAGGTTCCTTTTCATTGGAGAATACATGATAGAGTGCCCTACAGAGTGCTGCTACATGCAAGCAAAAAATGATGAAGTGCCCTAATGGGTGCCCTTGCAGTGGAGAAAATAAGATGCGGTGCCCTAAAGGCTCACCTACATGCGAAAAAAATGAGATGAACCGCCCTTTGAGGATAATATGTAGCTCGAATGACTTAGTAATGTTTCTTCCTTGCTGACATTTAGCTCAGCGTCTCAGCTTATCTACTATTGTTGTACAGCCTGTTATTATGAGATTGGAATAAAATCTGCATTTAATGACCTTCCTGTACTATGTGTAAAGTATTGGAACTATTGGTTTTGTTCATTTGCCTTAGCAGACACTTACACTGTCTCTTGCTGAGCATTTTCTCCACTGGGAGACACACACCAGCAAAATAGGCCATATTTTTAGTTGTGTGCTTTGCTCATTTTAGTAATTACTCCAATACCTCCAGAGACATATCTCTTTCCAATTTCATAGGTTTACATGGTGATGTGATGGGAAACCGAGACACACTATTATTTACCCTGGACATTAAATAGATCTGAGGCAAAAAAAAACACACCAGCCAATTTGCGTTATGTGAATTATGCAAATAAATAAATAAATAAATAAAATTTCATGAAGGAAGGTCTTCAGGAAAGCATATATCGTGTTAGATGCTAATTGAATAATTAACACGTCTGACAGGACGACATGCAATTTTAAGTGTAATTCAGTGTTATGTTATAAACAAATTTCAATTACATAACAATAATAATAATAATAATAATAAACAGCACATGAAAGTTAATCAATCGCTGGATTGTTTTTTTGGGAATTAATATAAACAAAGCATTTATATCTGCGTACATGTTTGTACGCTGTATTACCGAGAGGCTTGTTTGTTCATTTCAGTGTTTGTAGCAAAGTAGGTGTGTACAGCTCCCTATGGGTTTGAACTTGTCTGACCTGCTCAGTAGTCCATGAGCCTCTTTATTTCAGGGTGCTGCGTTTAAGCCGCATGTTGAACATTATGTGAAATGGACAGAGGAACCGTGTCGGTTATGGGTCAGTGCTAGTGGCCGTAAGGTTTCCAGGTCAAATCTCAGCGATCACTTGTTAGATCATACAGCAAAGCCCATAATCCAAAACCAGGAGAAAAGACTATATGAAACACATGTCCTTAGGAATTCCTGATGTCAGATGGTGATAAAAATTATATGGTATCTACAGAGTCCAGTATTCTAATGCCTGCAGAAATATAAGAAATGCAAGACACATACTGTATATCCATGGATTTGGCCTAAGCCACCACAGAAACTAAGGTGAAAAAAGTCTAAATGTTTTCGAATAAAGTAATGGAAGTGTGATGATCATGGGTTGTTATATTTTCAAGGTTAAAAATACTAACACAAGGGAAGCATAGAGCTCAAACTGTTACTGATAAACCTGAGACAAGGGTAATGGAGATGTCGTGCCATGTTGTGTCACTACCAACCATACCATACCAGATTTTATACACAGTAAAATCCACATTGTTGATTTAAGATGTAGAGTTAAAAGTTAATTGAAAACACCACTTGGTGTTAATTAAACACTCTATGTGTTAATTAAACACTGGGGAATTTGTTGTGTATGTACTGTACATTATATAGAACATAAATGAGAAACAACGAGGTATATAACATGCAGTATTGTGCAAAAGTCTTCAATCCCCCTCATTTTTTATATTTTGTTTCCAAACTGCCTGATTCTAAAATTAGAATGTAAATGCAAAAAATGTAAAAGCAGATGGGAAAAAGAAGCAAACCTTGATAAATACTGAAATTGAAATGCCGAATGATGTTTGAGATTGAGTTAGAATATTGCCAGGTTTGTATGTTGTTGTTCATGTACATGCAAATGTAAATATACATCTGATTTACAACAGAATTTTTTAGTAATTGATTCACACTCACAAGGGAAATCTTGACTCACGATAAACATGAACCATGTACATGTGGTGCATACAATTTCAGCTTGTGAAGTGGGAGCTGGGGACTGCCTGTAACTGTAGGTGTATAGTAACTGTCCATGGTTCTGCAACCGTATATGCTATAATACAGCCCATATGTAACTCTCCATGGTTCTGAAGTTGATTATTTCACTTTAACAATAGAGGGTAAAATTCAGTGAAGTTATGATTTACCACAGTATGTGTTAGGTAGGAAGGCTCTAGAAGGAATCGCTTTGTTATTTGCCTTGTTAATGCGCCTCACAATTTAAAGCCACCTACAAGGGAATGGCTTTATTTGCTTTCAAAACTTTTTCATAAATGCTTTATTTAACCATGTTGTAAAACCACTTCATTTGAACCTTCCTGTTAATCCATGTGTATTAAGTATAATTATATAATAATTGCAGAAGTGAATGCTCAGGTTAATGGTGCGCTCCTTCAGAGGGATTTAAGCTACATTTGTTCTGACTTCGGATACAAATTAATTGCCGAGTATCTGCCCGTAGTTGGCAATTAAAATCTTTCATCCCTTAAGACAAACGAACGGAATCGCAGAGAATAAAAACGAGATGCACTAGAAATTAGCTACAGCCAAGATTATATTTATATCTATTTTGTATTCTGTGTGATGTTAAATGTTAATGAATATGCGTGATCTGTTTTGCTCTCCAAAGACAGGAAATATTTTAACACTGAAATAAAAATAATTAAAAAAAAGCTTTTAACATGTCTATCCAAATGTGCTGTTGGGGTTGTAGGTTGTCTACACCATGTTGTCTAAAATGGAACAACCCAGTGACTTCTTGGGGGTCGGGGAAAATACTCACATTTATACTCATATACATCATATCCTCAGGTGCCCTGCAGAGCCACACCTCGGGGGCCAGACCTAACTGGAGAAACCTACCCAATACTTGTTCTTACTGCTCATAAGTTTTTGTGTTGTAATGTTATGGCTGATTGGTGCATATTGAGTATTGCATCAATATAATATCAAGAAACAAAACCTCAATATGCAGAAAATTTTGTATTCCTGAAAAAAAAAAAATAGCTGACAAAAAAAAATCTGAGAATCATATAAAATATACCAGTTTCTTTGAAAGACTGTCTTAACTCATAGACAGAAAGACACGAGCGAGTTCAATGAGATCCTCACTCTATCATCTTTAGAAAACTCATCTGATCCTGTCAGTACCTAAATTTTCCAGATACTCCTTTATGGTATAGACAGCTATGGATAAGTTTTGTAATGGATGACGTCATGGCTGACTCTAACTTACTCTAGGAAATAATTTTCAACCTGATTTACTTGTTTCAAACTGAACATATTGGATTTGTTCATATTCGTCCCTGTCTCACTGTTTGGACAAAATGCCATCCAGCATGCCAGAAACAGATGCTTGCTTTTGTAATGATAGTAATTTACTTAGCGGGAAAGCAATGGAATTGTGCTTTCCTAAACAACAATCAGCCACATTTTAACAGACGTAAATTAGCTATTTAGCCTGCAACGGAAATGCTCCGTGTTTGTAACCACAGATGTCGAAGTGTACCATTACCACGGGTTACACTACAGTCCAGTGCAGTTCGGTTCTCGGTTCTGATTGGTCACAAAGTCTAGATGGGTTTCATAAAACAGCAGGTTTGAAAAATAATAACATCACAGAAACACAAATTATCAATACTTTTATTCAGTTTCTATAGCAACAACAACTTACATGGACTTTTTTTTTGGGCATTGGTAAATGTTCTGCGTTATTTAATGGAGCCAAAAACTCATTTTCAGAACTGAAAGAATGCACTTAAACAGAAAAAAATATGGTATCATTACTGATGATAAAAACTTGGTGTGTTTTGTAGAACACAGAAAGGAAATGTATCAAAGGAAAGTAAAATACGGCTGGTGGAAGATCATGAAAAGCTATTTATAGCTGGTGGAATGAAAGTGCTGACATTATTTAAAGTATATCTTAAATAAAAAGTGCTGTTACTGAAAAATTGGCGGAATATAACATCTTGAATATATAGTGAAGTATAATCGGATTTATACTTAGAAAAAATGGGATTTATTTCCTATAATGAGTGCTGTGTTCCAATTGGCTAGAAGTTCAAAGTGCAGGATATTCATTCATTTAAAGTAAGATTCCAAACACTAGGGAGTGAAACTGCTAAGTTCAAAGGGAATTATGTACAGCAAAAGGCATATGTAAGCAATGGGTCATTACTTCACCAGAAGTGCATATGCAAAATTACCGATCAGTCCTTGTTATTCGAGTGCAAAATAACATAGAGCTCACATGAGTCCTGTCATTAATTTAATGCACTAATGATTATTATCAAGGATGACATAATATTAATATTACATAATAATACTTTGTAAGTCATCCACATGTGTGTTTAATAAAATCTGTTATTACATAGATACAATATGTATCTCTTTAGGAATGTCATCATCCTTGTAAATGAATTTTCTATGCACAAGTTATATACATTTCTGTTTTGTAACGTATCAGTTTTTCTTCTAATTTATATATTCAGTATTCTATGTCAATAGTGTGAAATTTTTCAAGCTCCATTAGGTATCCGAAGGGCTTATGTTCCCATGGTAACACAACAAGGAATTGATGTCTGCATTGGTGACGTCGCAGGATGTTCCAAATGTAGGAATTGTGTCCAGGGAAGTTCACTTAACTGACGTTCCCTGCACAAGAAGGAGGGAGCACCGAGTTCACTTTAAAATACTGAAAAATACACAAAATACACTGCGGAACGAATAAGTGGATAGGTGTTTTGTTTTTAATACAAGACTGGAGGTTACCTGTGGCCCCGCCCACATTGCAGATCCTGACACCTGCATGCTACCACTACCTGCAAATGCTCTGCAGTCTGATCCGGGGTTTCAGTAGCTGTCATACCAGTTTTTGCCGTAGACAATGCTGCCTACTGTTACAGTTGGTGTTATACGTTTAGAGAATGACATGAATGTTGATGATGATGCAGCCTACTGCTTATCTGTGCAAACACCAGTACAAACAAACAAATTTTCTGTTTATACAGTATATAATATATAGTACTGACATTGTGTTATGATGGTTCTTTATTTGTAGAGAAAATATTTTCATAGAACAACCGAAAGAAAATCCGGCAGAAAAAAAAAATCCCAAGCTAATCTCATGAAAAATTCAAAAGCGAGGGATATGGTGTGGGATTCAGGGTGGTATGAATGAAGGGCTTGAAATACAAAAACAAACACTTGTCTAACCCTGGCCTCTAAACATAAACTCAATCTCAACCAGGAGTCAGACCAAACATGAATCGAAAAAGTCAATATCAAAGAACGCACTTGGGATTCCCTTTGAATTCATAACCTTCTGATTTGAAAGCCGATAGAAAATAAGATCGATAAGAGTGGAAGGTAGGAGTGTGGTGTCTGTCTTGTTACTAGTGATCCCAAAACCTTCTGCACTCTGGATGTGTCTCACACAACTTCCTACTTTTGTTGAGTTCTTATCACACAAGGAGAGTCTGACTCATCCTGGTGCCCCTTGGCTACTGCTGAGGATGGCCCCATGCGGTCTGCTGGGGATGAGGGTGGTAACTCAGGATGGTTTCCACTCAGTGTCCATGAAGATGCCTTTGACTAGGCTGTTGCAAGCAGTTTTTCTGTGATTTATTGAATTATTGATCTGTCGTGCAATAAATGTATAACTAAATCACCACAAACAGTTTTCTCCTGTCCAATTTACATCTGTCGTGTTAGGGCACTCCCACATCAGTGAAAGCTACCAACTAGGGAGCGTGTAGACTATCTTGTTATTTCTCCGATGCACATGAAGCCGCTTGCTTAGTGATGTAACACACTTAGAAGACAATGCTGTCTGATCCGTTCCTCTTGCATCAAATCACAAACGCCCCTGATTGGCAAGTGTTGATATGTTCGAAGTGGGGGTGTAAGAATGCCATCTCACCCTTCCTGAGAGAGTGGCTGGTCTGTTCCTTCTAACCCCCCGGCTCTTGCTCCTACAGTATTGTCCTCTCAGGGAGTCTTGCCTTGGCACCTTCGCCTTTGGCTTTCCTATCAGTGACGAACTAATACTTATATA
>JAOVVB010000001.1:15667120-15678944 GCA_028570985.1 Heterobranchus longifilis
ATACCGATTCCCGCGATCGGAGGTGGGAAACGGCCCGAGAATGTCCACGCCCATACGCTCCATAGGTGCCCCCACCCAAAAGTCCTGCAGCGGTGCCCGCGAGCGCTGGGTGGGGCCCTTCTTTGCCGTGCAGAGGTCGCATTGGTGGACAAAGAGTTCACTGTCGGCATGACAGCCCGGCCAATAGAAACGAGTGTTCAAACGCCGCAGAGTTTTAGCCACCCCGAAATGTCCCGAACCGGAATGTCCATGCACCAAACCCAGTACACATGTCCGCAAAGCCCTTGGTACCAGCAGCTGAAAGCATTCGCCCGCGCCGCACGGCCGTTCCCAACGGCGGTAGAGTAACCCTTCGTGCAACGCTAGGTGAGTAAACTGGGAGTGAAGAGCTTTTACCTCTCGCCCTAGATGAGCGACTGCCATGTAATCCGGTCTCAGGCTCGCTTTAACCCAACCTAGTACCTTATGCAGGACCGGATCCTTCTCCTGCTCGGCAATGAGTTGATCATGGTCTAGCTGTGGCACAGGCGAAACGACTACGGTTGGTGCTCTTGTTCACAATGTGTTGTTCACAAACCTGGCCGAAGCCACCAACCCAAACACCCTTCTCCAACAGGGTGAACACATAGAAAACCCCCCGCAAGGCATGATGGGCGTCAGCCGCCGCCCCGCCTACGCCACAATATAGAGGAATAAAGGAAGTTTTTACTCTTATAACTGTGTTCTGTTATTCTGCACAAATAAAAGTCCCGGTTTGACTTGATCACCTTTCAAAATACCATCTGACCAACTCTAAACTGATGAGGGATTCAACTCAATTTGAGGACCTGTCGAAGCCAGAATTCACAATTCATGTTGATGAGGATGCCGTTTTTACCTTTAGTTTATGCCACATCTACCTTTAGGTTAATGCTCGGCAATACACATAGGCCCTAAATCACGTCATATTTTTAGATCTAGTCTCTGAATTTTAAAAACATATAAAGAACATGTCATATAGTAAATTACTACTGTAGAATAGGTTTGAACCAATATGAAGGAAAAGACACAACCTTTTTAACCCGATAAAAGCCTCCTATTCTTTGCTCTCCTCCCAAACACTGTACGCTTAGATTAAAATTAGGAAAAATAATTACATGAAAATGAACAATTAGCACATCACAGAGAACCGATCTGGTTCATTTAAAATACAGTATAATGCTGCTTTTAATCATAAACGATAAATCACTGGCTAGAATTATCTAATTTTCAACGTCGGCGAGTTCTGCAGACGATGTGGGAAACTAGTCACGCCCATGTGCGTGTTTTTTTAGCAACAAGCAAGACAGCAAATTGTTGCTAGTGATTGGTTTGTTTTTCTGTTTTAAGTTAAACAAACAAATATGTCTATATGTTGATGATTTATACAGTTTTATTTAGCTTATTTATGATGTTGTGTGGAATATCAACCCAAGATGACTTCTCAGGCGTGGTGGGATTTTACACTATGTCACAAAAGACATTTTTTCTCTTTTACTCTGTCAAGAATTAACGGTTCACTAAGTTGTGCAAAACCATAATTGTGCCGTTAATACTATAAATACTATAAATGATGAATTTATACTGTACATTCAGCTCAGGTTTGTTCAAGAATGTCCAAAGAACATGTAATTCCTACTTGTGATTTTCCCTGATTAAAAAAGTAACACTTTTTTATGGATTACGTGATGTGAATACAATCTAGTCTCAGACTAGCAATAACATAATTGACTCATGATTATTCAAATGTATCTGAGCTCTTGAGACAATTAAAATTATGATCATTTCACTTTTAATTAAATCATTCTTAATATGATCATTGCTTTCACTTGTCTTGTCTAGTGTCTATCTTCACTTTATGAAGAATTATGATTGCTTTAACTTGATCATCTGGGGAATCTGGACACATAGCACCATAGCATTGACATTTTAGTGTCCTGAAAGGTGTGAAGGTTCATTTATACTTATACCATATACTCGTAATTAACCTTTCCTAAGAAGGACGTTAATATCAGGTAGATCTCACATATCTACTGTACCTACTGGACATCAAATGTACATCATAGAGTAGGTTATTTCATTCCCATATAGTGCACAGATCATTTAGGAAGTGGAGAGCCATCTGGAATTCAGCATGAAGAACAACCTCTCTCCATCAAACATATGTTCTATGTAAATGGATTTGGAAACCTGTTTAAAGCAGGACTTGTCATCGTTTAATAGGATGTTCAACAGACACCGCTGTAGTTTTACCTCCTACAGAGGCAATCTGCTTCAATAATTTGAATATGTTTACTGTACATTTTTTTTTTAATCATTGGATTTTTTTTTTTTTAAGATAACAGGTCTGTTAAATCAGAAATGCTATTTTGTCCATGTTTGCATCAGTGTATTTTTCATTTTCCTTGCATAAAAGGTATTAGAAGTAGGTTATCAATTTTTGAATATGTTATATAACCATGATACATTTTAGAAGCAGTTTAACACCCCAGTGCATCCCAGACAGCATGTTGAAAATGAGTTTGTTTGTAAATAATAATCATCATCATCATCATCTTGCTTAAAAATTACACAACTCCGAGGTGAGTGTTACCCACAATACTGATCAGTAATAGGTTATTTGGAAGAACAGTGCTCAGTCACTGGCCATTGGAAATAATCATGACCAGTGATTGGTCATTGGAAATAATGGTATTTATCAATTAGTCATTGCTAATAATAGTGACCAGGGATTGGTCATTAAAAATAATGGTATTTCGCAGTTAGTCATTAATAATAATAGTAAACAGTGATTGGTCTTTAGAATAATGGTATATAGCAACTGGCTCATTGGATAAAGTGGTGGTCAGTGCCCATTTGTCATTGGGAATAATCACTAATCACTATTGTTCATATCAACCAATAGGGCTCACTATTTGTTTATTGGAAGTATAGGTGATCATTGATCATTAACAGTAGCTTAAAAGTCACTAGATATTTCTTCTAAGTTTTTATTAGGAGAATATGGCCAACAATGACACATAACAAATTTACTGAAAGCTTTCAGCAGCAGGAAAAAACACCACCTAAAGAGTAACAGAGTACTGTTTGCTATTCCTGGAATAAAGTCAAGAGTGGTATTCTCAGCTCCTAGAGAGGAAAAAAATGTGGCTGAAGCACATTGCTCTTTTCTATACTTCAGTAAGAACACAGGGCTTATCAGGGATCTAGGTGATAAAACTAATCATGCACAAAACCTTTGTGTACAAACAAACCGTCACCTCTAAGGTGTAGATAAGAGAACTTTCCGAGGCACATTTTTAGGATAAGAAAGCTTTGGGGAAACCTTTGAGGCATGATTTCACATTAAAGCTGTAGTATTGTTATACCTTATAATACCATGTAGAGTTTTTTTTTTATGTAAAATAAGATACTTGATGATTCAGTTTTTTTAAACATATATCCTTAACCTTCTGAACTTGTTCTGATTTTCTCTGAGCCTTTTTTTGTCCTGAAGTGTGCTGAGAATCTAACATTCTAAAAAATAAAAATCCTATTATGATAAGCCACATTGCATCATACCATGCAAATGAAGTGTCGACAAACTAATCCCTGAACGAGCGAGCGCACAAATCACCCGCTGAGAAGTCTCTGCTTTAGCATTGTAGTACTAGCACAGCATGCTAAATGACATAAAAGGGTTCTGGCTCGACTTTAGTCGCGTAAGGCAATGGCTGCTTCTTTCACTGTTTAGTTGACGATGGTAAGGCACATGGCAGCATTCAAGATTCCCAGCTGGAGAACTCCGACCCATTGGTTGTCATGGAAATGGACGTGCGCTCACACATTGTGTGTACACACAGCACCAACCCCATGGGGTTTAAGTGTGCCATATTTTTACAGCTACAAAAGTACAGAGAGAAAACAAAGAAAAGAAAAAAAACCTTGATTTTAGAATATTTCAAATATTTGAGACTTTTCTTGTGACAAATACTGTATGGTTGCACTGCATATATTTGTAACTTTATGACTATCACTGTATAGGCAGACTTTACAGTTTTTTGTAAAGGAGAATTTTTTAATGAATACTTAGTAAAAAAATCTACATACTGTAATAAGAATGTACACATTAAAAACAAGCAATATGCACAATGTGCCTAATTATGAAATAAAAATATACTTTGTAATATACTTAAATATATTTAATTAGTTTAACCTAAATAAAAATATTTATACTATTATTTATTTTTGTTCAGCTTATTTAAGTGAAAATTCTGTCAACAGTAATGTCAAGTGCATTTGCAAAACCAATCAAGCACCATAATTTATGAAGACCTTCCCTGGAAAGCAAAACCAACAATCACCTCTTCTCCAGAGGATACCTACAGAGTTTAGAGTCACCAGCTATAAAATTCACCAATTAACAGCACTTCAGATTAGAGCCATTATGAAGGTTTTACAGATCATAAGTAGCAGACACATCTCAACATTAAATGTTTTTTTTTCATTAACTAAATTTTGGGGACCTTCAGCATTGTTTATCCATCCATCCATCCATCCATCCATCCATCTACACAGCAGCTCTGGCCCATTGTGGCATGATTGCAGACACCCTCTGCGCGTGTGCTATGATGTTTGGCACCAAGACATTGACAGCGGATCCTTTGGGTGCTGTGGATCCACCTCACTTAGGAGCTCTTGTGTCATTGGACAAACCTGGAATTGTTGGGTGATTTATGGACACAATGGGAAATAAAAAAGGCATTTGAATGTTAGTATTATGAGTTTCGATTTGGTTGGAAAGCAGGGTTTTTTTTCCAGCTAGCCAAATATCATATATTCAACAAAATTATGTAGGTCAGCCATTTTTGAACAATTGCCAGAGCGAATCTTTAATATTTAAGAACAGCACCACTAATTTTAGAAGTAGTGCCTGGTAATGAAAATACCTACATCATGTATGCTTATATAACCTTAAGAAACCATATACTCATAAACTAATTTTTAAAAAAAACTGTGCCTTATAGCAGTTTTTCTCACTACCACTGAGAAATGAGCAGATGCAAATATCTCACTATAATAGCCCTCCAAATGTAGTGTTGCACCTAATGAGCTCCAGTTTTGTTTAAAAAAATTGAATCGTGCAGCTTGGAAAAAAAAAATTACCAGCGTGATAGGCGCGGGAGCGTGTTATCTGTGTTAGAAACGGATGGCGGAAAATGGAATGCTAATATTCTTTAGGGATTTCTTAATTAGTCTTCTGCATGACCCCCTTTTTTTCCACAATCCATTTTACGTGCAATTATTTCTCACCAAAGTGGAAGACTTTTGGAAGTACGTGGCATTGCTATTTGATGATTAAACACAGTTTTATTAGTTTTATTAAGCTTTAGTAGAACAGAGATTATTTATTTATATCAAACAATATAGGAAAATATGTTTATTATTATTATTATTATTATTATTATTATTATTAATAAAGATGGTGGAATTCAAATATCTATCTATCTATCTATCTATCTATCTATCTATCTATCTATCTATCTATCTATCTATCTATCTATCTATCTATCTATCCATCCATCCATCCATCTATCTATCTATCACCATTCATACATCCAGGCATTTATTTGTAGATTATGGCTTTGTGTGTTTGGTTGTTAGATTTTTTAATTGTTTAATATATTAATAATTTACTTTTTACCAAGTAGAAATTCAGTGTTATTGTGGTTTATTGTTTTTCTCAATGTTAGAATTTAAAATGTTATTTGATTTTTTTAAATAAAAATTTTGCTCGGCCTATCTTTGTTTAATTAAATTGATTTTTTTAAAGTAGAAATTGAGTCAGATTGCTCCGTTTTTATATTTCTCACAATGCTGTTACAGTTAAACTATATGATTTTAACTAAAATCTGTCTGATGGTGCATTGTTTTATTTACGTGTTACAGCTCTTCCTCAGGCAAGTTTTTTTTTTTTTTTAATAAACATTTTACCCAATTTATTGATCATCCGTTGAGCACAAGGAAATAACATTAATGGCATAATTTTCCTCCTAATAATCCAAAGTATTATGATTAGTATTATAGAGTTGAAAAATAATAGAATAGTGGAAAGTTGGAAAGTTAGTCAGTTATTGAGGGTGTAGAATCTCTGGTTCCACATACAGTACCAAGTAGTGACATTGATCAGTGCTTAGATTTCTTAGATTAATTTGGGACAGCCTTGTGTTAGAAGCTAGTTGCCTGTGTAGTTCACGTTAGCTGTGAACAGAACAACATGGAAGGTTCAAGAGGCATTTACTAAGGAGCCAAAGTGTTTAAGATGACAACATTATCAATGTGTTTTCTTGCTGAAAGGGATTCCATGCCTGATTTTCGAATCGATTGTTAGAAAACATGTGAACATAGAGTATAGTTAAACATCCCTGGGCTGTTATGTGCTACATCACCAATGCCTCTCGTCCAATCGGATGTTTTCGGTCGGAACTGTTGTATCCCGTAGATTCATGCTTGAAATTTCCGAAGTATATATTTATGTTGATTGGCCAGAAGCGGTTAATTAGTTTTCTGTAACTGCAGATCTGATAGTAGTGTTGACTGATGAAGGTGTGGTTGTTGTAGGTACTGTAACAACTTATTTACAAGTGGAGATGAAATGTATGCTTAGCAGAATATTTATAAATTATTGATATCATAAAGTTTCCTTTAAGGATATATAGAAAGGAGTCTTCTGCATCAGCGCTTTGTAACAGGTAAATCTGAGACTCGAAAATACTGTATTTTGTAAAGTAATCAGCTTCAGGGTGGTAACACTAACTCCAATAACATTCCATGCCAGGCCACATCTGTGGTGGTAGTGATAACTGCACTGAACAACTCAAACAAATAAAAAAAGGGTAAATTAAAGTTTACAACTTAGTTTATAATATTGTAGGCAAGTCTAGAAAATTTCATGCTATTCCACTGAGGAGTGATTATATTGTAGGTTCTTTGTTAAACCCTAAAACAGAGGTTTCAAAAGAATGTAGCCTGTTTGGAAAGCTAGAGCACTTAATAATCCAAAAACTTGTTAAGTAATTATGCAGAGTTTGGTAATTTTTCCGTCCATGTACACCGACTAATCCTAATGAACAAAGTGAAGTGTATAATCAGGAAATCATGAAGTGCTGGGTAGTCTGAGTCCCTGCGCTATGATATTACTCTATAGAGAAGCCAGGTTCCTGGTGTACTTTTGACTAACAGCATTGTCTCCTTCCTTCTATCGAACTTGATGTGCACAGCAGTTGCCTGACTGTGAAATGGTTGAGAAATGCGCTCTTTTGCTATTTCAGAGTGACAGCAAGCTCACCGTGCCCCGAGTGTGCCAGAGCAGTGCACCCAGGGGTTTACACTGTGCTCTAAAACACATTTTTTAACAGATGCCAGCAGGGATAAGCGTGTTGAATAAGCAGTTAGAACAGCATGACTGAGACGCCCCATCTAGCCAAAGCAACACAATGACGGAATACATTTGAATAACTTTCCGTTATTGACACGTCTCATGTCCTGGTTAGAAATATGCTGCACCGAAAAATAGATATAAATAGGGGGAGGGATTAAAGTGATTCCACTTCATATAAAGTTATATGAATTGTTGTGTAGTTGCTTATAAACTATAATACTGTACATGACCTGGATCCAATTCATAATACCGAACAAATTCCTTTAGCCGAAACCAACTCAAACAGTTGAGGTTTATGAAATGAAGTTGTGGGTTTTTTGTGATGTATGAGTGGTTCACTATGCTTCTGGGACAGATTTTAGATAACATACAGTAGGTCTCAAAGAATGTGGGTTTGTATATGTGAGTTAATGTTCTAGATGAAATAACCATCAGGTACCTCAAACTCAGTACTCGACATGTCACTCCTCCTTTGCCTTTTGTGCTTGTTTTGCAGTGTTGATACAAATGAGCTACTTTTGAGCCTCCAGAAAACAACAGAGCCATGAAATAAGCTGAGGGAATGGCTCTTCTTCTATGAGGTCACATTAGGGGGGGAAATCTAATTAGTTTGTTTAAGCCCTTTTTTTTCAACTTTTTTTTATTGTTAAATTTTTAGATTTCGTTACAATTCTAAACAAACTTAGCAAAGAAATTGCTGAGAATGTTGTGCTGGTTGAATAGTTTAGAGTGTGCCCCCTGGAGGATTATAGAGGAACAGCAACATATTACCACCTCAATGGTAAACATTAATACATTTATTTATTTATAAAAAATATATATTTTGGAGTTAGTGTGGCGATACATAAATGGGACTGGCACTGCATCCAGTGGCTGGGGAGTGAACCCAGGCCTTCCACATGGCAAGCGAGAAAGCTACCACTGAGCCACCAATGCCCTCTCTAATAAATGGAGTAAGCCATTGTATTTTGTATGCATTTAAAGTTATGCTTAATTTTGTGTGAAGTCTGTTAACCGAGCTAATTTGCTTGTTTGTGAGAAGTTGCAAGAAACCACATTGTCCTGAAGAACTTGTAAAACTGAACTGAACTGAAGTTAAAGTTACTGGTTTGCCTATGATGCTTACAAAGACCCAACACGAGATATTTATTCAGTAAATCAATAAATCAGAATGAGTGCATTAAAAGTTTCAGTATTTGATTGCAAAGAAAAATGGGTAAATATATCCAAAGATAAACTTGAGCATGAGTGTTGATGCGAACCATCCTAACCTTCAGTGAAGACAGCTGTCATTTGGTCATTGCATTCAAAACCTCTCACTTTGCCCTTCTCTGCTATCCTACGTTCAATTCCCTTAAGTATTGAATCAAATCGATCGGCGTCGACTGTAGCCCGGCGGCATGAACTCCAGTTATCTGGGTCAGGAGATGTGGCAGCAGTGAAACAATTAAAGAGGCCTTCGCTCCTCTCCACTGGGTATAAGTGCATGCTGGAGAGGGATGGGTTTTGTAATAGATTTTTGTCGGTGTAAAATGAGAGGCTGACCTCTGAGTGTGTTGCGCACCAAAGGAGATGGCAGTGTACCCAGTGTGGCCAAGTTAAAGGGATTACAGTTTTGACACTTTACTTCTAGTGATTTGTGATAAAAAGCAGCTGCTGAATAATTTCTTTGAGACAATCCTTTGGGATTATGGACGATTCCTGTACTAATCTTCAAGATTTACTCCAAAAAAGCATCTCTATACCTGTTAAATCTGAAGTGAAAATCTGCCTCTTTAGTGTCTCCCAACATCTCATGTGTTCCCTCCGAGCTCCTGTCTTATCTCCCCTCCTATACATATTCACTCAAAAGTGTTATGTTTAGATAATCTGATTCATGCTCAGTCAGATTGATGGATTGCACGTGCGGTAGTTCGGGAACTGTGCCGACGCATCGCCTACTTCATTCACCAAGCCGTTATCTTTTCAAATACACAGTGTGAAGAGCTTTGAATTAAATTCACAACTGATTCACAAGGCATTAATAGGAAAGTGTCATGTATAAAAAAGATTGATCTCATATTCATAGGCTGCATTATAATGACTTTAGATCATCTTTTTACATTCGGTTTGTTTATGGAAAATTCTTTATACACCGCCTGACCAAAAAAAGTCTCTGCTTCAGATGGGGCCAAATTATTGGCCTTCACCAAGGAGATGAAAACAATTGAGGAGGGTATCACCGCAATGTCACTGCAAGCCTGCTCAGTATAAAAGGGATGAAATAAAATCAAGTTGTTTTGCGTCTGTCGTGAAATAAAAGTGATGCAATCATTTTCAGGTGACTTTATAAATTTGACTTGATATTAAATGACCATCTACTTTAAATTGTATTTACTCACAAAGTGCAGGGCTACATTCAGGTCTGAACTCTACTAATACATTCCAAAATGTGATATTTTCCTTAACATTCATTTCCACCAATACTGTATGTATAGTGTTTGACTTTTAATCAAGTCACGTAAGCTGTGTTAGCACTTACACAGGCCTCACACCTCCAGGGTCAAGGGCTTGATTCCTGCATCAGGTCTGTGTGCGTGGAGTTTACGTGTTCTCCCCATTCTTGGTGGGTTTCCTCCAGGTACTCCATTTGCTTGTGTGCCCTGCAATGGATTGGCACCCTGTCCAGGGTGTACCTCGCCTTGTGCCCGAAGTTTCATGGGATAAGCTCCGGGTGTCCTGTGACCCTAGGATATGCAGTATAAAAGCTGAATTCAGATTCATGTCACTTACTCATTCTCTATACCTCGTGTCCTGTGCAGGGCCTGGAGCCTATCCCAGGGGTCTTATGGCACGAGGTGGTGTACACCCTGGACATGGTGCGCACATACACACTATGGGCAATTTGAAAGAGCCAGTTAGCCTAATCTGTCCACCAAGCTCAAGGAGAACAGGCAAACTCCACGCACACAGACCCAAGGCAGGTATTGAACCTCCGACGCTTGAGTAAACTCACACCACTGCACCACTTAGTGTAATAATTTGCACAAACAAACAATTTTTATTTTTTAACTAATCATAAATTTATTAATAAAATGCATGATACCGTCTTAAAAAGATTTCTTCCAATATCCATTCCTTCATAACTTTTTAATACTAAGGTTACGATATGAGAAGTTCATCTATGAAAATGCAATAAAATACTAAAGCACACACAGAATCCAATGAAAACATAAGCGCTGCATTTTGTTTGTGTCATCAGCTGAAAACCTTGAAGCTTGTTCCGTGGCCTTTTTTTTTTTTTTTTTTACCTGTGTCTCGTCTTTTTTAGTCGTTTCTTTTATTTTGTCACTTTGACATTTTCATTTGTGATCACAGCTGCATCTGGAAAATGAGCCACTTTACTCGATGTGTCCTTGTCTGCAGCATTAAGCGGCATTTTCGTAGGCTTTCAAGGTTGATTTTTTTCCCCCACCCCTCGCAATATGGCAGATTTTGATGTGCACAGAGGCATTTAGCTTGATGACACCACTCTGTCCACCCATCTGAGAGATATCTCTGTCCAAGACATGGATCAGTGTCCACTTTTAAGGAGCTGTTTTCTGAGACAAGGGAATGCAGTGGCGAGTGACATGACGATTAGAACAATTTCTTCACAGGCTGGTGCAAAAAAAAAAAAAAATCCTCCAGCTTTATTGGAGCGTATTTTGGTGTGACAAATAACAGAAGATAAGGATCTGCCTCACTCTCTGGACAGCAACGGATAAAAGCAATATTGAGAGAGACGAATTGATCCGTCGTAGGACTTTAGCAAGCACACAGAGTATCTGCTGTGGAGTTTTAGATAGTGGAATGAAATTTGAATAAATAAGATTTTTAGTTTGGTATTCTGTATCGTGTTCTGTGTATGTAGCGAAGATACAGAAATTGTGCATCAGTATTCAGGCCACAGATGTAACCACAGACTTAGCAGCTCCTCAGACAGTTGTGTGTCAAAAACAAAGGCGTTGTTTTTGACCTTGAATTTAAGCTGTTTTATCTTGTGAGATATCAGCTCATGTAAGAAAAGGTATTAACTCTAACACCACTGTCTGATACCTATCTCTCAAATTCATCTTCTGTGTCTTCAGTCTATATTTTCTATTCCCAAGTGCTTTCTGGACTTGTGTTTTAAGGAAGGTGGTTTAGGCACTAAATAAATAAAAAAGCATTATCTTACCTCATCTTATTTTATTTTGCATATACAGTGGAACCTTGGATTACAAGCATAATTTGTTGCGGAAGCAGGCTCGTATTCCAAAACACTCAAAATTTACACCAAATTGAATTTTCCCATAGGAAATACGTTCCAAAGCCCAAAAAAATGAAAACATAAAAATAATTAACACAGAATATTAGGTAAAAATA
>JAOVVB010000001.1:15727311-15737899 GCA_028570985.1 Heterobranchus longifilis
CATAGAGCTCCAGTGAAGCTGGGCTTCAGGAGGGTTTAACGCGCTGTGCTGCACGGAAATGTATGACAAGAAAATCGTGTCAAACAATCTAAAATTAATACCTGATTCTGAACGAGCTAGTCATTAAGTTGAACGTGTTCTAGCGCACTTTTATTAAAACCAATATAAATATGACATATATGCATATATGAGAAAAATATATATTTTCTGACATATCACCAGAGGAAGCGGAGCTTCCCTTGTAGTCTTAGAGCAGCCGCCACTGATGAACATGGATGTGGTGTTGGGCTTTGAACCTGGGATCTTACGATCAGTAGTCCAACGCCTTCTTGTCCAACCTGGGGACATTTCCGCATTTACAATTTTCTATGCAAATTAGATACGTTGCAGTGAAGAAACAAATCCGAAGTCGCTTTTGTGTGTGTGTGTGTGTGTGTGTGTGTGTATTGGGGATTGTGGGTTGTAGGTGTAGGATGGTCTTCCACATTATCTGTGTATAGCTACATACATTATCGCGTTGATTGGCTTTGTTGAGTGATGCATATAGCCACACCCACCTCAGGGGAAAAACTCTATATTTGTCTAAAAAGTGCTAGATGCAGTGATGTAATCTGGCAGAAAATTGCTCATAACTTTCCTTCTACTCAACATTTTGATTTCATTCGTGGCGCAGGTTTACCTTAAGGCACCTCCCGAAGTACTGGCAAAGTGTCATTCATTTTTGTCCAGACAGTGTTGCGTGATGCTGTGACAAAATTTTGTTGGACAGACAGACATGCGTGTAGACAGACAGACATATAGACAAGACATTTTTTTCTGAGACTGGTCTCTGGTCCTCCTATGCATAAAACGTAAAGATATCATTGAAAGAGGAAATTCTGACCAATGTACAGACAAAACCTTTATTTTATTTATGTAGATTTTGCATGTGGCTTTGAGCATTTTGCATTGGAACTTGGAAATGAAAATGCATTGGAAATGAAATGCTATGCAGTGTATGTGCAAGACTTAAATGACAGTGTGAACATACTTTATCAATTTTTATTTTGATTTATTTCATTTTTCGTAAGGCAACATTCTGCTAATAAAACATTCAGGATAATTGATATTATTATACTTAATCTTGTAAATGTGTTATTAGTGTAAATCATGGAATCTAATTTGACTTTGGATCCGAAGTTCAAATGAGCTTCAAACATAGATTACTGCCCCCTGCTGGTGTGGAGAGTTTTTTTTTTTTCAAGCAAGCAGAGATGTGTTCTAAAATTTTTCAGTGCTTAGTTGCTTATTAAATTTTACCAGAAGATGATGATAGTTAGTTATTCGTTAGTTGTGGTTGCCATCCCTGCAGAGAAAATAAAAAAGAGAGACAGAGACACCTAGTGAAAAAGCCATTGATTACAAGCTACTGCACTTACTCACTTCTTGAGCGTACAAGCCCACTTCTCTTGCCATTCTAAGCCTTATTTTTCTTTATATCTGTATGATCGGGTATTGCTTTCACGTTTAATACTGAGCCACTTCTAAAAAATGTGGGACAAACATACTTGCACGGACACACACCCAGACACACGCTTACACACAGATGAATGAACACTCCTACCCAGCAGGAAGTAAATTGACAGCCACACCATAACAAGCAGCAGGAGACCACAGGCACTGACCCCTCTATCTCACATAATGCTCAGCTTGGAGAAGTCAAGCGGAGACTTCTCAAGATGCTACACGCATACACACACACACACACACACACACACACACACACACACACACACACACACTTCAAGACCATCACAGAATGAAATCACAAGCACGGAGAGTGGATATTTCACAGACGTTATTTTTCATCCTCACCTCTGAGCTACATGAGCCCGAAGTCTCTGACTAATTCACCTTCCTGCCCCAAAATGAAAGTGCAAGACAGAGACCTAGAGAGAGAGAGAGAGAGAGAGAGAGAGAGAGAGAGAGAACGTGATATGTATATACAGTAGAGGAAACTGGGGCAACAGTGTAAACAAGTTCTTCAAATTTGAACAGTAGGAAATTGGAAAAATGTCGCTTGTTGACTGACAGAAGTTGATCTAGTTAGGTCTTCTCCTGTTGTAGCTCATCCACTTCAAGGTTTAATGTGTTGTTTGTTTTGAGATGCTTTTCAGCTCGGCACGGTTGTATATAGTGATTCCTCGAGTTACTGTAGCCCATACAGTCAAGTCAAATCAGTCTGGCTATTGTTCTGCTTATACTGTATAATATATTTTATACTACATTAAGGCTGCTTCCACAATAGGGTACGGTTGATTCGTACCGTGTGCAGGGAAAATTGGTTCCCCCCTCCACACTCCCCCACTAGCCAGCGTTCCCATTAGTATTACTGCTCAATACTCAAGCACACTTGGGCTGCGTTCCATTTCAAAGTGTACTTCGCAGGGTGCTACCTACTCCCTGTTCCGTTTGCAGGGAATGTCGATGAAGGGAACTTTCCTCGGCAAAACTCCACCATTCGGAACACCCTGCGAAGTCAGCATTGCAGAGCTCACGTCCTCTGTGCGTTACCATGGTAACATAAGCACTTCGGATACCTGTCGCTGCTGCTGTGAAAATTTCACAGTACAGACCCTAAATATTAAATATTCATTGAAACAAAAACTGATAGCATTATAAAACATTTGCTATTGAAACGTGTATAACTTGTAAATAAATTATTAAATGATAATAATAATGGATTAAAGATGTACGGAGAATATAGAATATTTTAAATATAGATTACTAGCCTATATAATAACTAATAATTTCTTGATTAAATAAAAATGTTAATTATTGTGTCCTTTTAATAGAATGTCGTCCTCGATAATAAGTATATAAATACTTTTTCAAGCACTTTTTCAAAAAAAATTTCACACTCCAGCGAGATGCAATGACTCATGGGACATTTTTTATTCCCTTTTCTGCCCCCTATGGTTTGGAATCACACTTAACATGGCTGAACACCCTGTAAAGTACAGTATACTTGTTTGGAATGCACCTTTTCATATTTACGCTCTCCAATACAGCAGGTGGCAGTATGCACCAACATGGTTTGCAAGCCAGCAATAAGCCTAAAGAGAAACGAGTAAAGGAAGTCAACCATGAAAACAAACCTCAACATCGACTTTATTTACTTCATCAGCTATAGTTGTGTAGTTCAAAAGAAGAAATTGGCACACAGAGATACAGAAGAGACAGATGGCGTTGATGGTGTTGATGCACTTTAGGTATACAGTAGTTGGCTGACATATTAGACTTGAGCCGAAACAATTTTGTAACGTGATAAATCTTTATTTTTCATTATATCGATGGGTCAGTTTTTGATTCACACTTAGGTAATTAGGTAAAGTTTAAACTGATAAATTGTCAATTGACAAGCTCCTTGAAAATATACAATACATTTTGCAGAAAATACAAAATACTAGCATGTTTTGCAAAGAACTTACAAAACACTCTCTTTTTAGATTATGACTTCTTATTCATCTTTTGAGTTTGTGGGTGGTAGGTGCCTTACTGGAACCTACTGAATTGGAAAAAATGATTGCATTGTACAAGACTTTATATTTAATCAATCGACAATACCAGATACACAGCATTTCGATGTTCATTAAATACTTATAGTAGTTTTTAATCCTTCAAACCCTGTAAGAAATATAGCTGATTGAGACAAAATCTTACGATAAACTATAGAACAAACATTCAAATCTAATCGAAAATCGCAGTTCCCAAAAATTGAATCAAATCGACAGGTTACTCTTTTTTCGAACTCTAGTAGTCTACTATTTTCTACTCTAGAGTGAAAAGCATCTAAAAACAAACACCTCCCGAACCAAGTACCTTATCTACAGTATCCCTAATAAACATTTTTTATGCTGAAAAAGTCATCCCATGACCACAGAAAGATGTTGTTTCCACAAAAAGGTTAGGACCTTCCAAAGACAGTTTCTAAATATTTTATTTCTAGATGTTTATTGGATATTTCAGATTACTTCGGGAAAAAAAAATCAAAAGATGACTCACTGATTAAATTTTTTTTTTTTTTTAATTAAGCCAAATAAACAGATTTTAAACTCATTCTGATAGTGATCTAGATGTCTTTCTGTGGATCTCTCTTGATCTTACACATTATATGTCAGGGGACAGTGTTGTAGTGGTTAGCACTGTGGCCTTGCACCTCCAGGGTGGGGGTTTGGTTTCCACCTCGGGTCTGTGTAAATGGAGTTTGCATGTTCTTTCCGTGCTTGGTGGGTTTCCTTCAGGTACTCCGGTTTCCTCCCACAGTCCAATGACATGCAGATTAGACTAATTGGCGTTCCGGTAATGTGTGTGTATCTGCCCTGTGATGGATTGGCAGCCTGTCTAGGGTGTGTGTAAAGTCTTGTGTGTAAAGTCTCCTTGGGTGGGCTTCAGGCCCCTGCTAGCCTGTACACATGGTAAGCGGTACAGAAGATGAAGATAAAGACATTGTTCTGTATGTCATTCGCCTGCTCATTAGACGTCTGGTGCCGATGTCTTTTATACATAAAGTGTTTACTACCGTAGGTACCCCCCACCCCCAGACAAACACTTAGGTTTGGAGAGGTAAATTTGACATCACGTCAAAAGACTTCTTAGATCAAAGCAAAGCAGGTCAATCGACAAACCGACCCAATCAGGCATAGATTTAGCCATCCTACCAGCGTCTGGGGTTTAATGGGTAGGAGGACAATCTGCAGACTATATATAAAATGTCTGAAGCGTTGACATGATGTCTGAGCTGCACTTGATAATCCTCAACAGTGATGCTCCTCTCTTTTGTACTTTAACCATCTTGGCGTGTCTTTCTGTCGTGCCACGTTTCATTTCATCTCCTTCCCTCGCTTTGTCCTGGGATTTCAGGAATCTCACTGTCATGTACAGCTCCTTTTTTCTTTTGGTGATTCAGTTCCTCAGACAGCTTAGTTTCTTGATAAAACCCAAAGTGTCAAACAAACCAGTTTTATTCCCTTTAATATTCACAGTGGTGCTAAATACAAACTCAAACAACTTCTCTTCTCCTAAGGGAGACGGTGTCGTTGAAGGTGTATAAAAAATTAATTCCATCTGTTTTTAATTTTTAATGAGAGTCATAAAGTTGAAGGCATGGTGCTTCTCTTTTTCTTTATTTTATTTCTTTATTTTTTTTTTCACCCACAGTAAGGGTGACAGCTAAGCTCTTTGCCGCTGAGCTGCCAAAGCAGGAAGGATAAAGTTCAGAGCTCTGGCTGTCATTCAAAAACAAAAGCGAATCTTCAGAACCTGTTCCCCTTTTTGCCCTCTTTCTGCTCTCGTCAGTATGGACACCTCGTCTTCCCACCTGCTCCTCTGAGACAGAGCTGCTCACGGCGAAATATTCAGCTCACAACTCTTAAGAAAAGTAATTCCACCCACCCAAGCCCTCCAGGCTGCCTTCAGGAGGAGACGGTGGTTCACTAAGGCCGGCTGGTAGTCACGTACGACCACGTACGTCTTTCATGGGAGTCTCTTGAGGTTGAATGTTGAGATGGATCCTGCTAGAACGCGCCGCTTCTTCAAATTAATGATTGATGCAACAAACAAGACAAATTAGCATAAGTCAATTTTCCCATCTTTTTCATTTATTAAAATGGATGCGAACAAATTTATTTGTAAGACCTTTAATGGAAGCATTTACACAAGAAATGCCACGTTCATCAAAAAGTTCAGAACATAAGAGGGCACCTGTGGTTGTCTGTATGTACAGTATATTTTAGTTACATGCCAAAATGTAACTCAAAAATTAATTCCTATTAAAGAGTGGAACAAAAGCAAGCAAAGGAAATGTATACATTTAGACAAATAAGCCCAGACATTCAAGTAGGACAAAAGTAATGGCACCCTATAAAAGGCATTACATTTGGTCACTACAGTGGAACCTTGGATGGCGAGCATAATTCGTTCTGGAAGCATGCTTATATATCAAAACACTTGTATATGAAAGCGAATTTTCCCCATAAGAAATAATGAATACTCACAACCAAAAAAATATTCATATAAAAATAATTAAAATATAAAACATATAAAGCAAAATTAAAACAAATAACCTGCACTTTACCTTTGAAAAGAATCGGGGCTCTAGTGATTGAGACCAGAGAGAGGAGAGGAGGAAGGGGGAGAAGGGGGCTGCTGTGTAAGACGACTTTTAACTCACTCTCACAAGCGCGCTGGTGAGTCTCTATTCGGTAAACTGGTGTGTGTCCCACACACACACAAAAACAAAATAAAAGATGCTTTACGCGCTCACACGTGGTCACAGTGTTATAGTAAACAGTACGTTCGCGCACGGATGATAGAGACGATTACCGACAATTCCATAGCAAAAAAAAAATCTGAGAAAAACCATTGGCTCAGTTGTGATCACGTGACGCTCTGCGTCAAAACAAGAAGCGCATGCTCAATTGCTCAATTATACTCGGTACTCTTATATCAAGACTCACTCATTTTTCAAGTCAAAATTTACTAAACCTTTTTTGATTGTCTTATGGAACGCTTGCAAAACCGGATTACTCGCATCCGAGGTTCCACTGTATCTATGTTTCCATCGACACTATTACTTTATCATTAAAATCATTACAACTTAACTGTTTACATGGACACTAATCTGATAAGATGTGAGCAGAGGTGTACACAAATTCTGTACCTGAGAAAAAGTTGAGATTCCCTAGGGCAAATATTACTCAGGTAAAAGTAGTCCTCCAGTTACTTGTGTACTTGAGTAAAAGTACAGGAAATTTACTTAACTATCAAAAGTACACAATTCTTGACATCTAGATTACTATCAGAATTACTTTAAAAGTAGCTGAAACTACTCAGTACAGCTGTGTGAAAAATGTTCCAAAATACAGTAATGATGGACATGTTATCAGTTACCTCCCACCATTGGATGTGGGTTTCAATGCGTGAACCATTTAATAAATTAAATCAGAATTTTTGACAATATAACAAAAGAAGATGAAGAAAAAGTATCTTTCTCTAACTTTGTGGTTGGTTCAGCCTTCCTATCTTTTTTCGATAAAACCTGCCTTCTGCATTATGATTGGTTATAAGTTTTCAGTCTCATCTGTGATTAGTTATATGCTTCATTACCTGTGAAATATGAGCCAATCAGCACCACTTCCGTAGCCAGACAGCCAGCGGGTAAACCTCTGCAGTAAAGACAGACGTGAGAGAGTTGTTTGTTCTCACAGAGTTTACCAATCAGGAACCGAAGCAGAATTTCCATTTTAAAAACTTGTCTTGTTATATAATGTCACCCCCACGTGTTGAAAACATGTGCACAAAGAATATATCTATTCCAACAAGTTATTGGCCTATGATATAAGGACTTCTGCCATTGCATTGCATGTAAAAGATTTTATTCAAATCTGGCTGGCATCTTTATTTACTCTTGATAGGTTTAACTATGATGTAAGAGTGTGTTTTGTGCGCACAAGTGTTGTACTGTATGCCACACTAATTAATCTACCAGGTGGATTAGGAATCTTGCACTGTAGTTACAGCATCAAAAAATTTCACGTGACGGTAAATTGCATTAAGTTTAATTCCAGCTGCAAAGCAAATACACACTTTCAGTGGATCTGGAGCAATTGTACAAGGAAGAACAGCCAGGCTTTTGCAACACTTATGCAACCAGGTTGTTATAAGGTTTTTCATCCCCTCAAAAAGAATTTCTTTTATATTTTAATTAAATTTTGTCAGGTGGTATATCACAATAAAGGTGGGAAAATGTCTGACGTGATTCTTCTTGGTTGCAACACAAAATCTTACAATTTTAATAGTGGTGTGTGTATATGCAGTGTAGAATTTTACAAAAGTTTAATTTCTACACAGAGCATTCTGTCAGGGTTTAACAAGTTACTTAGTCAAATATTCAGTCAGCTTGTTCATGCTTTTCCTTTTTTTTTTTAAGGAGGTCTGTCTGAGCAAAACACCCTCTAAATGTCCTTATTAAATATACAAGAAGACAGGAATATTTTGTGACCGCAGGAAATTTGGCTCAGCATTTGATATTTGCCCGACATTCACCAGCGAAGGTTGTTAAAAATAACCAAACGGACACACGCTGTCCATCAGCACAACGGATATGTTGCTTTACTTTTACTGTTAAGTTTTATATTTAAAGCCTTTGCCTTGGAAGAACTGCACAAGTGTAATTTAAGCTTCGTGCAAAATCCCTTCTGTGAAGTATGTCTGAAGAATATCAAGCAAGGCATTCGAATAAAGGTGTAGATATGAATGAATCTACTTCACTGAAGCCGTACTGTAGCAAAGGTGTGAATGTAGCTATTTAAAGATTACATATACTGTAGCTCGTTTAAATAAAGCAGGTCCATGGATCAAATTGCTACTGTATAAGGAAAGACTTCAAATGAGTATTTTTTTGCTGTATAATTTACAAGGGGCGTTCAAGTCAAACTGGGAACTTTTTCTCAGGAATAGAGGCGTAATTTACTTATTAACATTTACAGAAGACTGTTGAAGAGACTCTTGGCCACAGTTAAATATCTGAATGGTGCAAACGTTTTAAAGTACATCCATAAATGACGATCCCTCTGAGGTGAGGTTGCTCAGAGCACACTGAAGTCGTTCCCGTGAACATTCAGTGAGTGGAACCCCTGATTGAGCTGTGGGAACTGTGCCCACAAGCATTCACCAACACGACTTGCACAGTACAAAAACTCAGCTGGCAGTTATGTTCCATCCTGACCTCATTCCTAGCCATTTCCACATGTTTAGGCAATTATAGGAGTTCCTGGGAGGCCAGTGTGTCAGAAGTGAAGCAGGATGTCTGAACATAGCTCCAGCACACTGAGAAAACTTTCTACCTTGATGTTATCCAAGCACTACGATTATCGCATTAGTGTAGCAGGGGATTATATAGGGAAATAAAGGGAGCTGTTATCTGCAGAATCCAAAGTCCTGGTTTGATGTGAACACCCATCATATATTCCATATTTTTTCCCATTTAATAAAATGGCTGATTTTAATGACTTTACACTAATGGTATTTTATTAGCCACTGATCTGCCGTGAAGCAGTAGGTAGGTTTTTGTTATAACTGCCATGACTAAACTTTAGCCCCAGTCTCCCTGATGGTTCTCTGTGTTTGGTTCTAAAACACTCGTGACAGTGTGGACAAGGCTGAGGAAAAATCGAAGTGGTGAGTAAGAGAAGAGAAGGGGGATTAAAAGAAAAAAGAAAATAAATAAAAAAAACAGCATTCACTTCACACACAGCAGAAAGAGGTAATCAGAGAACTAGAGAAGTACTGTATCAGAGCAAAGTGAGGGCAATGCCAACGCTAGTGCCTGTGCCAAGGCCCTCATCAAATCATCATAATCACGGTGTGTCAAGCGGCCCTGGGAAAGAAAAGGGGGGAAAAAACTATCATTAGCCGAGGCTGAAATTGTAGACATCTGCAATGCGAAACCCTCCGAGTGGATCTATTTCTATTCCTTACTTTGTTGCCGCTGTCGTGGCAGCATATACACCGCAATTAAGTCTGACAGCGCTGTTCGGCATCAAGGGAAAGTGAGTTAGCGTGAGTTAGTGAGAGGGAAAGCAGCAGGAGGGTGTTTTTTTTTTTAAACATAAAAGCAGTGCCCAGACAGATAGAGAAAGACAGAGGGAGATAGAGAGACAGAGAAAGAGAGAGAGAGAGAGAGAGAGACCGATTGCACGTCAACCTCATTCTACATTGATGAGCTTCATCAGACAAGCTGTTTTTCCGCTTGTTTAAAAGGTTAAATGCAGCCGGACTTTGTCGAGCGGCGCCGAAAGAACGCCCGGAAGGAGCATCATGAGTGCACAGAGGAAACAGAAGGGAGAGGAGGGGAGGGGGAGGGCGGATAGTCTGGAGTGGAAGGATGACGAAAATAGAACACAGACATGAAGGTGCAAAATGTGGCTAATAAACATCTTATTTCTCTCAACACTGAGGAGGAGATGGAAGGAGAGAGTAACGTAAAGGTGCATAATGTTCACACAGAATAATCTACATTGTCCCTGCTCTGCATTTCCTCCCTGAATAATAAGATTTAGTCTGGGTCTATTTGAAGAAAATCATCCACGATAAAGTAATATTGGTTATGTAGCAATATAGAAATTTGATCATTAATAGGCCTCGTTGAGTAAATCGTATATGAACAGAATCGTACATAAATTGTTCGTACATTCATTTATGCAAGGAATTTGTTAAGTATTTATATTTCAAAATATGCAATGTCTATTTGAAAAAAGACTGTTCATAGCCTACTCGTGCTGCTGGGGGTGTAAAAATGTACGCTTAAAAAAAATCTAACTAATGTACCTTCACTTAAAATTGATTGACTGCAGATTGCATAATTTGCATGGATTACTTAACTTTTAAATTTTGCTCATATTGTTATATTTAAATTACTGTTTTATATATATATATATATATAAAAGTAATTTATATATATATATATATACACACAGTGGAACCTCGGATTACGAGTAACGCGGTTTACGAGTGTTCCGCAAGACGAGCAAAGATTTTTAATAAATTT
>JAOVVB010000001.1:15769509-15786694 GCA_028570985.1 Heterobranchus longifilis
TATAGACCCTTCATTTCTTTGTAAGTGGGCAAACTTAGAAAATCTGTAGGGGATCAAATACTTATTTCCCCCACTGTGTGTGTATATTTCTGTTTCTGTTTGAAACAACAATAGTATCTAACGACAAAGCTTAAGCATTTATCTAGATACTGTAGATAGATAGATAGATACTTTATTCATCCCCATGAATTCACAATAATCAATAATGACATTATTACAAACATATACACAGATCAGCCATACCCTTAAAAACGAAAACATTAAGCCCACTGTTGTGAAGGTTGCCCTTGTGCCACCATAGCAGATCTGGGTCATGACTCCACAAAACCTCTGGGGGTTTCAGACCTGTTTGTCTGGTGCAGTACATAGATGCTTGATTGAGATTGAGATTGTGAAGGCTGGATCAAAAACCTTGAATCTTGTGGCAGGCTGTGATGCACTGGGTGTTCTGGTGCCTTTCTGTCATGGCCAGCATTAATTTTTTTCAGCAGTTTGTGCCTTGGGTGTCCATGATCCTGTCAACAGTATACTGGTATATATCAAATCATAAATATGCATATATATATATATAAGAAAATATACACAAATATACATTAAATCATGGAGATACATGCCAAAACTGGAAAAAGCTGTGGGTTCCTGTTCTTGGATGACAAGAGTAGAACCTGCTGTTCAACATTTTGTTTTTGCATCATGTGTGAGATGCTTTTCTGCTTTATTTAAGAGCCCACAACCTTTGTGTAAGTTGACAATTAGACCCACTTATTCAACTTATTTTTTTGCCTTTGACTCTAGAGCTTGTTATGGATAAAAATCCCAAGATCAACATTTTGAGGAATATTTGATCCAGCCATGTGTGTACATATATATATTTCATTGTACTGCTTGCAAGCAAAGAGGGAAAAAATGTGAACTTTGCTACAAATAAACAGATATATATTAAAAAAAGATGTATTGGCAAACTACTGTATATATATATATTTTTTTACAAACTTATACTTTTTAGCCCTTAAAAGCATACCACAAGTACATGATGGTTGAGAGAGCTGATCAGATATTCTGTATCTATGCAAAAATTAAATGAATATCGAATTGCCCAGGTAAATATTCTACATTCTACTCCACATTTTAATTAAAACTCTTAGTTCCTGCAGTTTGTAGTGGTTCTATAGGGAGAAAGTTGAGCTCCAAAATGTCGAAACTGCTTCATTAAAATTCTGGACTGTGAAGAAAAGGATGAGGTCCGACCCCTCTGTGCTTATTTATGCTCGGGATTGGAGAAGCTGCTTCAAATCCCTTTTGCTTCGAACTCATTTACAACGCAACAGAGCAAACCGGATTTCCCAAAAGCCCTAGATGCTCCAACTGCATAATCAGCGGACCAACCGCATCCAAGGAAAATGAATTTAAAAAGTCCAAGAGTGATTCTTAGAATATTTACAGTGTGAATATTGGATTGTTAGTGAAATGAATGAAATGGCGAAAACAGGCATTTTCAGAATCAAAAGCATAAGTGGAAGCCCTGTTGAATTAAAAAGGGTTATATTTAGAGCTGCATGAATATTTTATGGCCTGTATTTGGATGCCTTGTAAATGGAGTTAGTGGGCTTTGCTTTGCTTTGCTTTGCTTTGCTTTGGCACGTCCTCTAAATGCAGCAGCCAAAAAAGCACCTGTGGAGATTCAGTTCTCAAATCCGCAGGCCCCCCACTCTCGCATTATTCACTTTTACCTTGAGGAGTCCGTTCCTCATACAAAAGCTGTACAGAACCGCACCTCTTTGGAGAGCTGTACTAATTACATCCCCCGCTACGTCGGCCTGCTCCGAATGGGCTCTGCCTGCTGTAATGAATGTAGGGTCTTGTTGAGGTATTTTTCAAAGGCGTAATTAACACGGCGCCTGGTTCTTGCCTGCGGTTATAATTGCGACATGCAAACAGTTCAGGGTGAAATCCGGATGAAGGTTTGTGGTTTTGTTGAAGCTATTTTAATATAGAAAAGGTCAGACAGTGCGAGGGGGAGGACTGCATTATTTTACATTAAATAAGTAAGTACAGGTGAGAGCTGAGGTTTGCATAGCCCTAAGACAAAAATAGAGAAGTCGGAATTATATCAACAAGACATTTATTGGTTTGGGTTTCACAGACAGCCCTGATAGCCTTTGAGTAATAACTTCTTCACTGAGTTAAGGATCAACTCTTTTTTTCCCCCCTCAATAAAAACGGTGAAATAATCAACATGATTGACAGTTAAGCGGGTGTTTTGAACTCGCTGATATTAACTGACCTGCTGGATGCTCCACCTGCTCCCCTTAGTAGTCTTTTGGGCACGTCTTGCCTATTAAAATACAGCAATCAGCCATATCTTTAAAACCACCTAGGTTTTCGTGTCCCCTTGTGTCACCATGGTGGTTCTGGCACTTTGGGGCGTGGCTTGACAGGGCCTCTGGGGGTGTGTTGTGGTGTCTGACACAAGGACATCGGCAGCAGATCCTTTGGGTGCTCTGGGTTACAGGGTGGTGCATCTGTGGATTGGACTTGTTTGTCCTGCACATCCTATGGGAGCCCAATCAAGTTGGGATCTTAGTAGTTGGAAACCGGATTGGTGGCCTTGGGCTCTTTGCCTGCTGGGTCCCATGCATGCCATCTGTGGTGCACTGGGTGTTCTGGTGCTTTTCTCTTTTGTCCAGCATTGACTGTTTAGGATTTTCTGTGGACGGGTTGGCCTTTGGTCCTCACAGGCATGGGTAAGACTTGGGTTCCTATGATCCTGTCACCAGTTTGCACTAGGTGTATAGTTAGTGATCAAAGTCATTCACATGTCAGTGATGTTAATGTTATGGCTGATTGGTGAATGTACTTCCAGGTTGGCTTTGTAAGGTAATTTTTAGAGTTTATTAATGAGAAACAATATCTAACATATGCATGTTTGACATAGCTAACATGAGACAAGTTCATCAGTTAAGTATAACATTTTCAAAAGAGTAAAAAGAGAGCACACATTTGACAGAACAAAATTTTTTTTTAAAAGTGTAATTCTAACTGTTGTAATGCCAATGTTTGTAATGCTAATGATAATTAAGAAGTGATTAAAAATGCTTTTTGTTGTTCTTTTGCTTTGTTTCCTGTCCTGTGCCAGTGAGTGCAGACCTGTAGCCACATGGAAACATTTCACAGTTTCTCCGAACTGGCATTAGACAAGTCATTTGCAATAATAATAATAATAATAATAATAATAATAATAAAAAAAAAATAATAATAAAAAACATTTTTCTTTTACTATTTGGTCCCTTTATAATATTTGCTTCTGCAAATTCTCATTGGAAGCTGAGTTTCATTTTTACCTGATGTCTCACACACACACACACACACACACACACACACACTTTGGGGGCTCATTTATCAACGTGTGTGTAGAACAAGCTCTAAATTTATATGTAGAAACCCCCAGGACACACAAGGAAATTTGCATTTATCACAGGTGAATATGCACATCTGCACGTGATAGATGTTCATAAATCCCCACAATATAAATTGCTTTGCGCCCGTGCATGGACACTTATTTGCGTAATGAAATGCCCTGAATTGCCAACTTCCAGGAGCGTGAACATGCAGCCCCTCTGAAGTTCTGAAAATCTAGGATGTAGAATTATTATGTGCAAAACGGTCCTCGATACTCTTGGTCGTGTGTCCACATTCACCCACCCACATTTCATTTTGGACTTCTATTATTTAATAAATAATTCTCATTATTGTTCTCTTCATTACATAACAATAGGGTTTATACTTATATATATATATATATATATATATATATATATATATATATATATACTTATAATAACCTTTTCCATCTTTCAAATTGAATGTAGTGTTCAAATGAAGTGTCTCTGCAGAGGTTTTTTTTGTTGTTTTTTTTAAACACTGGGGAATGGAAAGTATGAAAACCCTTTGCAGCAGTAAAAAAAATAATAATGTAATATATTAAAAATGAATCAACGGCTTAAATAAGATCATCCCTTTAGCTGGATAATTGGGGAAATTTGGATAAAACTTCAGAAATCTCTGTTTTTATGCATCTTAAATTAGAGGATAGACAGACAATAATGGCGAAATCTCAAAAGCCAGGCACTGAATCAACAGCATATGGGCTAAAGAGCTGCCTTTTAAGTATCTGAAAGCGTTCCTTTATTCAAAAGCATTTTTTGCAGTTTTGGCTCTTGATGAGGTGTGATAGCACTTGGCCCATGTTTCAGCAAATAAGAATGGGTGTACAATCGAAATTAGATCTAATTAACAGCAGGTTTGTAAAAACTAAAATAGATGGTCTATTTCTCCAAAGGCAATAAGCATGTATATTTTTATATTGTGCTACGTATAAAACAGTCAGTTCTTATATTTAATGTGTTGGTGTGGTGGACGCAGGAGAATTAGGCAAGCATAAAGATGTGAGATATTTTGACCAAGGCAACAGTGTGATGGCTAGACAACTAAAGTAGGTTAGATAATCTCAGAAACTGTGAACACTTTGTGGGTGTTCCATGTATTCAGTGGTTAGTACCTACCAAATAATGGTGCAAGGGGGTTGTACACACTACCGGCTGCTGGCTTGACTGTAATAGTAATTGTCAGTGTGCATTGCACTGCTTCCCAAAGTGGATAAATTAAACTTAGCAGTACTGTAGGATTTTTAAACAAACATCACTCACCATCTGTTCAAATCAATCGCCATATTTTAGAATGACATCCCAAATCAGGTTTAACTGCTGTTAAGGAATTTTATGATAAATTGGTCCTTTGTGAAGTTCCTGTTGAAAATGAAATAAATCAGGACAGCCTGTTAGTGTGGTGTTGTCACTTAAAAACACCTGATGTTGACTATATGCTGTGGATATGACTGCATACCTGTATAACATGCTATGTAAATGACTGCATTACCATCTTTTCAGTTTGGGCTGACTTAATTATTTTTTAATCCCACAACAAAAATCTTTTAGATTTTTCCGGTTTAGGAAATAGGAAGTTCTGGGAAACTGTAAGCTCTGAGTATCAGCTGAGGATTTGGGAATATGGAACAGATTATGTTCTCTTGATCTGAGAATCAGCTGAGGCTCCAGGAACCTGGGAAACAGGTGAAGTTATGGGAAAAGGGGGATATTGTGAAGCTCATAAATCATATATACATAAATCATACTCAGCTAAAAAAAAAAATCTGCTATAAATCATACTATACCTCTCTGGATCTGGGAATTCAGAGAAGCTCTGGACATCAGCTGAGGCTCTGGGAAACAGGTGGTTATGATGAGAAAAGGTGATGCTGTGGAACATCCAACAGCCAATGTTCTAGGAATTTGGTGAGGACGTCATAAATTAGCTGAGCCTCTGGGAATCTCGGTTTCATGTACTGTAACTTCTTTCTTTTTTGAAAGTAATGTGTTCTGCTGATGGAACGTTCAGGAATATAAAGCTCTACACATTTAATAATGAATAGACAAAATCTCATAAACATTTTAAATAATGTTCATAACATTTGTATTGTAGGTGAATTACTTTACAGTTCCTTTTTTACAAAAAAGTTTGTTGTTTATTTACAGCAGGCAATTCAACCATGGTAATTTTTCTGTAGCACCTCAGCATGAAAGGTAAATTGTCCAGTTTCCTGTGCATAGAGGTTGAAGAGGCCAAATCGGAGCAGATTGTGTTTATCAGACTCCTGTCGTTTAAGCATCAACTTCAGGCCAGTGGGCTTTACAGGAGCTGAGCCAGACAACGGGCTTCCATCTGCCGCTTTTTTTTCCCGATATTTCCTAAGAAATCCGTCCTTTTGTCTGCCTGCTGTCTCACGTCTTCACACTCATCTTCATTAAATTCTTAGCTGCCTTTCTTCCCCCAAGACAGAGCTGTATAAAACTGTGATATATCTCTCACAGAGGCTTCTTTTATCCACGGATGACCTTAAGTTAAAAAAAAATCAGTCTCAAGTGTAGAATGATCTACTTAAATGTGGCATTTGAATATCAATGTCTTGGTGTCATGTTCGAGTTACATGTCATGAAGGACGATTCCACCAACATTGTTGACACTGTTGACGCCAACAAATGACAGCTTTCACTTCTGTTTCATACAATACATCAACCCAAACATATGGACATGTTCCCCAAACTGTGGATTTTGACATGATTAATATATCCTAGGAATGCGACTGCTGATACGACACCAGCTTTTTTCGCACCCTGTCAGTCTCCTCCGTCTCTCTCATGGTGGTTGGTCACGTCTACAAAATGCTTCACTTCTTGTACCGCCTTCTGCCTTCTTACCAAAGACAGGCTGAAGAAGACCATGATAAAATCTGGCAAGCCGGTAATAGTGAATGCAAATGAAAGGGACACATGCTAAAAGCACAGTGAGGCTGAGCGATTACAAAGCACTCGAGTGCCTTTTATCTCATGGAACCACTTATCCTGGAAGTGGCATCTCAAAGGGTCCCAGAGTGTCCTGCTATTGTTCATCTCAAAGGTTTCTTTTTTTATCCACCGAAGAAGGAGCATTGCTTTGATTAAATTTTTTTCAGATCAGTTTTCCTTCCTATTTGCACATTCTTTTTTTCCAGCCACTTATTTGTCAAGTTAATACGATGCACCTAACGTTATATACTGTAACACCTCCATATGCACATCATGACACATCATAAAGGCCTTAATAAACATTATAGAGTCTCATTCATTTAGGCTTTAACTGTCATAGCAACTGCTTTAGTCACGTCGCTGTCAAATAACAAATTACACACTGAACAGCCAAACCATTGTTGCATTGCTTTAACGTCACTTGATCTCTTCAGTAAAAAGCAAGGGTCAGGCAGTGACATACATGTCTTGCATTCAATATTCTCCACAGCATCCCATTCAGGATGCATTCCCAGATGTTCCCTGATTCACAACATCTCTGACTAAAGTTTTTTTTTTCTTCATATCAATCTGCCTTCTCGTGTTTGTCCCTTTCAAAAGCCCATGTATATAATTATCCCAAGCTTCAAGAAATATACAGTACAATTGTTGTGAAATGTAAAATCCAAAACTTCTTTACAACAATGCTGCAACACAGTTGTTGCATTGATTGTAGCCACTCTGCAGCTCTTGTGCAATCTCAGCAACTTGGCATCTTTGCGCAACAAGCAGAACCTTAGCTTGCTTTGTTGAAAGTGTCAATCAGAGCTGACTGCAGAGAGCAGATCCCTTACCACCACAGCACTTACTTTGCTGTGTGACACTTTACAGTGACTTTGGTGGATGGAAGCAGAACCCATGGTGCTTTTTAATCTAGGGAATCAAAGTGCACACCTTGACCTTTTTCTATACATTTTTTTCTCTATTGTGGCTGAGAATCATGCACTGTAGCATCAAGGGATTGACCAGTAAGAAATAGGTGCAGATGATGATGGATGATCAGGCCGGATGAGTAGTTTACTGGTGATGCTCAAAGCTGATTAGGCGAGTGGAAACGAGAAGGGAAATGAGGTTGCTGTAAATTAAAACTTTAGGCAGTTTGACATCAAGAAATCAAAAGTTATATGGAACTTCCAGCTGCTTAACACACAGTATGACTGCACAACAATTCCTGCTATCCATTATAACCCAAATGAGGATGGGTTCCCTGTTGAGTCTGGTTCCTCTCAAGGTTTCTTCCGATTTCCATCTTAGGGAGTTTTTCCTTGCCGCCGTCACCCTCGGCTTGCTCATCGGGGACAATCTGATCATTTTGATTCATACACATTTTCTAACATTTCATATACATTTCCATAATTTTCTTTTGATTATGTTATGCTGCTTTGTGACAATGACCATTGTTAAAAGCGCTATACAAATAAAACTGAATTGAATTGAATTGAACTTTGCAGCCTGTCTCAGTAAACATAATTTTTTTATTTGAAATAAAGACATGGGGGATGAACTTTTGTATAGTACTGTATGTATAAATAGTTTTTAGTGCCTAACCTTTGCCATGTGTTTCAAGGATAAATGAAAAGTGATAGAGACATTATCACCTTTACCCTTATAAATATATAAGACTATGTATAAAACTATTCACACTGCCGGGGGTATTGAGGGTACAGGAAAGAAACTATCCGACAATGTGGGTTTTATAACCATAAAGTTTTGTTCATTTGAATGAACACTCTGGTGTTTTTGTTTTTCTTCTTTACGGTTCTTTAGGCAGGTAAAAGTACAGCAATCACTCAGAAACAGCCAAGTGCCTGAGCGAGGTGGACCCAGTCCTTTGAGCATGTTTCGATTGCAGTGAGAAAGCAATTTGACTCAACCAGACTGAAGGAAGTGAACCAAACGCACAGTTTTTTTATTGTTTGTTTTTTGGTGCAATCGAGCTGCTAATTTGAGCCATGAGGCATAAAGTGAGCCAGTGGAGTGAAATACAAGAAATGTGTTCAGGAGGTTAAACAAATGGACATTTGATGAGCAACACAAAATTTTTGATTAAATTAAATGAATTAAACTTTAATGAAATTTTTTAAACTAATTGTTCATGTAGTTAACTAATCGTTATGGTAAAGGTTTAAAAATAAGAAAACTACTTTGAAAACATCTGTCAAAGCGTGCGCCTGTGATGGGCGTGCACCTCAACCTGTTTTCGCTCCTTGCTCACTCCGTGGGCTCCCTGCATAGGCGTCCTCCCTTCTGCAGGTGCGCGAAGGGGCGAGGCCACCAGGTCAGGCCTACTGGCGATAATTAATGTTAATGTATCTTGGGCTTTCTCCGAGTTAAAAATCCTCCCCTTTTTCCCTTCCTCACTCCTTTAACCTTTCTCCTTCCTCGTTTTTTTCTAAATAAAATTACCCCTTTTCCTGTAAGACCTCACCTCGTGCCCATGTGTCTTTGGTGCTGCCCGTTCAAAAAAAGAGTGAACCCGTTATAACATCAAATGTAAAACTACAGAGCACTCCGACGACTGATTAAAGCGCATGCTCGTTAACTGATCCTGCCGCGCAAAACGTGATTTTTAAATGCATTTTGGTTCATTTTTAAACACTAGATTTGTAACGCTAGTAGCAAAATTTTATTGACATTGATAACTGTAATCAAACTACGTGCATTTAAAATGTAATGCGTTACATTACTGCGTTATCAGGAAAAGTAATTAGATTACAGTAACGCGTTACACAGTAACATGTTATACCCAACTCTGAATATAAGAAACATTCAATGTTTGGGTACGTCTAAGCTTTAGTTTGGAATGGTTTCTTATATTTCCTCCTGTTTCGTCATCTCACTTCATTGTCTATACAGTTTGCTCAAACAGATAACCTCTAAAGATTTATCTTTTAATTTAATACGACTGTCGTCATCATCATCATCAAATTCCTCATGTCATAGATCACTAATTAGCTACACAGGATCTTTGCCAGAACTCTGCACACTTTTATCTATCTATTTATGCATTGAATTCTGGGACATTGAGTCTAAAGTGTGCACCAGTGTATCAACCACTACATATACTACGTATGTCTCATTAATCTGATTATGAACTCCACAATGCTCCGTCACTTCACAAATAGAACAATATAAACATATGGTTAAACACACGTTTATTGGTTGGATCTTTCCTTGGAAAACTTTTGCAGGTTTCTCAGTCATCTGACACATTTAGAATGTGTGTACCAGCAGCTCACGTAACATTTTATACCAGCAGCTCGTTTTCCAAGAATAAGGCCCTGATTGACCGAGATCACAAATAATTGAGCAATCTGCTAAATTGTGCATGTAGTTAGTCACATTTTTCAGGTAATTGACAAAGAATAATTGCTGAAAAGATATTGCGTGCACGGCGAATGATGAAAACAAGTTTTAAAAAGTGCTTTCGCATGTTCCAATTGTTCTCAAATGTCTGGAAAAGTCAAACTGAGACACAAGATCGAGAAATTAAGATTTTTTTAAAGACGCAGGGATATCAAAGTCCTTTAGCAACTGGAAATAAAAAGTTTTAATAAAAAACGAGAGATTTAAAGGAACAAAAGTGTGATTACCATATAATAACAAATGCAAAAAATAAGACTGTAGAAAATGTGCTCTTTGACAAGGGAAATGTAAATTACTCCCATTTTCACAGGCTTTATATCGATGAAAAGGTGTGGAAACTATCAACATTTACTGTGGCATTAGAGAGTCAACGCTTCAAGAAACTTTTTAATTAATTGCAAGTTAATAAATGAATTGAATGCTTACAGATGTAGTTGTTAAATAAAATCAGCATTTCCAGTTTCAGATCATAAACATACAAAGTGGACATGTTTTCAGTCATTAAAAAACACTGACAGTTACTTTTTCAGTTACACGGTGGCTTAGTGGTTAGCACTGTTGCCTTGCACCTTCAGGGTCCGGGTTCGATTCCCAGTCATGTTTGATTCCCGTCTCTGTGTACTTGGAGTGTGCATGTTCTCCCTGTTCTTGGTGGGTTTCCTCCAGGTACACAGTACAAAGACCTGCATTATTAGGCTTATTGGTGTTCTCAAATTACCCATGTGTGTGTGTGTGCCCTCCGATGAATTCACACCATGTCCAGGGTATACCCTGCCTCGTCTCCTGGGATAGGCTCCAGGCCCCTGCTGACCCTGTATACAGGGTAAATATGATGAGTGAGTGAATGAGCTTTAGATTCTAAACAAACAATTAGAATATTTGCATTTTTAGATGTTAAAAACAAAATGGACATTTACAGTTTCAACAAAAGAAATTGGATGTTTATTGTTTCAGATATTCAACACTTAGATGTTTACAGTTGCTGTTGTTAAACAAAATAAATGTTTTATAGTTTAAGATATTGAAAACATGGACTGTTTTTAGTTGTTAAACTAACAACAATGTACATTTACAGTTTCAGATGCTAAAAAAAAATTAATGTTTGTCTTTTCAATTGTTAAACAAAAAAGCAGATGTTTACAAATTATGGCTGGTATAAATGTGCTTACAGAGATCAACCCTTTCAAACATCAAACAAACAAAAAGTCACTTATTAATTTTTTGGTATCGCAAACATTTTTTGTTCAATAAAAAGCAGTGGACATTATAAAAAATACATTAAATGGTATGAAGAAACAGGACGTGAGGGTGAGGCTGATTTCTTTCCAAACCAGAATGCAGCAGTCTATTAGTGACAGTCAGGTGATTACACAGAGTGCACAGTTGCAGGTGTAGAGAACATGAGCATAGCCTCTTTCTCCGAGGATTTTGCTTTTGAAGAAAAATGTACACAAAAGGACAGACAACAGAACTCTAAGTTCTGAATACAGGTTCATTCAGTAGATCATAATAAACGTAACTTTTTTAAAAAACACTTTGCCCAGCCTTAACAGCTTCATCGTTGATCCGTTAAGAGAGAATATAATTTAGCGTAAAAATGACACATTTATTAAAGGTCAACTCATCAAGCACATTTCAATCCATTATGTACTTTCCATTATCTTTAATTAAATAAAGTAAACTAATTAGTGAATGTATATGGCTGCTTATTGCTCATTACACTCATTCTCATCCTATTAAAAACTGCAGATCAGCACCCTGATATCCTGATGATTTTGAGGATGAGCACAAACATTACAGCCCATTATTAATCTGTACTGATTAGTTTCAGGATTCAAAAGCTTGAGCTCGTAATTAAAACTGATTTTAATAATTCTTTTTTAAAGAAAAAAGTTATCAGGAAATTACTTTTGGTGAAAAGCAGCTGGGTCGACCCCTGTGACTTTCGGTTTTAAGTGAGGACCCTCAGGAGCGTAATAACAGACCTGACTGAAGGAGAAGCGTAACCCCCTCTCTCTCAGAGGGCCACTAAATCCTTTAATTATCAAGCCGAGGAAACGTGCCTTCAGGAAGCTGGGTGCTACACGCAGGCTTCGGTCATGGGGTGGGGGAAAATTCCCATTTGCTGTTATTTTTTTTAAGAGAGACGAGTCTTGTCGCTTCAGGCCGCAGTGTCAGAAGGGAACGAATACAGTCCCTGTTAGGATGAATTACTCGGGCATGTGGGCTCTGGAGGAATAAAAGAGCTGATACGTTTTAGAGAGATAAAATGTTCTTTGTCATGACCATGCAGCAAGAGAACATGTAGGTTAGCTGCTCATTTTTTTGAACTCTGTAAGAAAAGATCGTGTTTCTGATGAATTTCCTCAGATTAAACTGTTTTTATTGAACAAAAAACTTTTGTGTTTGAAATAGAGGAAAAGAGAGGAACATAAAATATATTTTTTTTATATTTTGCATCACTATACCTCCAAGTCAAGATCATGGTGTATTATTATTGTTGTTATTTTTATTTTGATTAATACTGTTATCATTATTACTATTAATAGTATTATTATTACTACTATTAATAGTATTATTATTATTACTACTATTAATAATAATATTATTATTATTACTATTATTTCTATTAGAATAGTTATTTTTCTTTCTTGTGAGTGCTTTTAATACGTTTAATATATTTTCTTTTTGCTTTTTACCACCTTTTTTCTTGGTTCTTTTTTATCCCTGTTTTAATGGGTAGCTTTAATATTTTTCCCTCTCTTTCAGATTCTCTTTTTTTTTTTTTACTTTTTTCGAAATGTGGAAAAAAAGAGAAAACCCATACAGTACATGATGCTTATAAAGATATTGTAAAGGTCCCCATGCAACACACACCAATGTAAAAACAGCCCACAAATGTAATAAATCACAAACCTAATACACCACTGGAGCTTTTAATATAATCAAAATGTATTATGTTTGTGGGATTATTACATTAAAGCTAAAGATTTTTATTCGATTTGTGGTATATCCTGTTTCTGTGCTGTTATTAAGTTGGCAGTCCTCCATAGTGTCTCCGTTAATGCTCCAGCTGAAATACTCTCAGATAATGCATTTTTTCCCATACTGTACACTCCCTTTATTTCACTACTCCTCCAGATGCACCATTTCAGTGTTTATGAAAAGGGGTATGGTCTTACATGAGGTTATAATAGGGGAAAAGTCTGATTGGCTTGTTTAAGTGAATCTTGCATAAAAGACTCTCTTTATAACATGTTAAATTGTCACGGATATGATATGGTGAAGTTTTCTCTAAAAAGGGTGTGAAGAGGAATTTGCAGTTTGTGGTTTCACATTATCAGGTCAGTTGGCTTGTAACTCCAAGAATCAGAAGCGAAGGAGAGGCTGGTGATGGAACAACTCTGTAATAGTTATAATATAAGTACATACTGAATAATAACAACCATAATATGATAACAGGAACTAGCTTGTTTCATGGACGTTCCACAACATTAAATGTAACTGTAAATTAATCTTGTGTTATAAAATACAAACCCAAAGCACATCATTGCCCTTTGTTTGTCTTTGGATCTGTTTTATTACATGCATTGAGGTTTTGGCTTTGAGAAGTTGTGAAATATGTCTTTAAAAAAAAAGGAAACTAAGTGAACTGTGTAATTTGCAGTAAATGACTGATTTGTATCAGCCCTGTCCGGCAAAATTATCTACTGTGAAGGTGATATTAATTTGCGAGATATAACCTAGCCATAATATTTACTGGCTAGGATGATTGCCGATGACGGGACGTCAGGAAGAAATACAGCATGTTCAGTCCTGTTTTTGAAAGCACGTCTGTCGTGCTGTATTTCACATTTTTATGCCTGAACAGCACAAAGAGAGACGGATATTGGATTATAGCACTGAAGCTGATCAGTGATAAACTCGTCATTCAGATTCTTTCTTATTTCTTATATTCTTTCGCATAAAAGGTGCAAGTAACCTTGAGGGCAGGAAACTAGAATACGAAAGAAACATCAAGCAACAAACCTAATCCTTCTTAGGATTAAAACACATTATTGTTGTGTGACCATGTCTGAAATTTCATCTATTAATTCATCAGTGATTTGGGGATTATTTAGAGATGAACGTCTTCAGGTTTACGAGAGCTTTCATCCCACGTCTTTGATAACTTAGGCACACAATGAAAGCTGAAATATGCAATATGATTGCATGCATTCAAGTTTTTTTTTCCTTCATAGTATGCCATTATAAAAATATTACAAATTTAGTAAAAAATAAAAAAAAAAACTTTAAAACTAAAAAAGTAAAAACTTTATTTACAGTAAGTACTAGTAAAGAATACATCTATTTCCTAACACTTATAACTATAAGTAAGATGGAAAATATTACCGTAGTCATCTAAAAATATTGTCTGCCATTATGGAATAAATTGGTTCTGATGCAGCCTAATTTATTTCAGAAACAAATCATATTGATATCTACATAAACGGATACTCAAAGTTTCAATAGCTGCAGATCAGCATTAGAAAATAAAAAGACAATAACGTCTAATCATTAATTATGATATATACAATTTATATGTATACAGATCCCTATACAGTTTTCTCCTTTTACCTATAAAGACAAAAAAGAAAAATGAGTTTTTTATTAATAACGTACCGGTAATTTAAAGATAAAGATTTACCTTGGACTGACATGACACCATCAAAAAGTAGAGGAAATTTAAAAATGAAACTGACAAAACAAAATAAACTTTTAAAAACAGCACCTTAATTAAATAACCTAAAAACATACAATAAAATGTAATATATTAATTTTTATATTTCCCAATCCAGTAGCATTAAAGCATTAAGGTAAATTTAAATATAATACATATAGTCAATAAAAAAATATAAATATAAAAAATATATATAAACAAATATTTTTAAAAAATGCTTATTTACCTTTTTAACGCTTTATTGCATAGAAGTTAATAAAGCAACCAAAAATATTCATTTTCAATGAATAGCATGTGTGTCCCTTGTCTATAATAGAAGTTGGTTCAACATGTGTTCTTTAGGGGTTTGTTGGATTAATAATCCCCTGAAATGGTTCAGTGTAACACTTGGCAAAACAAAGCTTGTCTTAAGCTTTCATTATGAGCAATAAGCAATGTGGTGGCCAGTTCATGGGTGAAAATTATTTCCCCTGCTCCCAGATCCACTTTTTTATAGTTTAAAGGTATGGAATATGGCCTTGCAATCAGGTAAGAAAACCTCCACAGATGTGATACTTTGGTCATTCAGTGCATTCACGTCATCAGCTGACCTTATTTTATTGCCACATACTGTAACATTGCTGAGTCTAGACCTGACCAACTGAAGCAAACCCAGATCTGTCTATGCATGATGGCCTTCTTTCTTACCCTGATACATCCATTGCTCTGGAATAGGGTCAGTCTGCTCCAAAGTCCACGCTTGATGCTCCTTAATAAACTTAAACCTTTTTTTTTTGAGTCTCACTAGCAAGTGGTTTTCATATGGCCACACATCTGTTCTTGTTACATTGTGCATTTTGTGTGTGTGTGTGTGTGTGTGTGTGCGTGTGTGTGTGTGTGTGTGCGTGTGTTTGTAAATGCTCTCACTTTCACTATTAAACATCTGATTTCTACTTTCCATTGCATTCTTGGATGCATTCTTCATCAGGTTTTTAAGATGTTTCCACTCAGGGTCATTCATGTTTTTTTCCATTAAGTTGATGTTTCAGCACTAACCTTCCAGGTTTTAATAACATGTTGGCCAGTTCGTAACCCAATTCCAGTCATTTTAGCATTCGCATTAGTTGTTCTGTTTGCTTGATGCAGAAAAAGTGTTTTTTTTTTGGGTTTTTTTTGTGTATACATTTTTCTTCAAATGTTGCAACTTTTCCCTCCACACTTTGTATTTTATTCCTTAAATATTGCCCCTAAAAATGCTGTCATATGCAATTTAGGTCACTTAATATTTAGGTCATTAAACATAATTAATATTATTCATTCAGTATATACAGTATGTTGTAATGTCATCTGTTAATTATGATTAGACATTATTAAACATCATCTATTTTTTTCTCCTTTATAGCAAACCAAGAAGAGGAGATCTTTTATTATGAGTCAAACAATGCTGATTTGCATTAGAGCACAGGTTTCATTATATTAATTAGAAACCTGACAGCGGTCCATTAATTTGCAGCCTTAAGGCTCCTAAGGGGAATTTGTGATATTAACCGAGACTGCAGATGAAACAATTCCTTTCAGAGGAGATAATAAAGCTCAGGAGTATTTTGCACTTAATAAGACTAAATTTGCCATCTACGCAAAGCACTACTTTCACCTTGCCGAAAAAGTAGGTATTGAGATTGACATCAGGTATAATAGAATATTTAGGATATGAATATTTAGGTCATGAGAATGAAGGCGATCTTTGATTTCATACTTTTTTCTGGTTCATTAAATTTAAAGTAATTGCAGGGTGGTTTTGGGAGGCTGTGTACTAATTCTGAAGAGAAAAGCCGCCTGGCTCTAAATATGATTACACACTGACATGGCTTAATTACATTTATTGCTGTTAAATTCTTGATTCTGATTGGTCAGGCTGTGGTGCCAGCTGCAAGGACAAGTGCCAGACAATTAATCACAGAAAAGTGGAAATCACGATATACTGTAGATAATTATCTAATCGCAAAAGGCCACAATTTACAGTATAGCAGATTATACATGCATGGTCATTTATGTGTAGTTTGTATCATTTAAAAATTTGTTGTTTTTTATTTTTGATTATTTGTGATCCTTTCTTATTATTATTTGCTGTTAACTTGGATAAATTCTAAAACCGGGTTTATAAATATTAGAACATTTACATGTTTTTTGGCATTGATCTTTGTACACCACCAAATCAAATTTGAAATTATGGAAGTGAAGTCAAGACTTTCAGCTTTAATTCAATGGGTTTGACAAATGGTGGCTTCTTTACCTGCATAAAAACCTCTTTTTTTTTCAACCTTATTTTTTTAGAAATAAAAACTTATTTTCTCAGAACAACCTCTAGGCCTTTTATCTGCCTGATTAATCATGGAGTAATGAAGCAACAGGACACACCAGGCCATCCAACTACGTTATTCATTTGTTCTATACTTTGAGTCACCCAAATTTGGTGTGTGTATGATAATGGTGTAATTAAATTAAAGCTGAAAGTACTGACTTCGCTCACACTTTAAGTGTTTAATTTCAAATGGCAAAAATGTATTTTTGTTCCAATACTAATGAACTGGGTAACTGCTACATTTTATTTTATTTTTTTTTATTTAGTCATGTCCAATTCTTTTTCCCGGATTTTCTCCCCAATCTAGTCGTGTTCAAT
>JAOVVB010000001.1:15802327-15812593 GCA_028570985.1 Heterobranchus longifilis
CTCAGTAGCGAATATGATTTAAAATGTAGTGAAGTACAATACTTTAAACAAAACATACTTAAGTAAAAGTAAAATTAGAGATTTTAAAAACTACTTTAAAAAGTAGAAGTACACAAAAAATCTGCTCAATTACAGTAATGTGAGTAAATGTAATTCATTACTTTCCACTTCTGAATATGACTTAATATAAAAGATTAAAATAAAAGACATGATGTTTATGGTTGAGTAGATTTTAGCCTGAAGGGTACAACTGGCCAAACTAATCCAATCAGAAAACTCTTTTGTAGGCCATGGTATTACAGGTCGAATGGTGGAAATGGATATGCAAAAATGAATATGCAGTTGTACTCAGGTATAGAACATCATTCTGACATCCAGGAGGATGTCAGGACCAGGGGTGCTATGGTGGAGTGTTCAATCATACTCTTGCCATATGAATGAAAAAATAAATTTTTGTTTATGTGGCACACCTTCTCCCCAGATGTCCTATAGGATGGCCCAGCTGAATTATAATGTATTGTAATTAGGCCATTAATATAAACATTTAGTCAGAACACCTGTCAAAGCTGACCAATCAGAATTGAGCATTCATCTGTGTAGTGGTAACAGGTTTTATTTTTGTCCATTAGGACAGGCTTGACTTAACTCTGAATTCAGTGCCCTTGGTGACTTTTTATAAAAACTGTTTGTCTTGCTGAACCCAGCATTCTTGGGAAACTGCCTAAATAAGTTGACCTTTGAACACTGCAATTTTTCTTGTGCTGATCAGGACTTGGATAACGGAACCTCTTTCTGAATGGGTGTGAAAACAAACCAACCTGCAGTCATAGCTTTTCTTTTGGCTTGTCCTCCACCTTCCTTGCTCTATCACCGCTGCATCTTTTTACATCGGCCTCTGACAGATGCATTTAGAGCAACTCTGACTTCCATTTGTTTCTTAATTGCGTTACAGCCGGAGCAGATTGCAAGTCCTAACGCAGAAATGCTGAATCCTGCTGTGATTGACAGGCTAATACATTGCACTGCCGGCGTGCTAGATTGAGTTAACTTACAACCATTATTGAAAAAGTCAACCTGAATTAGGCCAGTGGAGTGAGAATTGAACCACACGCTGGCCTCCGAGATGCCACTGTTGTAGGTGCCAATGCTATCCTGTGGCACTAATAATAATAATTTACCATGCTAATTGAGATGCTAGGAAGATTTCATGCTAGTTTGTTTTTCATCATGCTTTTGCTGAAATTGCTGCATTTGTATGCAGCTGAAAAAGCCAGGCAAAACAAATGTATCTCAACAGGTCTTTTTTCTCATAGAGAAATGAACACCAAACTGGTTGTTAACGCTAAAACAAAGATGGCCTCCAGCAGATCCCATTATCACATCAAAAGCTGCATGTGCTCATAGTCTTCTATCTGTCAACTACAGGAAGTGGAGAATGAGTGATGTGACGCAGGACGAGCTAAAAAGCTGTGTTTCTGACTTCCTGATATGGAAACAGTAATAAATGAAAGTGGGAGACATTTATAAAGTGGGGTTCATACAACAAACCTGGAGTACTATGCATTTTTATTTATTTTTTATTATGTGCCATTTATTGTCCTGCTTTCTTTTAGCAAAACACCAGAGAATGGTATGATGCGGTATGAGACACATGTAACATTGACTGAAATTCAAACCACTATTCCATAAAAATGTGCAAGTAGCTTTCACTATTTAGTGGAAATGTTTCAACAGTATAGTCTAGGGATATGGTAGATGTGAATTAGTCTGAAAAACTCAAATGGAGTACAGGTGGCATGGTGCAAAGCTACAGGGTGGTGACTGATCACTTTCAGCTTACTGATTTGTAATGGCAGGGAGTTCTGGAGGTTTCTCAGCCCTTTATGTAGCGATGTGCTTGAAATCTATTTGTGTGGTGTTTGTACATGTCTGTAGTTGTATGGATGCGATCCAAAGCGGTGCACAGTGACACATTCTGAAGCCCAGTTCTCACTTTCACAATAGTTCCCATGAATCACAGGTTCAAATTTGACTCCAACACGCTCTGATGTCATTACATTTGGAAAAGTAATGAAGCCCTATAGTTAGGCTTAAGGTGAAATATGGTGGTGCTACATGTCAATAAACCCTACTGTTCATTAATGTTTGCATATGGTAATAATAAAATGCATAACTCATTCCAGAAATTAATTGATTCATTGATACCATCATAATGCTTGAAAACTTTGCCATAACTTGACATGTCGCCTCACCATCACATGTCCTACTGTCACACAATACGGTGCTGCTACTGGTGCTTAACATGGTTCATGGATGCCAATGAACTGTACTACAGAATATACGCTGGACCTATTGGTCATGAAAAGCCGTAGCTCCAGTGCAATTTTTCTGAGCATGTTTTTAAAAAATGGTAGCGCATGCTGGCAAGCTGCTGATCTTAAGCTATGATCTTACCATATGACCATTCTCATTATGATCTGTAGCAAAAATCATGAAAGTGCAAACTCAGCTTCATTCTATCAGCATCCATCAGGGGTGACTTAAAGTGAAGTCTGTAGGCTGTGTTTTGTTGCAGGGAAGACAGCAAATAAAGCCATAGCTATTCTGGTTAATCATCTTTATCCCATTCCGAAACATTTCTATACTGATGCCCTCATGGCCCAATTGTTCACTGAATGGTTTGGAAAAAAAACATTTGGATGAAAATAATATAAGTCATATGCTATGGCCTTTACATTCACTTAACCTTAAACCAAATGAACTTCTAAGAGATTTCAGATCTAGCACTCCCCATCTCCATCTGTAACCCACCAAATGAAGGAATATCTTCTCTAAAGAATGTTTTTTTCCCATCCAGCACAGTTCTTTGGAATTGTAGAATTAGTGCTAATGTGCATTGAGGCTGGTGGGATCACATATGTCTCTTTAGAAGTTACGCAACAGCAGATTTTCCTACAATAACTCCAAAAAGCTCTAAATCTTGTCCCCTACTGAGTGGCATATCAGATTGTCCTGTGGCAACACCTCTCCCGAGTTCCGGGTTCATTGGTCTCCTATGCTTTACTACAACATTCCCATAATTCCCACAGTGTGTCATGCAAAATAAAGCATGAAAATGTCATCCACAGCGGAACAAGCCTTTCATTTCACTTTGCCCCATGAGGGTAAAGCTGGGGATCTTTATGGTCTCGATAGAAAACGTGTGTCTACATGATAACAGCTGGAGAACAATGAACTCACAGAAGCATGCATCTAGAAAAGGGCAGGTTAATTGTCCAAAGGTTTGTTTTTTTTGATGAGCCATTTCCAGTGTAGCGAGTGATTTTCCAGCTAAATCTTCAAGGAAATGGATGGAGGACATGACCTCAGTCTGACATCTTTATATTCATACTTCGGTTGTTTCTTTTTCCCCCCTTTAAATGTACAGGCTGAGCATTAAGTTCTTAAGTGTTTGTGTATGTACAACCATATTTTAAAAACTATGCTAGAGGGAAACATTATATATGGATATAGCATTGCTGTGATACCTTCTATGACAGCATCAGATCCTGCTAAATGTATATCCAGCAACACATCACTTCCTCTCATTGAATATTGATTGAAGTTAAAAACCTTTCTTAAAAACATTCTGTTGACCGTATGTTAGTGTAATTAACAATTCTATAAAAAAAACACGGGATGCAGAGTAATACATAAAGTGAAACATCCCTGTGGCGTTACCGTCCATTATCACCACATTAATGCCTCTCATCCAATCAGATTGTTTTCGTACCTAGCATTCGTTTTGTGTAACATATGTTTGAAATCAGAGAAAGTCTTGTGTACATCTGAAAAAGAGGCAGTATACTCAGAGTAAGCCATATTGACTACTGTATAATAAGACAATCAGTTACTTATTTGAACCTCACTTCCCATAGTTTTGTCACACTCACAATCATTTGATTGTGTTTTTGATTGTGATTTTTAGTGAGTCACTGGCAACAAATTGGGGCAAGTAAAAAAATTAGCACAAAAAAATAATTACATACAAAGATTGTTGAAGAAACATTGAAAACAATACACATTTAATTTCTAATACATCATCAGCCTAATCTCCTGTATGGTTTAGTTTCACTTTAGTTTCACAAAATCCTGACTGAAGAATGGGACCAGACGTAAGAAACACACCAGCTTTTCATCTCATGACTTTTGTACAGAAAGCAGAAACTCAGAAAAGTGTTGTAGTGCATCATGGGTCCCAACAATTATAGTGCTAGTCATCTTCAAAACTTCTAAAAGAAAAATATATGAATGCTCTTCACCAAAATCTTTTCTTATAGACAATTTAATATACCTGAGGGAGAAATAGCCAAAATGAGAGATAGTTTGAAAATGCATGACTAGTGTTAATATACAGGTTATGTTAGTCTTATATGAGTTTTTGTGGCACGTAAATGGTTAACATTTGTCAAAGATGAGTTCAGGCAGCATCAGTGATGTTGATGAAAGTTTTCAGGACAGAGTATATAAAATTAGAGAACCTGGTGAGGGAAAGACTGTTTACCGAGGCTATACAGTATGTGATAGCTGATACAAACTTCTTTTGCAGATGTTCCAGAACATTAAGTACCATATAAATATAAAAGAATACAAGTATTTGTTATAGGGTAATAAATAAAAGTAAAATTGTTGGCAAATTGCTGAAATAAAATTGGAACTTAACTTATTATAAGCAACTAATCAGTTTCAGGGTGTGAGCAGTAAATGCACTACATGTTTAACTTGAATAATTTTTTGTAATAACACGATGACACCTAGCAAAGCAAAGAGGCAAAAAGAAACAAGGCCTGGTTTCACCAATTCAAACAGCTCTTTGTTTTTTTTTAATTTAATGTAACTGGGTTTGATCATTTGGAAGGCAGTTGAGGTTAAATTCATCCTGTATTGGCTGTTGGTCAAACTCCGGGACATAAGTCCAAGCAGCCGGTGATTTTCCATAATTAAAGCTAAGGATTAAGGAGCCAGCATTTGCTTTTGATTCAGCAAAAAACATAAAAAAAAAAAACATTCTGAGCTGCAGGCAGATTATAATCTTTTAGCCTAAACAGAGTGATGATCTGTGGGTTTGTGCAGGGTACATTATCTGGAGATAAAGATAATAAAAATAATAAGGTGGCAGATATTCAGGCATGATGACAAAACAAAGCATCTTGCAAGCATCTTTAGATTTTACACAATAAAACATTTGATTTAAATTAGACAAGCCAGTGTCTTTTATATTTCGTTTTACATAATCCGGTGTTCTGGGACTTACAAAGAGTTAGAGCCAAGCACAGCTGGTCGCCTGGACAGAAAGATTAGATATCAGGCTGTTTGTGGTTTCTAGGTGTTCGGCTGACATTAACCTTGGGGACGTGTCAGCCGCCTCCCCCTTTGCGGAGGAGGAGCAGGGCACAGAATGTGTTGTCGTAATCAAAGGTGATGACGCGAGATGCCAACTGTTCACGCTGGACGCTGGCCCAGACCTGTTCCCGAGCATCTCATCATCACGCCCGTCAACAGCCGTGGTTTCTGTCAGAGCCAGAGCTCAAAAATACCTCACAGTGTGATGCATTGCTGCAGATGGCCCACGGTGGCAGGGCCCCTGGCTAAACACGTGTGTAAGTAAATATCACAGGCTGGTGATTCGACCTCGTTCTCACAGACAGCACAGGCACAAGATTCAGGTTATTGATCCCTTAATTCGACAGCTGAGTGCAGGAAAAGCCAGGTCAGTCATGTGTGCGCATCCCTCATACGCATCAACACGTTCACTATGTTTCTCATGAGTTTTCATGAGTAAAAATCGATGGAGTCGTCAACTCATGATTCACGTCTCGACAAGCTCTTAATCTCTCCCGTATATCGGCTCTCCGCTCTCACTTTCTTGCTAATGTCTCCACTCATTTCTGTAGTAGAAAAGCAGCCATTTTTTATTTAGTTTGGAGCTTGTTGGGGTTGATTGGAAATTATTTTAATGCAACATGCAATCATCATGATGTGTTCAAAGATTCACTCTGTAGAATTAAATAAAGAGAGGTGTTATGATAAAAAAAATTAAGATAAAGTAATAAAGATTACAATGTTTGGATTGGATTGTCTAATAGTGTCTATTAGTAAGTGGTAATATTATTATTATTATTATTATTATTATTAGTGTTATTATTATTATTAATAATAATAATAATAATAATAATAGAATGGACATTTTATTCATACATTCATACTGTATGTGTCAACTGGACAAACTAATTTCTAAAGTAAAGTCCAAGGAGAATCTCTGAGTCGTTATCATGTAATTACTGTCATTCTGACATGCATGAAAGTGGGATAATTCCTGCCCTCATGGAGTAATGGCATATGTGAAGCTGTCAGATTTAAATGTAATTTTTGCTGCACACACCGTCATGAAATATGAGGAAATAGATCAGATGTTGACCATTTTTTTCCTACAGCATGAATGTGTCCTTTAAAAAATGCTTAGAAACGTACAATCCAGGATGCTCTTGCTATTGCTAACGGGTAAAAAAAAAATATATTTAATAAAGAAAAAGTTTGAAAGGTCTAATTGGTGGTTTATTGTGGCACCATAAATTTCACTTTCTGGACAATATTTTTTTTAGGTGTACCAGGATTTACTAAGGTGCGGCATCCACCCTTTGTAAATGTATCCTCACTCCCTTTGGGGTATGCAGAATTGGATTGGGATATACCATCTACTGGATGGTATTTCCTTAATCCTAGAAATCTTGCTCTCCAGTTGCTTCATTATAAATGTGTATGTACATATCATATAATTCCACACCACACATCTCAAATGAAACTCAATGCAGATCTTCTAAATGTTTCACAAATTGTTTTGGTGCCTTTGTCCATGTTTCGGAAATCTCTGCAGATGTTTCTAGATTGTTGTTCTTTTTCAGAAAAAAATCATCTTTCGTTCCCAAACTTCCCCATATGAAAATATCACTGGTTTGCTCCTATGCTGTTAGAAAGCCAGTTCTCAATTTTTTTTACCGATTGATTGATTGATTGATTGAAAATTGAATGTTTTCCATGCAAGAGCTACCACAATAGACTTTTTGTCTGTGGCGATTGGTTTTGTTGTTTACATCTCTTTACAGAGGGTTTACAGTTCATAGCTATTTTTATAATGCATTTATAAATTGCTAGCATGATGCATTACATACTGTATGCTATTTATAAGAATTACCAATACATACAGTACATTCAATACAGTACATATACAATTCTGTAATGAAGTTTAAGCATATTTATACTGTAGCATTGTGTTGCCTGTGAAGTTTTATAATATGTTGTAAAGTAAGGTTCTGTAGTATTTTTTAGTTTAATAGTATTCTGTAAATTTTCGTACCACAACATGGTTTGTAGTATGCTGCATAGTTGTAAGGTTCTGTAGTATGTTTTATGCATAAGTTTAATATTAAACTAATGTAGCATGTTAAGTTTTTGGTATGCTATAAGGCTATAAGGTTCTGTAGTATGTATTTTTAGTTTAATTAGTATTAATTTAATTAATATTAATTATTAATAAATAATTAATACTCGTCATTTTGTAATGTTTTGTAATGTATCATACTATAAATTTTTAAGGTTGTGTAAAGGTTTGTAGTATGTTGTAAAGTTGTGAGATTCTTTTTTTCATATTTAATAGTATATTGTATATTGTAATTTTAAGCTTGTGAAGTTTTGTAGTATGCTGTGAAGTTATGGTATTTTATAATACGTTTTCAGAAATTAAGAGGGTACTGTAAGGTATTAAAGCATGTAAAGGTTTTAGCATGCTGTAAAGTTGTAAGGTTCTGTAAGATGTATTTTTAGTTTAATGGTATAATGAATAAGGTATAATAAAGTTTTGTAGAATGGAAAGGTTTGTGTTACTTTGTATAGTTCATAGTTCTGTAGTATGTTTTAAAAATTAATTGTATACTGTAAGGTATTGTAGTATGTAAGGTTTTTAAAATGCAGGACAGTTGTAAGATTCTATTGTATGTATTTTAAGTTTAATAGTATACTTGAATTTATTGTAGAATGTAAAGGGTTGTAGTCCTTTGTATACTGGTAAGGTTCAGTAGTATGTTTAAAAGTTCAATAGTGTACTTTAACATTTTGTAGCCTGTAACGCTTTGTTATCTGTAGTTGTAAGGTTCTGTATTGTTCTGACGTTTAAGAGTATTTTGTAAAGTTGTTTACAGTATTCTGTAAAAAAATTTTTTTATAGTGTGTTAAGAGGAGGTGATAATTGCTCTGATATAATTAATGATTACAAAAGTATATCTTTGCACATTGAATAGATTTCTAAGCATGTAAGCATTTTAAATAATTGTTAAGTTTTTAAAACATTTATTTCAATAAAGAAAACAAACAAGTCTCATACTGATCCATGGAAAGTTTATGCATATGTACAGTATATATGTATGTATGTATGTATGTATGTATGTATGTATGTATGTATGTAAGAAAAACTAGCAACTAGCGAATTTACAATTTATTGTATAAGAATATACCAAGTCTTACAAACATCATTATCCATTATCACTCCCATGCATTCACTCATGATTTTTGATTGTGTGTGAGGTTATTGCTGATAGCAGTGCCAGACTAGAGCACCCATCAGGCAACTGCACTGCAGATGTTCACATCATGCAGCAAGTCATATGATCACATACTTATTTGCATAGCAGTTGTAGTCTAGAATCTGTTGTTAGTAGCGTCATGTGCATTTCATAAAAGAATGGTCCAGTTTGTGTTTATGGTATATGTTCTTAATTTCTGTTCTTGTGAGTTTAACGTTTAATAAAATACTCCACACTTGCATCGCTCTCCAATCAATCCATGACAGTGTGAAACAATGCAAAGCTAGCAAATCCTGCTCCAATAAGATTTCTCAATATCATCCAATTGCCTTTCTCGTAAAACGCCACCACTGCTTTTGTTTAAAGGAAGCAGAGCCTCTCGCGTTCATGACAGAGCTAAAAATGTGTGACTTATCCGTGCTCTGTATACACAGGAGAAATCACTGGTCCCTCCGAAGGTCACAAAGTGATTTTTTTTTTTTTCATTTCTCTACTTCTTTCCATGGCTAGCTTCTCTGAGGCACCAAATTAAACCCATCTGTGCGCTTCCGTCCGTACAAGACAAGGGAATTAGTTCCCTCAGTGTCTCTTATCTCTCTACCTCCATACCCTGCCTAACATGCTCTGTTTCTTCTCCAGTAATGAATATCTACCCAATTTAGTTCCTTGTCTCTCTTTCTGGAAATAAATCCTCCCTCAGCTCCTTGGATGAAAGAACGTAGGAATCCCCAGAGTCCTAGCCACAACCTCAGTGCTCAGCGCTGTGACCTTAATTGATAAGCATGGTATTCATTGGACAAAATGGATCTAAAGACCTTTACTCCTCATAACTCCTTCTGCAGCATGACATAGGTAATCACAGGCAGGTCAACCACAGAAAGATGCTGATTAATAAAATGAGCTAGAAAATAGTGATTGTGCAGACAACAGACCTGCACAATTTCTAAGAACTTTATTCTTGTGTGTTCAAAAACACAAAGTTAATGGCAACAAATATTTGTCTTATAGCTGTATTGTCTGGCATGGTCTGGCATAGCTCTTAAGGAACGCATTACCCAATCACCATATTTCAACAAAATCCAAGAGCAGACGTTATAACCTACTAAAACTAAAGCAAGAACTAAATTTCTCCTGTCAATGACCAATCCAATTTGTTCACAGCACCAGTGTCAGCAGGTACTTAGATACATTGTAGGTAACACAGGAATCTGCTAACTAAAATAAAAATTCTTCAAGATCAAGACATACCTTGATAAGAATGTCATTTGTATTTGTACTTAACAGATGAGTGTGTTTGTATCTAAAAGGCAAATGGTTCTGTGCAGTAGTGTTTTTTTTTTGTTATTGACCATTGCCATACGACCGTCAGATAGATAAGTTTGTTTGTGTGGGAGATGTGTGGGAAGAGGACATGTTTTTTGGCATATATAAGTGTGGTTGTATTGTAATGTGGTTGTAAGTATTGTTGTTGTACAGACAATAGGGGTGTAACAGTATTCAAAAGTCATGCTGGTGGATTTTTTTGGTACAGTGAAAAGGAGACATAAAGGTTATTTTAAATTATTTTAAATTTATTCATATATATACAGTGGTGTGAAAAACTATTTGCCCCCTTCCTGATTTCTTATTCTTTTGCATGTTTGTCACACAA
>JAOVVB010000001.1:15824784-15846570 GCA_028570985.1 Heterobranchus longifilis
ATAGTGAACAGGTGTGTGGAGAGCGGAGAGTGAGGCGGTAAGCGATAAGAGGTGGTTGGAAGAATGGAATGGGAGTTCTCAGGTGATCATGGCGGGGCTGTGGCTTGACGTGTCGTGACACTGAAATAAAAATTAACCTATTTCAACTTTAAAATATTTAATTTCAACATTGAAAAAGTAATCTGAATGCTAATGGCACCGCTGGAATTTTATTTATAATGACAATTCAATATGTTGATATAAAATAAGCATACTTATATAAGTGCTGTCATAACGTTAGCATATTAACTTTTATGAGTTTAGAAACTTTCTTTTTTAATTCCTAGCTTTTTCTTGTCTTTATATTTTCCTGATATTGGATGTGTTGAAATTTGTAAGCAAATAAATGACAAACAAGAGAAATACAAGCTAATGTCAAGGTTATGAAATACAAGCTAAAGTCAGGGTTGATTGTTGATCTTTATTATTTTTAAAAAATGGGTTTATTGTTAACACTGGAATTGCTGTAAAAGGCATGAATCTTACTTAAGTTTTGCAAACAAACACTACACATGCAGTTGTAGCATTGTTCCTCTTCCATAATAATAGTAATTGAAGTCAATAACACATTTCACACAGGTGGCTGACTGCTGCTGTCACTTATAGTCTCAGCGTGCACTATGAAAAAGTTGTATATGTTGGCTTTGTACTTATTGTCAATTAGCATTAGTGCACTGTTCTCTCAAAGGACCTTTTCAGTGCTTTAAGCAATTACAGTGTATATCGAAGGACTTAGAAAGCAGTCTGGTCTTTGCAGCTTGTCCTCTACATTATAACTTCGAAAAAGCACAGATGCAGAAAGAGCCAGGCACTCTTTTATTCCTTCGAGGTCTCTTTCTGGAATTAAATTACAGAAGACCAAAGCCCCTGAAGCCATGCTTTAGTTGCTTTTATTAGTAGTAGAAAAGTAGTGGAAAAAAATTGTTTGACCCTTTTTGGGGCCTTTATATCCAGCATGCATATTGTAAAATGTATGAATATTTTACACTCGCCAGCCACTTTAACAAGAGGAAAACCAGTATTTCCACTTGTTCCTGCTATTATCCTATCAGGGCAATTATCTGAAGGCAAAGCATTGCATAAAAACACACATATACTGTATATACGCTTCAATTAGAGTTTAGTTCAAATAACAAAATAGGAAAAATGTGATCTCAGTGAAGTTAACTGTACGGATGTTGGTGATAGACAGACATGCTTTGAGTATTTTGAAAACTGCTGTTTTCCTTGGATTTTTACATTGGATTAAACCAAGATTTTCTCTTGGGATTAACACCAGTCTGGAGAGTTTATAAAGCGTAAAAATATCTAGAATATCCAGATAGGTTCAAGCTGACAAGAAGGCTACAACATTCATTCAAATAAGCGCTTTTTGTATCTAATGAACAGAAAAGCATCTTAGACAACTCATCAAAATCAAAATGTTTGACAAGGCTGAAGCCCTGATGCTGTTCTTTGCTGTTGTATTCCATATGCCGCGCCAAGATTTGCAGTGTTTTGCATTTTAAGATGCCTTTCTGTTTACCATGGCTGTGAAGAATGGTTGTTGGAGATATCTTAGCTGCTCTATCAGCTCAACACAGTGTACCCGTTTGTGTTCACAGTGTGGAATTTTACATTGAAAATAAATTCATAATTAAGCAATCGGTCACCTATTTATTTGAAATATAAATTATCTGATTATCTATATCCACATATTTTTTTTTTATTAAATGTACCTGGTCAATTTGATATATACTTACCCTAACACTACCCTTTACCTGCTGTTTCCAGGTGGGGGTTCCAGTTTGCACGCGCACAGAGTGATATGGATGAACCTCGTCCTCGTACTGTCTATCAAAGTGACATGTGCATTCAAATAAAAACTGAGTGATTGAATATAGTGAAAAAAATATATTAAAAAAAACAACTGCCCACACCTACGTGTCCGTCCACGCTGACCAAGCACATACTAATGTCCCACCCTGGCACATTTTTTGGACAGTCTTTAGAGGATACCTGCAACATCGCCAGGAGTTGCCACGTTCTCGCATTGTTTTTTTTGTTTGTTTGTTTTTGTTTTTTTTGTAAGAACTTGATAATGACATGTGTGATTATAACTACAAAAACAAAAGATATCCCTATTATAAGAAGAAGCTCCACCTGAAGTATTGTCCATGCCTCATTTTTTTGTCTTTCATCTAGGTTAAAAAAAATATATACAAAATGTAAAAAAAATAAATAAATCTCTGGGCTTTTTTCTTCTTCGAGCCGAACTCATGATGTCATTGTGGTTGTCGTGGACAGCGATATGAACAATAAAGACTAAAAACAAAAAGACAAAAACAATAATCGCTGCTCCACCCATGTACAACTACACTCCACTCGAGCACAAACATCCTCTTTTGGACACCATTTTTTTTTCTTCTTTTTCTTCTTTGGGATGGGATATTGTTTTCTCCATTTATTTTTTTGGTCTTGAATGGCTCATGGCTGGAATGTACAAAAAAGACTTCTAAAAGACAAAAAGCCCTGTGAACTGGTGAGATTTTATTTGAGAAGTAAAACAGAAGACCCTCTTTTTAAATGTATTTTGTGTACATCCGTGTAAATACTGAGAGGTATATTAAAAAGAAAAAAAAATGAAATTCAGAGTTATAAGGGGGTTGTGGGGTGATGGGTGGGAGATTAGCAAAGCTTTATTGCTTACACATGTTTGGTCATCCCCAGTTCAGTAACACCATCATTAAGGAATCATAACAAATGAATTTTATTCAAGGACAGTAAGGAAAAAAAAAAGACTAAATAAATTTCCCTTACTCTGATTTAAAGATCCCTCAAACCTGTGCATCATGATGGCAGGATTGAAAGAAGAGGAAAACACATCCTTAACATAGTGTACGTCTGGCTCTCTTCTCCAGGTTGTGGTGCATGTGACGTTTGGCGATTTCTCCTCCTCTGCGTCTGTTACGGTGGCGGCATCGTCACCACGCTCTGCTCTCACCCACCTGTTCTCCCCCCCTTTTCTTGTTGCATAATATATTCAGTGACCTGCATCGTGTACAGTATGTAACTCTCTCCTAACAGGTACTGTTAGGATCATGTTATTCACCGTTTATCACCGTTCTCCCGTTTCTCTGTTCCTCAAAGGAGTGTAAACAGAGTTGTTGTATTTGTTTCATATCACCTGTATTAAAACATGGAGATGATCAACACGACATGGCTGCGTGTGCTCATACAACAATGCGCTGTTTGTTCTGACTGGCGAGATCCATTCTGGCCTCGCAGTCTGGCATTTGCATCTTCCACCAATGTCTTTATTTATAGTCATATAGGAACTGTATTTTAACAAACTGACAGCTTTGTGCATGCATGTGTCAACAATTTGCCCTCACTTAAGCATTGGTTTTATGAATCCTTGTGCCCTGTGTACCACAATTATGAAAAGTTTCTGCATAATATTTGGTGTCGGAGGAACAAACATAACCTTAACCCCTGACAGGCCACCTATTAAAAGCGGGTCCTTTGAATTGTCTTAATTTTTCTTTATATATATATATATATACACATACATACATACATACAGTATATATTGGGGGATGTGGGGGGGGGGGATCGTAACCAGTAACATTTATTCAAACTCACCCTTGTAATGAACAACCTTGGCAAAATATTATCTAATTTTCCTCTTACAAATAAAAATGAGCAGAGTCTGTTTGACCAAATGAAAAAAAAAAAATCAATTTTCAATGTTTTTGGCATTAGAGAAGGGATCAGCAATGCGCATGATGCATTTGATAAAAAGTGTAAAAGTAGCTAGTGGAGTTTTCTCTGGTTTTGTGTTCATCATGCTAGCTTTTCATACGAGCAAGTGCAAAAGTTTACCCTTGAGGAAAAGAAGAAGCAGAAAAAATTTTTTTGGTAATGTTTACTTAGGCTAATGTAATGTTAGAGAGCATACACACAGTATGTTCCAAGAGTTCCAAGAATTCCCAATTTCACACACACTAACTATTATTCATTTCAGCATATAATTTTTCCTGAATATTATGTTATGTTAGTGGAACAAGGCTTAAGTACTTTTTAAACACAATAAAGCTAATGGTTGTCATTTTACATGGTTTTTGAGGACTCTCAAAGAAATAGAGAGCCGGGGAACATCTTTTTCAGTTTGTGTTATGTGCTATATTGGCCAGGGAAACATAGGACCTTGGGGAACATAGGACCTTGGTAACTCGAAACAATAGGGCGTTTGGAACATACTGTAGGTCCTTTTGTCATGCTCTCATTATGTGCCATATAAATCTGGGGATCGTAGGATACTGGGAAACTAGGGATGACCCTGATAAAAGCTAACACTATCTCAGTATTAGAAAGTCAGAAATGTCCTCACTAGAGTATTAAATAAAACCTTTTATATATATTCAATTATGTTGTTTTTAAGGTGCTTAGTGATTGCTAGTGCTAATGTATTAAAGTTTTTGGATAATACCTTATTTGTGATTTGTGCATCACATCTACTAAGGATATCCAGCACTACAGCTCCATCCTTTTCCTTAGTTTGCGTCTCATAGCACAGTTTAGCTGCCTGAACAAAACAAACCTGCAACCCATGTAGGTTTACTTACTGCCGTAGGGTTGATTCAAATCAAGTCAAATTTGAATTGCTTTCTCGCTGCATCACATCGTACTAGAGTTCACTTGGAAGTATGTTCTTACCTATCGAAACGATCACACCGAAGGGATGAACTCAGCAGGGGTTTGATTCAGGTTGACTAAACATTGCATCTGTGCGTCTGTGAAAGTAGAACAAAATCCGGATTACTCGACTATACTCTTATAAAAGGCAATGTTCTTTTGTTACAACTGGTTCAAAAATGAGATCAGTATACCACACCTTTTTTGAAAACCACCTTGGGCATTAGTACATTGTTACATAAATATATAATAAAATAAATATAATAAAATATAAAATATAATAAAAATAATAAATATAATTTAAAAAAAGTCTTCTGCCAATCATCTTCCAAGCTGCCCTTGATAAAAAGCAATCCTGTATACATTTAGAAATATTGCAATTTAAGCTCCTCTAAACACACTGTGTGTTAAAAGATTAGGACTGAAGCCTAGGTAGGAGGAGAAATTAGTCATACAAGCTTAGTAAAATAGCCTCTACTCCATTTAGTTTAAGTTCACTACATTTGTCTGGTTCACCTGGACACTTTAAAACCTTATGAACAGAAGAATGCTTTTGTTCAGTGACAAATTTGCCTAGCTTTATTTTTAAAAACTCCTCCTAAAGCATTTGTTCCATTTCAATGCCTTCTCCATTTCAAGCAGGCCCTGCAGTACATTCTGGGTCTCTTCATATATCAGTGGATATTCAGTCGTCATCTCCAATAAAAGCCTTAGAATAGTGCTCAAATCGCTGTTTAATGGCTGAATTATTCGCTCTGAATAAAGTCGATGCCAATAGTTTGTTTACAGAATGATCACATTTGTGTGAGGAAGGCATACAAGTGATATCCTGTTATCCTACACTGCTTTGGGGAGACCGATATGGCCATTATGCTGACAATATGCGGCACGATTGACTGAGGGACACATACTGTGACGGTACAATTCTTGTTTAAGAATGTATTAAAACAGACATGAAAGGGGAATTTATCGTACATCATTTCCAAATGTAATTTCTTCATAAGATAATCAGTTTAAAATGCCTTTGCTTTTAAAATGATGTCATACTGTATGTGTATTTCTTGGAAATTTTGGAAAGAGTAACACAACTTGGGCTGTTTTGTTTATTTGTGTGCTGATGTAAATCCTTGCCTTCAAAGGAACAATGACATGAAAGTAAGTTCTCTGGGAGTTAAGGAGGACTTATATACAGTATAACACACGTTTTATATATAACTCATTTTTTATGCATTTACAGCATACATTCCCCAGGCACTTCATTAGGTAAACTTCATTAGCTACACTAGGTTCAACTGCTTGTTAAGGCAAATATATCAAACAATCACATGGCAGCAACTCAATGCATTTAGGGATTAGAATTGTAAAGAAAGGTGATTTAAGTGACATTGAACATGGTATGGTAGGTATGAGTATTTCCGAAACTGCTGATCTACTGTGATTGTCATACACAGCCATCTCTAGGTTTTACAGAGAATGGTATGGAAAAGAGAAAATATCTAGTGAGCGGCAGTTCTCTGGCAAAAATGCCCTATTTGGTTCATAATATGATAGAATGGTACTGTATGCTGAAGAGTATATCTGAACAGACCACACTTTTAACCTTGATGCAGCTGGCTACAGCAGCAGAAAACCACACAGGGTGCCACTCCTGTCAGCTACAAACATTAAACTGAGGCTACAGATTTGCATGGGCTCACCAAAATTGGACTACAGAAGATTGGAAAAACTTTTCCTGTTCTGATGAGTCTCGGTTTCTGCCATGGTATTCGGGTGGGAGTCAGAATTTGGCGTAAAACAACATGAAAGCATGGAACCATCCTGCCTTCTATCAAGGGTTCAGGCTGGTGATGGTGGTCTAACTGTGTGGGGGCTGATTTTTTTGGTACACTTTGGTGCCCTTACTACCAGTTATGCCAGAGCTTATTGAGCTGATCGTGTCCATTTATTTGTGATCAACTGGACATACCATGTAACAAACCAAAAATGATTTCTAAATGGTTTCTTGAACATGACAAAGAGTTCATTGTATTCTAATGGCCTCCACAGTGACTGCATCTCACTCCAATTATATGATTTCATAATGTGAGATGACATAGCACATTATAATATCTATTCATACATTGTAGGTTGTTACATATTTATATGGTCTTTGTAATATCTCACCAAACATTGTAGACACTCAGGGAAATACAGAGATCTAGAGCATTAATTCAATACCTAAAATGCACTACATATGCATTTATGATGTGTCATGTATTAAGTATGACCTTGGATATTGAAATAAGCTGGGTATGTGTATGCTGCTCACCTCAGGATATGTGTATGCTACTTACCTCAGGACGTACGGATGGAACGACTTATTGGAGAAGCCAGAAGGCAGCAGTGTGAAGCCAGAAGGCAGCAGTGTGAGGCTTTGGGTTCTGGATGTTTTGCTGGGAAAACTTGGGTCCTAGCTTTTAAGTAGATATAACTTTGACACATGTTATCCATTTAAACAACGGTGAACACCAAGTATTTCCCTTCATGGCAGTATTCATGAACTATTATACTGATACTTTATAATTACTTGCATAAGCCTGTACAAATATAAGTAGATTAGTTACATGTTAAGCACCTTTAAAGTACGAGTTCAAAACATCATGATGTCAGGTACATAATGCAATATGATATCTCTTCATATGATCACTGTAAACATGTATAATGCATTATACAAGAAAATCATCAGGTTTCAATAAAAACTGACAGAAATGACTAAAACTGCACTAAAAGCTTACTTTACATAGTTCTGAGTTTTTTTTTAATATACAGTACCTTTTTAAAAATACATACATAGCATTTTAATACAACTACACCACTGATGATGGTGTACTTTAAAATAGTTTATTTTGTAATCAATGTTAATGATATTTTAATAATATCAAACAGGTATGGTATCATATTTACTTAATCTATTGTAATTAAACAAAAAAACATGTTGCCTAATCCATTGTCGCATTTATCAAGCTACCAAAATGCTTCACTTGACACATGAGAAGTAAAGGGTTGCAGGAGCAGGCCTTCAGCCTGTCTAAGTATCAATTATTCAGACCTGTTCAAGTGTGTTTTTTTTGGTTCAAGTTTCTTTAAAGCTTTTACATAACTGTAAGCTAGTGACCAACCCCCCACAAAAAAATTAAACCAACAACAAATTTAAATGAAACAGTGGGACAACTTAAGGCATGAGAAATTCTTAATGATTTATTGGAAAAGACAACTGTGCAAACAGTTGCATCCTGGTCTGTGCACTTCTGTATGTGTTTAAAGTTTTATATCAGCCATCTCCACCCTTAACACAAATGCAAATACTCAACACCCATGTGCTTGTAGTACCTTGGGTATGTTCATTTCCTTCATAACTCACATGATAAAATGCAACACTGATCAATGTCTATCCTAATTTTCTATAAATTTAAAATATCAAGGTAAATAAAACTGCTAAAAATCATCTGCATTTAATGGTTTGAAGTAGTGAAAAACAGATATGGTGAATGCCCTCATACTTAAAGTCAACAGATGTCAATAGACAGTCCTTTATTAGCTCGAGAGCTGTGTTTTTGAAGCAATCGCCTGCACCAGGCGGAATAACACCCATGGCCCCGCCCTCATGGTGTGCAGCATGCAAATTCAACATGCGCAGGTATCAGGTTCCCCATCCCACATTGACAATAGAAGGAGGACTGACAGTTTGTAGTTCATCGTCAAGTTACACAAGCTGGGATGCACTAGGGCCAGAATCCCAAATAAAGACTAAATATCCAGCTGACTGCCAAACCTGCTCGACCAGAAATGCCAATAGCAGACTTACTGGGAGTGCGCTTTGACATGAAGCTCCTAGCCAAGCTGACTGTGTCTGCTGCTGCTATTCTTTTCGTCACCTGGGTTTTCTTTTACAACTCCAGGGCTCGAGGCCGAGCACGGGCCAAGAAGAGACTCCCTCCTCCTAGGAGCACTCAACCAAGTCCTGAAACTTACAGCCCTTGCAAAACGGTGTTAGAACCTCTGAAAGAAGGAGAGAAAAAGGAATATGATGGAGAAAACCGGTCTAGTCAGTCATCTGTGGATTCTGGGCAAGGTATTCTTCAACTACAAAAAACAGATGCCATGGACAAAAAGGAAGAGAATAAAGGGTTTGAGGACATTGTGAGTGGAACAGAGGGATGTTCCTCACCAATCTCTGGTGTGAAACACAACACAGATGTGGATAAGTCTGAGGACACTGTGACCAACACAGAGGGAAATTCCTCACTTTTCTCTGGTGTGGAACGCAACATTCAAGAGGTTAAAGAGTCCAAGTACTTTGTGACCAACACAGAAGGAAATTCCTTGTCTTCATCTGAAGTGAAGCATAACATGGAGGACATCTGGGATAAGGAGAAGAGAGAGGAAAAAGACTGCAAAACGGGATTGACTCTACTGACAACTGGTTTAGATGACAAGACGCCTACAAGCCCAAGCGGACGTCGATCACCATGCCAGCTAAAAAAACTGGATGGGGGAGTTGAAGTTGGGAGAGAACTCAGACAGAATATGGGTCACCCTGGTACTTTTTCCAGTTTCCAGTCAAAGGCAGAGATCAAAGTGGAGAACGCTGACCTGGTAATAGAAGGGCCTGGGGATCAAAGCACTGCAGTTCGTGGTAAGATTTATGATTACTTTGTCGAGACATCCTCACAGTCGGTTTCAGATTTAAGTCCCACTTGCTCTATAAGTCCAACTTATGGATCATATGAAGGTAATTCTTTGTCCAATGTAATTGATAAACCTCGAACCCCAAGTCCCTTGCCTTCTTCCATAATCATTAGAGATCTGGAATTCTCAAATGACTCAGATATGGTGCCTGAAGTTCCTGCTAGATCTGAAACCGGAAGACTTCTCAGACATGGATTAATTCGCAAGGACAGTTATCTTGCTGCTGCTGCAGATTCAGAACTCCAGATCCCTTTCCCCCCTCCTGTAACACGTTGTCGCTCACCAGCACTTCCAAAAGAGCGTTCAACAAGCTCCTCAGAGTCACCTAAAGAAATACAAGAATTTGGTTGGGAATCCTCTGAGGATCCACAAGTACAAACCGTGGCAAGGGCCCAGTTTTTTCACTTTCCCCTGGAAAACATAGGAAATTCAGAACTGGAAAATTTAGCTGGAAAACTTGATTTGGGCAACTGTCTGGAAGCACTGATGCTTGGCAAGAAACATGGACATTATGAGCTTCAGCAGGCTGCTCTAAGAGTTATGTCAGACAATTACTTCCAGGTCCTACGAGATCCAAACCTGTACGGTCAATTAAAGGCAGGTGAGCGAGACCAAATCCAGAGGCAGCGCAAGAGAGGCAGAAGATGCCTCATGGTGGCAGACATGGACTCTCCAGACTGGAACAGAAGTCCATCACAGTCTACAGACTCCTATACAGGTAAAGGATCTAGTGGACTTTACTACTATGATGATTATAAAGACACCTGGCACCCTCAGTGCCGAATCCCCCAGGAAGTCTTCTCCAAGGGCTGTGCAATTTGCACCATGGACAACTACCTGTTTGTAGCTGTTGGTTTCCAATGTACAGTACCATCAAAGAAGGTCTTTTGTTACAACCCTATGACATCCATTTGGAGTGAAATTTGTCCAATGAATGAGGCCAGGCCTCATTGCAAGCTTGTAACCCTTCAGGACCACGTATATGCAATTGGAGGGGAGTGTCTATCTACAGTGGAGCGTTACGACCCTAGGACAAACAGATGGACCTTCGTCGCACCACTGCCCAATGATACTTTTGCAGTTGCCCACCGGGCTACCGCTTGCAACGGCGAACTATTTGTTTCTGGTGGCACACTGAAGTATACACTCTTACGCTACAACCCCAAAACTGATATCTGGAGGCAAAGCTTGCTTGTGGGAAGCAAAGAAAGGACCACAGAAATGGTTGCAGTTCGAAATTTCCTCTATCGATTTGATGTCAACCCTCACATTGGGATCAGTGTGTATCGCTACCATGTTATGGCTCGGCTATGGTATGAGTGCTGTTCCAAGCAAATTTTCCACTGCCCTTCCTTTCAGTGTGTCGCCATGGATGACGTCATTTACTGTGTAAGTCGTCAGTTCACGATGAGGCTCTTAGCTGATGAAAAATCTCCAGACTTTGTGGCAGATGATTTACAAATCCTCACAGCAGCTAAGGGTATTTTATTCCCTTTTGTTCTTGCTCTGCCTGATAAAAGCAATCTCCAAACCAGCGTCTGAGTTTAGTCAGCTCAGCCGAGAAAAAGACTGACGCACTCAGAGTTCATAGTTGGAGACCATATTAAGTTACTGGAATGCATAGTCGTCTTAATCAGAGGCAGTCGAAGTGAAATATCAAGGCTATTAAAGCCAGTAATTGTAAAGCTAGATCAGATTTAGTGTGCACTCCCAGTGAGATAAATCTGCCGTTCCAATGAGAGCTGTTTGTTATCTGAGTTTTTCAGTCCACTCTTGGGTCTAAGTAAACTCCTAAATCTTGCTAATGTCTAGTGCTACTGCTTAAAGTGTTTTACTCGAATATACTGCTCCAAAATGTTATAAGCAAAATGTCAGCTAATCAATATGTAGAGTGGAGCCATGCTTCAATTTGCTGTAATGAATAACACAAATGTTCATAATTTCCAAGATTTATGAAGGATGGAATAAGGATATTCAGGGCATGCTTTGCTGTCACACCCATTCGAGAACTTGAACTCATGAATAATTCAAATTGATAAATTATTAAATGTTAAAACCCCTCCACCTTCCCCATTGTCCTTCATTGATATCAATGACTTGCCATTTATCTTTAGCAAATTTTTAGATAAGTCAAAGGAATGCTGAAAATATGAAGGCTAAATTTTGAATGCTTTATGTTGGTGAAAATATATTTGGAACCTTATCTCATATCATAATAATCTCGTGACGGATGCCAGTGTGGCAGAGTGGATAGGGTAGCTGCTTTTTTCCCCCCTATTGCCCAGAAAATCCTGGTAGTTGTATAAATTAAATAAGTGTGTGCATGGTTCCCATCCCATTAAGAATGGATTCCCACCACGTACCCAGTGTTCCTGCATCCAGCGATGGATCCAGCACACCCTGGACCTGGATAAAACGGGTACTTGTTTGACATACTAAAATGAATGCTAACACTGACATTATCCTTTATATATTTTTATGTACCTTGATTCGTGCATATGCATATTAGTGAAACCATGTCGACTTTCAGGACACATTTTTGTCAAATATCAAATTTGATTGTCTGTATAGCATATTTTAATATTATCAAAGTAATATTTAAAAACATTATATATTATAGGCAATGTACTTACTATATTCTGAGTGCAACTCATATGATCTGCTTGGTAAGTTTCTGTGCTGTATGATAAGGTTAGTTATGCTATTAAATGTAAATTGTTCAAATAATATTAATGGAATAATAAAGTCTGGGTTATAATGTGCCTTATAAAGAAATGTGTGATTAATTACACAATGGATTAATACAAGACAAGGAATTTCAAACAAAGCTGACAAGAAAAATATAGTAAATGGTATACCATACCGTGCCTGCTTGCTCTCTTGTTCGATCTGTAACGATGGCACCATCATGTGGATGTTTACTGTGAGTCAACAGAACCTAAACTGGCTTTGCATAAACTGGAAAAAAAAAAAATCCTGCACAGTTAAAATGTAGGACCTACTAGCAAGGGCTGCAGAATTGATCTGCATTTTTAGACAGCAGGGAAAGCGTGACACAGATGGTTGACCATCAAACGTAAGCGTCCTTGATTGCATAATTAAACACTTTGATTCGTTGTAATTAAACACCTAATGGGATGGGAGTTTGGACAGGTCCCCTCAGAATCTCCTCCTGAATGAGTCAGCCGTTTCCCAGCACACATGGCCGATTTGAACGTTGCACGGCTCAGCAAGGCTATTCTGGGACAATAACGAAGCAAATTATATCCACCCTGCATCCAAATCTGGGCGAGAAATAGAATTTGCAGGCTGTTATTGGATAAATCGATAAACACGGCTTAGCAAATATGACCAGTTCTATATAGGTCTCTCGTGCAGATTCCTACACACACTCACAACAATAAAAAGGGAACAGTTGTCTTCTTACATAAAAAAAAATTGTGATAAAATGCTCAAAAGCTTTAAATTGTAGTATATATTAAAATGAAAAAATTGCAGCAAAGGAATATTGAACAGGCCGGAGTATAAAATCTGAAGAAAACTTCTTCTATCAGAGTAACACCATGGTATAAAATGTGCTTGGGAATGCTGAAGGAGAAGAAAAATATGCTATAGCAGCTTGTTAAAATGCACTTTATTGGTGCATATAAATCCTTTTTATGCAGGAACAGTTGATTTCATGTTTTTGATTTTTTTTTTTCTGTCAGAACTGCAGTTCTGACAAATTCCTGGCTCAAGACAAATCACAGGTTTATATTAATGACCATGTACTAATTCATTATCTAATTCGTTATTATAATTCATTATTCATTATTACTATGGTAACAACTCACTTATGGTAGACACACCATGCAATCAAAACCATAAACAGATTTTAGTAATATGATATAGGAAATGAAATGTATAATTAAGCAATATGGCACAAGTAGAAGTGCAGTTATAGGGAATATTGTCACAGCTGTTCAGCCATAGGCATAAGTGTGTAAGGTGAGCACCTAGGTGATAGACACAGTGAAACCTTATAGTACGTTATAGTTAATAGGCACTATTGAAACACCACTTGTTTAATGGAGTTAGTGGGCCAGAACTAAGTTTTGTCTAGTCATTAATATGGTGAAGATTTTGATAATTATGGGAAACATTTATAAGTTTCCAGACTTAGAATTTGTTTACCATGGGAAAGACTTTAGGGCAAAGGGCTTAATAACAAGAACAGTTTAGGTTTCCTGTCTTAGTAACTCCAAAAGAAAAAAAAAAAAGAGAGAGAGAAGAGAGGCTGATACGCAAATATGTACTGTAAATTTTGCACGCTAAATACTGTAACTGTTGGTTAAAATGCGTTATATGTGAACAATTCATTGGTAATTGTTGCGTTGTAAGAGAAATAAAAAAAAAAAAAAGTCAGGAAGTGAAAATAATTTACCTTAACTTACAACTTACATCTAATAACCACATTTATTAATGACTGTACATTAACACTTTAAAATCTAGCCTAGATATTTTCAAAATGCTGTTTCACAAGAAAGGCAAGTCTAATAACCGCAAGGACAATCTTATATGTAATATCTTCTTCTTTATTAAGATGTATACAGTAGATAGTATTTAGAATTCCTAATATGACATATTCCTTTTTATAAAGAATTAATATGATAAAACAAGAGTTATACACATGGCAGGGGTGACATTGGTTTAGGAGCATTTCCTGGCATGGGGTTTATTTCCAGTTCGTTCTTTCTGATGGAGGTCAGACATGGCACTCTGGCATGCCGTGGCTGACAGAACGCATCTGTGGGGTGCACTGGATATGCCGCTCTGTACATACTGAGCATGTGTGACCCCTTCTGCTGCTTCTCCAGCTGCGCTCGCCAATGCTCTGTCAGACCGTAGTTGGTTGGAGGGCCTGGGATTATGTGTGTGTGTGTGTGAGACAGAGAGAGAAGAAGAAAAAGGGAGAAAAAAGGTGAAGTGCAGGGCTCAGGACTCAGCTGTTCTGTACTGCAATCATTAATTAGCCTGCTGACAGATTTGGAGCATATTCTCTAAGAACCTTTTAACTGCTGCTGCTTGTGACAGTAAAAAATCAAATGCAACAAGTGGCAACCAACAGCGCAACAAGTTTACAAAATCAAAGCCACAACTAGTCCACTATAGAGTCCTTTAACGGCATGTCATCTATGACATAAATCGACCTGTGGCAGTACTTTAGAATATTAAAATGTTAGAATAATACAAGACATTTTTTATGACATGACTTTATCTTTTAGTGTGTATTGTGTAATTCATTACTTACTACGTTAACATTACCATCCTGAAGTGACTCAAATCCGCACTTTAAGAATTAATCTTCAATTATTTATCACATGTACTATACAGTGCAATACTTTCTTATATTGTCCTAGATCACATACTGTATATACTACATATGGTCAGACGACTTGAATGAGAACGGCCAGATCGGAATTCATGCAATGTTTTCCCTCTGTGCATACAGTAGTCCTATGTAGGATACTGATGTCATCAGTCATCAGAAGCAGTGCAGGGATTTCATAGCAGTGCTAGCAATAACTGCTAAAATGGCTAATGTAGGCCGTCTCAGATACTGTACATCCACATTAGAATCACTCACTTATCGTCTATACCGCTTTATTCTGCATACAGGGTCGCGGAGGGCCTGGAGCCTATCCCAGGAGACTCAGGGCATGAGGCGGGGAACACCTTGGATGGGGTGCCAATCCATCGCAGGGCGCGCGCGCACACACACACACACTCATTTATATGGACTGTGGAAGGAAACCGGAAGACCCGGAGGAAACCTACCAAGCACAAAGCGAACATGCAAACTCCATACACACAGACCGGAGACGGGAATCAAACCCATGAACTGTTTGTCATGACATGCAAATCCAATCTGATGAAAAAACTTGTAATTGAACAATGTGAATGTAGGCTTAGAGTAGAATAACTTAACATAAACGAGCGACATGTTGTAACACTCGGCTTTGTTATTTAAGCTAGTTACACTTATACGGGCTCTCGAATCTAACTTCCGGTATTGCGCAAGCGTGGCGGAACAAGGAAAGACACGACACAACAATTCAAACCAAACCCAAAGTGTATTAAGTGATAAATAAACCAACAAACAAGGTGCACCGAAAATCAATAATATATACAAAATATATACAAAAGTAAGAAGCGTGTATGTGTGTGTATGAAAGAAATGCAATGTCCAAGTCCAGGTTGTTATTGTTAGTGTATGTATGTGGCTGGGAGAGATGGCTCGGTCTCACTGGTATATGAAATTCAGTCCGGGAGCACGAACACGGAATGAGAGGGGTGTTGAAGGGTTCCAGTACAGATAAATTCACAACGGGGAAAAGTAATCCACTGGACACGTCAAACAGTCTCTCTCTCTCTCTTTAATTACAGCGCTGTTTTCTCCTCATCTCTCCTCCCTCTCGCTTCTTCGCGGCAGCGCTTTAAAGGCGGACCAGGTGACCTCCTGTGTCACCGCCGACCTCTCGCTACCTGAACGCACATTCTCGCGAGAGTTCCATCCGGGACCCCCACTGATTGTCCGGAGTAAAGGAAACCCCTAAAGGACCTTTTATGGGGCTCAGCTGCTATTCTTGTATCAGCGTATGCCGTATTTTCCCCCTGTAAAAAGCCCTTTATGTGGCTGCGCTACACGTTTATTAGCGAGTGCGAAAAAGAGTGTGAGGTGAAAGACGAGTGTGTGTAAACCTTAGACACTATAGCTAGCTCATTGTTTAGCTAGTTTACCAATTGTGTAAATTATTCTATTTATATTCCAAACCTTACCAAAAACGTATTTAACATGACAATTAGCATTGTTAATTACACAACTTAGTATCACTATAACGTTTAGCAACATAACGCAAAATATCCAGCTGCTACAGTTGCTAAAGTATTGTCAGGTAGTTAGTGTAGCTATGTTCGAAATTCCCTAGAGAGCTAGAAACTTAGCGCCGTTGTTGATTAAAATTTCGTACTAAGCCCTTGCTCTTTTTGACCCAGAGGATGCCTGACAGTTGGCAACACCAGGAAGTTGATCGGGAATTATAAGTGGAGGAGAGAGAGAGAAAGATGGAGTAAGCAGAACAGGAAATGAAAGATCAGACAGCAAAATCGATTTAATCAAGAGCGTGACCGGAGAGAGGAAGCTTGCAAAAAAAAAAATGTGCACGCACACACGCACATACACACACACAAGCTTTGTGCGCACGCACACACACACGCAGAGTGAACCTACTCATCTCACAGGACTCCCCCCCTTCACACATACACACACTCTATTACACACCTCTGTTAATTATCCCTCCCACACTTTCTGTCATCCCTCCTACGCCTTGATCTCTCCTTTCACCTCAGGATGCTACGCTCAGTCGCTGTCCTGTGTTTTGTGGAACATTCCACCTCAGCCTTCTTTACATCTCTATTTCTTTGTCTGTGAAAATTCTCTGGTGTGTTTTTTGGGCTTTCATAATAAAAAAGAAAAACTAAATAAAAATCAGGTGCAGGAACAATATTGATAAGCAACAAGCGCTGACACAAGCTAGCTAGCTACATAACATTTCAGTCTGTTTACGCCAACTGAGTAAGAGCAAAATGATGGTTGCAATGTCAACATTTTCCTCAGAAATTTTTGTGTCATTATAACATAATAACGTACAAACTTCCTATGGATGAAATTGAATATGGGCTAGCTAGCGCACAGCTAATAGCCTTATATATAGGCACAGCAACAATAGTAGCAGAAACAAACACCACAATAAAATGTGAAGACTATTAATATTTCCCTGCTGTTTCCGTGTTGAAAAAAAAATATCCAGGAATTTGCTTAGTACATGCTAGCATGCTAGCTAATAACTTTATTTATTTTTTTAATTAACAAAATAAATGCAATGTGTTTAACAGTGAAAATTCTAACCATGACAAAATGACCAACATTTACCTTAGAGGAGTTGGAAAATTAATATTCAAAACACTATGCTGATTAACAAACAATCTAACTATAAGCTAGCATGCTAGTGAATAATTTAAGGACAATATAAAGACAGAGTTACTGTTTAAACATGACAATAAAAAAAACGACAAAATTCTTAACTATTCTTTCCTATAGAAATTAAGCTTTTATTTTTACTTTTGGCTTGGGATGAACTAGCTAGCATGTAGCTAATAATTATTTTACGAATGTATATAAACACAGTAATAGTAGAATTGTAATAAAGATGTCAAGACTATTAACATTTCCGGGTATGTGGGTAAAGATTTTTGATTAACTACATGATAGCTAAATCATTATTATCATTATTTTTAATGTCTCTGCTAATTCTAACTAGCTAATAACTTAATAAAGGTCAATATAAAGACAAAGTGATATTAGAAAGATAATAATAGCGTCAAAACTTTTAATGTTTCCCTCAGAGGAGTTGGTAAGTTGCTACTAAAAGTGGATAAAATTATTAATTTAACAAGCTAGCTAGCAGACTAGCTGATCATTTAAATATATTTTATTCTAAGATAGAATAATAGTATTTTTTTTAACAATTGAAAGTATTAATATTTGTAAAAGTTTTTGGTAAAATAACGCCTTACACATTAAGCATTGACTGCGATCTATGAGCTGTCGCTAGGTTGAGATGGGTGTCGTGTCATAGTGTTTAAAAGGAGATCAAGAGGTGTTTTGTGGAACCAGTAGACCTTTAATTAGCACTTGATTCAAAGTCTTTTAGTAATTTAGTAAACATATTTGAGGAAAATGCTGACATTTTTTGTTAATATTTAGCCTTTAAATTGTCCAAAAACAAGCTGTTATGTGCTAGCTTGTTAGCGTAAATGTTTCTCAGGCGCCTAGCAAAAGCGTTCTTACAAATTTAACCACTTGAATCAAGTGTTGAACAATTTCAACCATGCTCTGTGTGTGTGTGTGTGTGAGAGAGAGAGAGAGAAAATTCAACACCCTCCTTCAGTCACCCCTCCATACACACAAACAATCTTTTACTCTTCTGTCTGTGTTTTGACTGACACGCCAGCGTCTCCCAAGAGAGCCAATCACATGCCTGATTAATGACTGAGGAGGGAGAGTGGGTGTGGCTTTAATCAGTCCCACTGACAAGCATGTATTAACCAATCAATAATCTTGTGGAGGGGGCGGAGCATCCAGTCGCACGTCTAGCGATTAGATATGCAGCGGTTAGCAGGTAAACACCAGAAGGGATCAAGGGCAGTGTGTGTGTTTTTATCACCGCAATTCATCATCTTCACAACCTGCGACAGCCCCAGAGGACACACACACACAGAGCACTGCAACAGAGGGCCCTCATACCTGTTATACTTAAACGATCATGTTTTTTGCAACAACAAAAAAAATCTTTATATCCACTCATAGGCCACTTTAATAGGAACACCTTGTCATTCAGTATCCAATCAGTCGTGCAGTGAAATGCGGAAAAATCATTTATACCCAGGTCTAGAGGAAGACGAGCTCAACTCTTTACAGCCGTGTTGAGCAGAAAAGCATCTCACACAGCAAACGAGCGGGAAGCAGAGCGCAAAATGGAGTCGAAAGCTGTGCCAAACTGATTGCATTTCTTTTAACATGCACGCACACACACACACACACACACAGAGGCAGTTTTCAGTCTCTCTCTCACTCGCCCGCACTGCGAGCTCCTGACCTGTCGAGACACGCGTTCTCTCCGAGCGAGGCATTAATCAAAATTTAATTGGGCTGAAAATGAGCCACAATCTTGTTCCACATGACTGACTGCTGATTGGCTAACGACAAGCGGCCTTGTGCCCTTAAGCAGCGGTCACACACCGGACGCGAGTAACACCCGCCTGGCTCCTTGACTGGAGGAGAACACGGCGCATGAAAACGCTTAATTTTCTGCACATCCGCTTCCTCTGACTCATCTACATGAACCTAAACGCTGGAGTCACACCAGATTGCATCATTTACTGGCCGGATGAACAAAATCAGACGATTAGCGATCCTAGTGTGATGCGTTTCTGTAGGGAAAGTATTAGCTAGTGCATGCACGCACACGCGCACGCACACAGCGTGAGAAAGGAGGCATTTGTGCAAAATCCTAGGCACCGTGTACCAGGCAGCGGATCTAATTTCAAAGCACGCACACACACATGAACTCTCTCACACTCGCTCCACTCCACCGCTCACCCCTCCCCCCCCCCACCCCATACTTACACACACACTAACACGCACACACAACACACTTCTTCCTGGTCTCCGGGCAGCCGGCAATTACAGCTCCCTCGCGCCTCCCTTTCCTCCGGTTCCCTGCTCGCCTCTTCTTTTCATCATGCTCGTTCCCTCATTACCCTTTCCGCTCGGCCTCCCCTCTCTCTCTCTCTCTCTCTCTCCGGTGTAAATCAGCCACATACGACAATTTTGCATGCCTTAAAAAAGGCGAAAGCTCTCAGGAAAAGGAGAGGAACGAGAGAGAGGGAAGGAGAAAGAGAGATACAGAGAGAAGAAGTAATAACACTATTACACTGGTCCAGCGCAGACATACAAACGACATCGTTGAACGCTACATCACCTTATACATCCTGACAAATCAAAATTTATAGCGGACACGCCTCCTCCACTGAAACTAACATAAAAGCCACGCCTCCTTTATTGAGACTTACATACAGAGACCACACCTCCTTTACTGTGACTGACACACACACTGGCCACACCTCCTTTACTTTGACTGACAAAAAGAAACCACACCTCCTTTGCTGTGACTGACACACACACACACACACACGCACGCACTGGCCCCACCTTCTTTACTGTGACTGACAAACAGAAACCACACCTCCTTTACTGTGACTGACACACACACATGCACATAGGCCACACCGACTTTACTGGAACGACACATTTGCAGAGGCCACACCTCCTTCAGTGTGACTGACAAGCAGGCCTCTTCTCATCAGTCACCGGTAAATGAGGAGAGGCCTGCTTGTCAGTCACACTGAAGGAGGTGCGGCCTCTGCGAGTGTCATCTCAGTAAAGTCGGTGTGGCCTATGTGCATGTGTGTGTGTGTGTGTGTGTGTGTGTGTGTGCACATAGGCCACACCTCCTTTTGTGAGACTGATACACAAAGACCACACTGTCTTTACTGAGACTGACACACTCACAGGCCACGCCTCCTTTACTGAGACTGACATGCAGAGGCCACATCTCCTTCACTGACACTGACACACACACAGGCCATGCCTCCTTTAATGGGTCTCACACAAACACACACACACAGGCCTCCTTCACTAACAGATGCAAACACTCTTAACAGGCCACACTTACTTCACTGACGGATACAAACAGGCCATGCCTCCTTCACAGTGATTGACACAAGAACCCCACCTCCTTAATTGGCACTTCCTGTTAGACTCTAACACAAATTAGCACTACACTAAATACACAAACACAGAATTATGAAACATGCTTAACATAAACTAGTGTTACAATAAACTCTGAATTCTCATTACTAGCGAACAGGCTAACTCATCTGTTCATATTCGTGAGCTAGCCTAAATAACTGATTAGCATTAGGTGGTAACAGAACACCTCTCTGAGGAAGATCACTGAATTATAGATGTACAGTGTGTAAAGTGCTGACCTGGGATCAGCTGCAGATCTCTCCGCTCTCACACGAAACCTGACCCGAGCTCAGCTGCTTTAATATATTAACACTGAATCCTGAGCGTCGCACGTAAACCCACCCTGAGTATTAAACATGGCTCCAGCGGTCAAACGTAGAGCTCTTCGCAGATCCACGGCTTAATTAGCATAATTAACATTCCTGCCGCAGGTTTATTAAGAGGACGTGACATAAATACAGCCGGATCTGTTTACACATTTATTTACAGATCGATTAGCGCCCCCGTTTGTCAAGCTCAATTAAGCAGTATCCGCTCTGACACACACACACACACACACGCTTAGCAAACGCCTTGTGTGTCCTAATATACAGTACATTGTTAATTCAGGGGGAACAAAACGGCCACCATCAGACCCAATCATCAACACTATTATTGTTATCTTCCTGTCTTGGTAAACTATAAGTTACATTTCACTAGCAAAAATGCTAACTAACAAGCTTGCAATACAGCGTGAATCGGATGTTAAATTAGCTGACAGGTTTTAATAAGACTGAAGTTAGTTAGCAAAATATTCATTTAAAAGATCATTTAGGCCTCCGAGTGGCGCAGTGGTAGAGTTCGATTCCCGGTTGATGCTGTAACCTCTCGCAGCCAGAGGTCTAGAGAGAGCTGATTGGCCGGACTCTCTCAGCGGGGTGGGGTGGGAG
>JAOVVB010000001.1:15846670-15859786 GCA_028570985.1 Heterobranchus longifilis
TTTAAGTGTGACAAACATGCAAAAGAATAAGAAATCAGGAAGGGGGCAAATAGTTTTTCACACCACTGTATATATTTGTCATCCAAAACATTTTCCCAAATGACCATATATTCAACCAAACATTTGGAAATACTGTACATGGCTTACACGATTACACCTGGAAATCTTTGGTAAACAAGACCTAAGGAAATCTGCTGTTCATAACCGCTTTCCAGATTAAATTTACATCCTGGAGGAACTTGCTGTTTTACAGGTACCACTCCATGATGTTATATCTGTAAATGGTTTCATTATTTATATTCAAACTCGCAGAGTATAATGCTTCATTTAACATTAGATATTTAAGGAACTGACGCACATGAAAGCAAAGATCCAGATTCAGATGCAGGAGACCTATGCAGGAGACTTAAGTGTAAAAATATTTCATATTTCTGCCAAATAAAATAATAAAATAATTATGTATGCCTTGACTTATTTGAAGTTATTAAAAAATAAAAGTTAATGAAAAGTTAGTATCCCAGGAGACTTAGGGCATGACGCAGGGTACACCCTGGACAGGTTGCCAATCCATTGCAGGACACACACACAGACGCACACTCATTCACACACCACGGGTAATTTGGGAACGTCAATTAGCCTAATCTGCATGCATTTGAACTGTGGGGAAAAAACGGAGAGGAAACCCATCAAGTATGGCGAGAACATGCAACCTTCATACACACTGTTTATATAAACAACATTGTGGGCGTGTCACAGGCTTTCCTCACTGAATGTGACAGGAGGCAGTGGGTATGACAGGCACAATTGAGGGCTGACGAAACATTGAAGCAGCATGATGAGTGGCAGCGAGTTGAACACACACTGCTAATGGTAGCACACAGGCATCAGGATCTGTTTTGAAGAGTGTAAATAAAAGCATACCAACATATTTGTAAATACAATTAGTAAACTATGAACCCATAGAACCCTATCCTGGAAGTTAAGAACCCTTCATGAAGCCCCCTTAACAACCCCAAGATGCTCTGACATGTTTTCACAGCTAAATCGTTGGACATGAGCATGCAGAAAGTCTCAGGATTGGGCGAGACATTGCTGCCCACGGAAAAGAAGAAGCGAGTGGTCAACAAGTTGTTCCCAAACTCAAAGCTTTTCATTAACTGGGGTGACGAGCTGTCTGAGGAGGAGCAGAAGCAAGCCGAGCACTTGTTCCAGCTTTACGGATACAACGTGTTTCTCAGTGACCGACTCCCTCTGAACAGGACGCTGACGGACACCCGAGACGGCAGGTAAAACCCCTGTCATGTACAGCTGTGAAAAACAAATGTAGAAAGAACTCAAATGGTCCGGATAATGCAGATTATGCTGGAACTGTCCTAGCTTTGTAGCTTTGCATAGCCAAATATTAATGAGCAGTGGGTGAAGTCAGTGTCTTAGATTTTCAAAAATGTTTATGCATGACTTTCATGCTAATTCAAATTACTTAAGGCTCTGAATACAACTATAACAATATCATATTGTACTTTCAGTTCTTTGTTTTGTGTAATACGTGTCTATAGCCATGACGATGATCGATGCAATCCCTTGTGAATGTGTAGGACTGTTTCATGAGGTACATTTTATTCAAACAGGTGATGCCGGTCATGTGCGTCTCACACCAAATTTCACTTATTTAACTCTAATTTGCATGAAACACACCCTAAGTAACTCCAGAAAAAGGGAACGCATTCAGATGCCAGAGGACAAAATAGAACTGTATTGTATCTTAGTCACACTGTACCATGTTCAGGGATTGTGCTGCATTATAAGTTTCCCTGATAACACTGGGTGCATTGACATACTCACACATTTGCATATGATGCAAATTATTACAGTCTGGAATAATGTACTGACCCAAATTATTAATATATACAGTATGATGGAATGGAAGGGTCTTGTGTTTGATCCTAAGCTCTATGGAGTTTGCGAGTGTGCGCGTTTCCTCCGGGTTTCTGCGGTTCTTACCGTTCCCTAAAACATTGCAGTAGGTACAGTAAATTGGTAATTCGAAATAGCACCTGCAGAACAAGCACCTGTTCCCACCACATGCCTAGTGATCTGAGCTCTATCATGACCCTGAGCAGGAACGGAGCACTGAATGAAAATTAATAAATGCTATGGTGGGAAAGTGGCACTCTTTAACTCTTAACTTTTAAGATTTACAACAATTCTACAATCATAACATAAAAACCTGCTAATAATCACATTCCTGATAGGTGTGCTGCGAAGGTGTATTCAGATCAGCTCCCATCTCTCAGCGTGGTTCTGATCTACCTGAACGAGGCACTGTCGATTTTAAAGAGAGCCATACACAGCATCATTGACAGGACGCCTGCTCATCTGCTCAAGGAGATCATACTGGTGGATGATCACAGCACTAACGGTTTGTAACTAAAAAAAAAAAAATGCTACTTTATTATCCCAAGGAGGAATAACATTAACTTCAAGGATATTTTCAGGTTTTCTGCTGTTTGTTTAGGTTTCACTGTTTGGTTTTTCTTGTAATTATTAATAATACTTTGTATACTAAAGAAGGAGCGGGATCAGGTAGTTGAGGCTCTGGGATGTTGATCAGAGGGTCAGGGTTTCTTGGGCAAGACTCTTAACCCAATGCTCTATACAACCAAGCCACTGCATTCAGTGGCAATGCCAAGCCTGGTTAATAAATATGAGGGTTGCGACAGGAACAGCATCGGGCATAAAATCACAAAACTTGCACATCAGATGATCCAAGCTGGTGACCCCTAGGATAAGCAGGACAAAGACTAAGGGGGGAATTTCTCATACAGAAATTAATGTAGTTTGTTTTATGCCCTTTTCTAGCTCTATGTTTAAAGTTAATATCGTTTGTTCTAGGCATTGAATTTTTACTAAATCTTAACATGACTGATCAATGCATGAAGTTTTAAGTAAACAGATCAGACTTTTCCATAGCTATATTTACACGTTCATATTTTTTTAATTACCAAATGGATCTGGTACATTACCAGTCATTAAAAAAAATATGAACGTGTAAATATAGCTGTGTTTCTAGAGTACAAATTAACAAGTAAATGAACACATTTTTTGTATTTATTAAAAATCACGGTGGCCCAACAGAAGCAGCCTGACCCATGACTTCCCATAAAGTTGACATTTTGAAAGGCAAACTGAATATAAAATATAAAGATCTTAACTGAGCACAGTCTGTTGTTAATCATTGTAGGTGATCTGAAGGAAAAACTCAGTGAATTTATCAACCGAGTTCATCAACAGAGACCTGGTTTAGTTAAGAAAATCAGCCACAAACAGCGACTGGGTCTGACACAAGCTCGCATTTCAGGATGGAAAGCAGCTGTTGGAGATGTGGTGGCCATTTTGGATGCCCACATTGAGGTGCATAAGCAATGGTAAAAACTAATCCTACATCTACAATTATGTCTGTACTGTACACATTACTCAAATGCCTAGGAATTTGTAGTTTGGATATACAGGAAGTAAGGACTAAAAGACTTGGAGCCGTGAGGTTATAGGGAAATAAAAAAGGACAGAGTGGTGTGATGTGACGCAATGCAAAGTGGAGTCACTCGTACCACCCTGAAGGTGGTACGAGTCCTGAAGTAATTCGTTCCACTTTGATAACACAGCAATGCCATAGTTTTTACAATTTAAAAAAAATCAGTATTATCACATTTATTCTATGCTAGGATTTAGCGTAAGCATTATGTCCTAGGAGGTTCATTAGCATTATGTGTATGGTACCAGAACTCAGGTTACACTTCCTGTTTTAATAATAATAGTTTGGGTGCAATAACACTGAATGATCTGCCGCCCATTGAAGAGAGGCGGTACCGAGGGCCAACAAAAAAAACTGAATCGGAGGAACGTAGTGAACGAGTCGGAATGTAGGGGGCAAGCAGATTAAAAAGATAAGTGGGAGTTAAGCCATTTATAAATTTGAAAACAAGGAGAAGAATTTTTAATTTGATACGGTAGACAACTGGGAGCCAATGGAGATCAGACAAGATTGGGGTTATATGAGCAGAGCGTTTGGTATGAGTGAGTATTCTAGCCGCAGAGTTTTGAATATATTGTAATCTGGAGATGGAGCTGGCAGGTAGACCAATGGAAAGGGCATTACAGAAATCAATGTGTGATGAGACGAATGCATGGATGACAGTTTCAGCATCTTTGGTACTGATGAAGGGGCGCAGTTGGGCAATGCGACGTAAATGAAAAAATGCAGATCATCATATCACATCTCTGCGGAAACCAGATGGTCCACCACTCCTATTCCACTTAGTCAAGCACTGAGGGACTGGATCCCAGTGACACAAGGGGAACCCAAAACTTAAGTGGTTGTGATGTTAATGTTTAACATTGTGGCTGATCGGTGCAAGTGTTTACTTTATGTTTATATTGTGGCATGAGCCTAAATCTTCTATCACTCCTTGCTCACTCCGGAGCTCACTATGTAGGGAGATCTACAGAGCAGAGTCGTGCGGCGGATGCTAAAAACACGAGGAGTGGCATGCGAGAGGCATGGTGCTATGCGCCAGGGACCTTAAAGGCGTGAATGGAATGGTGCCTTTGATTGCCACATTGAGGACAGCCATAAGCACACTGCTGGATCTCCCGTGGCACTTGCACTCTCAAACAGAGACAGATTTCGTGAGCCTGCCGCCAAAGAAGAAAAGCATGTGTCTTATGTCAAGGCTTCCATTCCCAGCCGAAAAAGTGATCAAAGCGAGGGTTGCCCAGGACATACCCACCAGCCCCCACGCCAATAAGAGTTGGACCCGGTTCGGCCGAACAATGAGAGGAGCCATCTGAGGAAGCTCGCAGGAGCCGCTTTCCATGCAAGCCCACTCTGCCTGCCACAACCGATCAGTCTAATATAATATGTAATGTAATGTAAGGCCACCAGCACTGATCGGTGCATAGGGCAACGAGAGTTCTCCATTGTAGAGGACTTTCGCTGCTTCCATAGCAATTGGTTTTTTCCAGGGCGGGTTGCTAGCCCTACGCCCAACCCTTCTCCTTTCTCATCCGGCACTTGGGAACCGGCAACGGCAGAGCTCTAGACCTCCGGCTGCGAGAAGTTACAGCCTCACCCGGGAACCGAACCAGCGATCTCCGGATGATAGGGCGAGCAGTTTACCACTGTGCAACTCGGAGGCCCCTTCCATATGAATACGCTTATTTATAAAATAGCACAGAGTGCAAAAGACACTAATGACAAAGCTCTGTATATTTTCTCTGTAGTGTGTTTGATAGTGATTGGCAACCTGTCCAGGGTGTACCTAAGTCTCCTGGCATAGGCTCCAGGCCCCTCCGCGACCCTGAATACAGGATTAAGCGGTATAGATGATGAGTGAGTGTGTTTGATACTTGAATACGTATAGCCAAATAATGATACTGGAATGACAAGGAATATATTACGAGTACTTTTTAAAATTTTATTTACGTTTATGATAATTTCATTAAACTCTAATGAAAGAATCCATCCCTGAATGTTTGATTAATTTGTTTGATTCCATGTCGCTTTATTACTATTATATGACTATGACATACTACAGAGGTACCGTACAGAGTTATGTTGTGTCAATAACATGACCGTATGTCACTAGACTCAAGTATTAAGTCAACTTGACATTAAATTGGACTTATCTCCATTAATGTGAATTGTCAGGAAGGACTTGCTGTATGTGTGCTTAGAACACACCCAAAGGTATTGCCCTGTTTACTGCACTAATAATTGATAAGAATGTTATTAATTAGAAACTAAATATAACTTGCTACACACACCTATAAACTCATATGCATAAGCAGAATATAAGCATGAATACCATGAAGCGGGTGATCTGACTCCTCAGGGACCCAACCCATCTTGTCAGTGTGCCAGGTGCGAAGTTTGGGAAGACCAGAGGAGTTACGTCGACCGTAAGATTCGTCATATAGACTAACCAGGTAATGTGAAGTGGGTGTGTTATGATGGGAGAAGAAAAGTCTGGTGGGAAGACCCTGGGAACAAATTGTGAATTCCTAATTTTTAAAAGCCATATAGATTTTATGACATTTCAAAAGATGTTTAAATTGTATTGAGTTGTAAAAATGTTATCAATGTTGTCATATTACATCTCTAGTAGTTGAGAAGCTCTCTTATCTCGTATAACCCTTGCAAAAAAAGTTGCAAAAAGAGTGTAAGCTGTCAAATGTTCTAACAGCTATGACTTTATTCACTAATAATGCTAACATACAGTATACTGTATCTGACAATGTTGTCTTGTGGAAATAACCATAAATATTGCTATGAAAAAAATTAGAAATTTCAGCCCCTATTTTTCAGATGCAAGGAAATTACAGCTTACTGTAGTTCTGCTATGCACCGATCAACCATAACATTAACACCGCATGACATTAAACATTAATATGGAATGTAATTATGTACCAGGAAACTGGTGACAGAATCATGGCCACCCAAGGCCATGGCCACACCCATGGCCACATGAATCATGGCCACACCCATGCCCGCTGGAACCAAAGCCCAGCCTATCCAGTCCAATTAAACAGAAAAGCCAAGCAACAGACATCTGTGAAAAAAGTCAATGCTGGCCAAGATCGAAAGGCACCAGAACACCCAGTGTACCACAAGCCACTGAGCCCAGCATTAAAAGAGGTGACAACTAAACCATGGGCCTCCGAGGGGCGCAGTGGTAAAGTGCTCGCCGCCGCCCCCAACGGTGCATGAGTGAGCAGTTTGAAAAGATGCGGTCGGCTGGCGTCACATGGTTCGGAGGAAACACGTGATAGTCTTCGGCCCTTCCGACTGAATGCTAGTAGTAGCTTAATGTGGAAGTCCCCTAGTGACGGGGAGGAATTGGACACGACTAAATTAGGGAGCAAATCTGGGAAAAATCCAAAAAAGTAATAATAATTGAAAAAAGGTCTGACCCACGGAGGCCCCACCCCACAACCCACAGCACCCAAAGGATCCAATACCAACATCCTGCTGCAAGACCCTTGTGCACAACCCAAGAGGTTTTGTGGCATCATGGGGCATCAACCTACACAATACTGGGCATAAAGTTTTGTGTTGTAATGATATGGCTTATTGGTGCATATTAGAAATGAATGTGTAACATTCGAATCTATATACTAATACTAGATCATTTTTGGATTGAAAACAAACAAGCTTTATGTTTTATAAGTTAGAAGTCATGTCATCACAAATTTTCTAAAAACTAATGCTTATACTCGTGTATCATACTCATGTGTAAATAATATGATTATTCATATTTTTTTTATCACATGACTTAGACCTCAGATCTACGCAGCGCCGTCCGTCTGACGATCACATCTGGCCTGTGATCTGTCTGAGGCCTGAAGTCCAGCCTATTGCTGCTGTTAGTTGTCCTGGGCTCCCGAGAGAACTGTCACACGCACACGCACATACACACACAAGCCAAAAAATAGACAAGTTTAAAAGAAAATAAAATGGCTCAACGAAAGCACTCAGCAAACGAAGTGCACGATCAGCAGCCTTATCGACCGCTGTCGTTTCCCCAGCACATCTTTCTCTCAGAGTCGTATAACTAGGCAGCCAGGGCAGAGCTATTTGTCTGCTATTTAAACACTCCGGCTGTGCTGAGTCAGCTTAATCGCACACCTCTAATCACTTTTGCAGAGATCTCAAGTCTTGCTGAAAGAAATCTCCCCCTATCAGGGTCTGAATCACAGAGCGTGAATTAACCTGCGATACTGTTTGCAACAAAAGCAGGCGCTTGGTGATTGTGACTGAGCGTAAATAAACGTTCCCATGAAGCAAACAGGAAATTATTTCTTCCAGAATAAAGACAAAGATGTGAGACAACCATTTGGAGCTCCAAGGAAAGAGCATCTTTATCAATGTTTATGAAGTGTGTAATATTTTTTAATATCCATGTTTTATGACTTAGATGTAAAATTTATAGATTTAATTCTGAATTCTTAAGCAATCTGAAGAGGTTCAACTTGATAAACAGTTTGGATTTGGATTGGGTGACATATAAGAGCTTAAGCAGAAGCACTCAGGTGGACTAAATCTTGTGTTGACGTTGTAGTCTGAAATAGATCAGTGACTGCAAAGTATTGGTAGGGGAGAGTGTAACCAGACAACACAGGATGGTAGTGTGTAAAATGACCCTGATGGTATAGAAGGTGAAGAGGACAAAGACAGAGCAAAGGACAAAGTGGTGGAAGTTGTAAAAGGAAGAAGGTAGAACAACTACAGCTAACATGATCGGGGAGGGTACTTGGTGTGTCATCAGGAAAGGGGAAAGTGGACAAGGAGACTTGGTGGTAGAAGTCCGGGAGTGTATACTGTACCAAGAAAGAGCTATGAGGAAGTGGGACACTGAGAGGACTGAAGAGAGTAGACAGGAGTTCAAGGATATGTACAAAGAGCATATGAGGATTTTTATGCTACTGTTAGTTGGACAGTAAGGAGGAAGAGCTGGATCTGTGGAGCAGGAAGTAGTGGTAAAGGAGGGTGCTGAAGAAGACAAAGAGTGAAAAAGCATTTGGTCCTGATGACATACCTGTGGAGGTGTGGAGTTGCTTAGGAGAAATGGCAGTAGAGTTTCTGATTATCTGTTTAACAAGAAGTGTATTGGAGCCGATTTTTAAGAACAAGGGGGATGTGCAGAGAAATAAAGCTGATGAGCCATACAATGAAGGTTTGGGAAAGAGTAGTGGAAGCTAGGTTAAGGGCAGAGGTGAGCATTTGTGAGCAGCAATATGGTTTCATGCCTAAAAAGAGTAAAACAGTTGCAGTATTTGCTATGAGGATGCTGATGGAGAAGTACAGAGTAGGTAATAGGGAGTTGCATTGTGTCTTTGTGAATTTAGAGAAAGCGTCTAACAGGGTTCTGAGAAAGGAGCTGTAGTATTGTATGAGGAAGTCTGGAGTGGCTGAGAAGTATGTTAGAGTGGTGCAGGACATGTATAAGAGCTTTAAGACAGTAAGGTGCTGTAAGGTGGGTCTGCATCAAGGATCGGGCCCCCCTCTGAGCCCCATCTTGTTTGCTCCGGTAATGGACAGGATGACAGATGAGGTTAGACAGCAGTATCCATGGACTATGATGTTTGCAGATGACATTGCGCTTTGTAGCGAGAGCAGGGAACAGATGGAGGAAAATCTAGAATTTGGAGGTATGCTCTGGAAAGCAGGAGAATGAAGGTTAGCCACAGCAAGACAGAATAAATGTGTGAATGAGAGGGACCCAAGTGGAACAGAGGTAAAGAAGGTGCAGGACTTTAAGTACTTAGGGTCAACAGTCCAGAGCAGCAGAGAGTATGGAAAGGAGGTGAAGATTCGGGTACAGGCAGATTGAAACAGGTGGAGAAAAGTATCAGGTGTATTGTGTGATAAAAGAGTATCAGCGAGAATGAAAGGAAAGGTGTACAAGACCGTGGTAAAACCAGTGATGCTTTATGGCTTAGAGACAGTGACACTGAAGAAAAGACAGGAGGCAAGAAGGTATGATGTTGAGGTTGGAAGGAAGGATAGGATCAGGAAGGAATCCATCAGAGGGTCAACTATTTTTAGAAGTTTTGGAGATGAAGTCAGAGAGGCCAGATTGAGGTGGTTTGGACATCTTTAGAGAAGAGATTGTGAATATGTCAGAAGGATGCTGAGGTTGGAACTGCCAGGCAGGAGGTCTAGAGGAAGACCAAAGAGGAGATTTATGGATTTAGTGAGAGAGGGCATGAAGTAAGTTGACGTGAGAGAAGAGGATACAGAGGATAGGCTTAGATGGAGGCAGGTGATTTGCTTTGATGACCCCTGAAAGGGATCAGCTGAAAAACAAAGTGTCTTGTCTCTATGTCTCTCATTTTTACTCCAGTCACTGTACCTGAGCAGTTTCAGAGGAACATTTTTTGTTTGTTGGCCGTATAGTGACCTGTGAAGCAATCTATCATAAAAAAAACATTGCAGGCTGTGGCAATAAAACATTTGCTTTCATTTATTATAGTTTATTCAACAGCATTTAGTTTAATTTAATATGAAGAAATGAGGTGTTTCTTAAGACTTTTGCACAGCACTGTATATTTGAGCATAATAAAGCAAGTATAACCAAATGTTTTATTCACATTTTTGCTTATTTCAAACTTAATATGTGCTATTCTAAAGGAAGATTGTTTAGTTGAATCTTTTAAGAAGTATAATTAAGTTTATAATGTAAGGTAATGTAAGGTTTATAAGGTAAGCTAAGGTTATAATGAAAATATAGTACAGTGGAACCTTGGAGAGAAACTTGGTCTGCGAGTGTTTTTTCAAGACAAGCTAAATTTTTAAATACTTTTAAATTTGACATATGAGTAAAGTGTTGGTTAATTTGGTATTTATATTTGGTATTTATTATTTTTATATGAATATTATATTATATATTTTTTATTTCTTATGGGGAATTTCGCTTCTTTTATATACAAGCATGCTTTCGGAATGAATAATGCTCGCAAGTATTCTATATAGTAGTTACTATATTAATATAATATATTTGCATACTATATAAAATTAATATATAATTAATATAAAATCAATTAATATATTTGCATATCCATGCATTATCCATAAAATTTAAGTTTGTAAAAGTAGTGAATAATGTTATTTAAACAATTACACTGTATGAGAGTTTTCATTATTTCAAATCTCAGAGCTCTTCTTCAATTTCAAGTCTGATTTAACAATCCCACAACAATGGCATATATTTCACAATAATGTCATACACACATCATTACATTACAGTTCATCAGACTGAAATAATGCAAAACATTTGGTGTGAAATAATACCTGAAGTCTTTCCTCAGCCCAGTTGCCTATAAGCACTTTTTTGGAGTATTTCTGCTCGATCCTCCAGCCCGGCTGCGTCCATTTATTATACTCCATGTCCTTCTCCTGCATACTGCACATTCACCTGTCTTTGTGCACCAGAAACTACGGCACATTTACATTTGGATTGAGGACAAAAAGGATAGCAGATCCATTGTAACCCTGACACAGCAGGGGGGGAGGAGGGAGGAGTCTATTACTATAGGAACGGTAAACACTCATTAAGAAAGAGGTTCAGATTTCTCAAGATGAATTTTGCTTTGGGCAAGGCCTGAGAGGATGAGCATTTAAACATGGATTTTAATTTTTTTTATTAATTTTCAGTATTTGACAATTCACAATATGACATACAGTATATGTCACAAGGACTACTTCCCTAGGTATAAAACAGGCATGTTAGTGTTAAAGATCATAATATTTAATCTAGAATCTTTTTTTTTAATTGACAAAAATACAAATAATGGACAATGGATCAAATCCAGAAATAGGGATGCTAACTGACATCGTTTGTAAAGGGTGTTTTTTGGTAACTAATATTAACATACAAAGTATTAATAGTAATTTCTATCAGCCCTTTTGGTCTTAAGGCTGTATAAAGTTATGGCTGCTTTGTAGAAAATTTGAATTTTGCATTTCAATTGCTGTCCATAGGGATACAGCTATAGATTTCAATTAATATATTTCTTACAAATGGTTCGATCACAGTTTCGAGTCTGTGTGTATGTGGAGTTTGCATGCTCTCTCTATGCTCAGTGGGTGTTCTTCATGTACTCTGGTTTCCTCCTACGGTCTAAAAAAATGCAGAGTAGGTTAACCGGAATTTCCAAAGAGAATGAGAAAATCAGTGAGAGCAGATGAATATATTATGAAAAAGCATGGATGCATTTTTATACTTTTACATGTGATTACCACACAGATGAATTAACACTAAACCTTGTGCTAAAAAATACTCAATGTTTACAAACAGTGGAGGTTTAAGGGCAGCTATTCCATCCATCCATCTAAGAACCTCTGTAGTCCAACTAGAGATTATGGAGGCCAATGACCATTGTATTTGTTCCCACCCTAGAGGTGAAGGCGACAGTGCTAACCACTAACCATAGTTTAATTATTTATTTCATGAATTAAATTTTCCTCTGAACCTACATATCTAAAATAATTATTTATACAATTACAAAAAGATATACAAATATAAAATATATACAAATATTAAATTATTTAGATAATAAATGCATAATTTTTCTCTGAAGATACATCTCTAAAAGAATTATTTAATTATTTTTACTATACAGAGCTTTATCAACCAGGCTGTTTAAAGGGCAAAAAAAGGGTAAATTATTTTATTTTATATATATTTTTTTATTACTAATTCAATTAGGTCTTACTGTCCAAAAAATTAAGCAATGGCCACTTTTACTAAACTGAAATGACAAGACACAAAATAGATCATGGTTTATGTTTAAATGTACTATGATATCATTGTGTGTCCTACCTGTCATCTATATTTTATTGTTGCCTTGCTGGAACACAATTTTTTAAAGGAAAAAATCTATTTGGTTTGCAATTTCCCAAATACTTACATACTGTACATTACTGCAAGAGTTGCAGCCAACCACACAACAATGACAATGACAAAACATATCGTTCTTACATGGATAGACAATTTTTTTCTTTAAATAGAGACACATCCTTTTCTTGATTTTGTCTCTATTTCCTGTATAGAAAAAATAATAATTTTAGAGCAATAAATCAGACTGGAGACACTGCTCTTTTCACTAGTATGCACCACCAGGACACTTAGAGTATTCACAGCCAATACAGACTCTAGAAAGAGACAGGAGAAAAACATCCAGGTCTCAGAGTGTCTTTATGTAACTGACAATGTCCTCCATGGCCCTTACTCCACTAGGAAAGCTCAACCAGCTCTTTCTGATAAAGAACATAATGCCATGGAAGCCATCAGGGATGTGATGCCATGTGACCTTGACTCCAAGATCCTGTAGCCTCTTCATGTACAGGATCCCATCATCCCTCAGCACATCATACTGACAGGTTAGGATAAAAGTTGGTGGCGTGAGGCGGAGCACTTCATCCTCAGCCAGTAAAGGTGAAATCCCTGGCTCGAGACCATCTTTAACTATGTGATAGACATCACCATCGTGGGTTGTCACCACCTGCTTCCCACCATCTTGGAATTCCGGTGGGAGGTTTGAGGGGTCGAGCCACTT
>JAOVVB010000001.1:15865350-15879695 GCA_028570985.1 Heterobranchus longifilis
ATCTGGCAGTGGACTGGGTCTACATGGTTTGCCATACACCAATTTTCAAAACCATTCCATCTGAGGGCATAAGTTCTTCTAGTAGAGGGAGCCCTAGCACAAAGAATAGTTTCTATTACATTGGCTGGAGGACATGTCTTAATTGGCCCCTTAAGGGGCCAAACATGAAGGTTCCAGTGCTCGGGCCTGGGATAAAATATTGTTCCCTGCGCCTGAGACAGAAGATCCCTCCTGACCGGAATAGCCCGTGGTGAGTCGTCGAGGAGAGATATTAGATCTGAGAACCATACTCTGGTCAGTCAACGGGGCGCTATCAATAAGAGGTGAAGTCCCTGTTGACGGACCTTCGCTAGGACTCTGGGGAGCAGAGCTATCGGAGGAAATGCGTAAACACGCAGTCTGGGCCATGTGTGGGCCATGGCGTCCAGACCCAGGGGAGCTGGAGAATTTAGAGAGTAGTAAAGGGGACATTGTGTCGTGTCCGGCGAGGCAAAAAGGTCCACCTCTGCTACCTAAAATCTCTCCCAGATTTAACTGACCACTTCGGGGTGGAGTTTCCATTGCCCATGTGTCAGAGCTTGTCTGGACAGCAAGTCTGCTCCCACATTCATATGCCCCGGAATGTAAATCGCCCTGAGGGACAAGAACTTGTCCTGTGCCCAAAGCAGAATCTGCTGCGCTAGCTTGTTCCAGCGGCGCGAATGCAATCCGCCAATGGTAGCCTCTCAACTGCTGGAGGAATTATTTCAGGGCCAGAAATAAAGCCATCATTTTGAGGCAATTGATGTGCCATGCAAGAAGATGACCTCTCCAGATCCTTTGGGCTGGATGGCAATCTAAGGCCGCACCCCAACCCATAAGGGAAGCGTCTGTCGTTAGCATCTTGCGACGACAACATGGACCTAGAGTGTGACCCAATATCAGAAACCGGGGTCTGAACCACATAGAAAGGGTATGAAGCCCCTGGTGCGTAACCCTTGTTTGCCTCAGGGAATTGGCCCTTGGATGAAATCCCCTTGCTCTCAGCCACAACTGAAAGGGTCTAAAGTGCAGAGGGCCCAAGAGTATCAATATGGATGCATCTGCCATGAGACCTAGGATTCTCTAAAAGTAAATAACAGTCACTTTCTGGCCTAGCTTGATGTTCTTTAGGATACTTAAAATGGATTTGATGCGTGCAAGAGAATTATGATCAAATGCGATATGATCGAATCCCATACGACCCCCAAATATGTTGTCCTCTGAGCAGGAGAGAGAATGCCTTTCTTGGCGTTGAGTCTCAACCCTAGAGATGTGAGATGAGCTAGGACGACATGTCGATGTCGAAGCGCTAGCTCTCGAGACTTAGGCAAAATCAGCCAGTCGTGTATGTATTTCAAAATACGAATGTCCTGGAATCGTATAGGAACCAGAGCTGCATGCATGCTTTTTGTATAAGTGCAGGGTGACAAGGCTAGGCCAAATGGAAGGACCTGATACTGGTTCGCCCCCGAAAGCAAACCTCAGGAACCTCCTGTGTTGTGGCAATGTTTCTATATGAAAATATGTGTCCTTCAGATCGATTGTCACAGATCAATCTTCTGATTGGATTTGAGAAACAATCATCTAGACCGTCAACATTCTAAGATAGCGGTTCCACCCATGAGGATCTAGAATTGGACGCAACCCCCCGTTTTTCCCGGGAACCAAGAAATACCGGCTGTAGTAGCCTGACCGTCTGTCTGGCAGGGGAACATGTTCTATGGCCCCTATTTCCAGCTAAGTCGCCAATTCTTGTGTCAGCAAATGAGCTCGTTCCGGTTTCACAGAAGTCCACCCTGTTGAAACGCGGAGGATGATGTGCAAAGTGATTCCTTTGAACCCAAGAAGATATACTTGGCAGTAGCTTCCACGCTGTCAATTTCTCTGAAAGGGCCACAAGTTTTGATACTTCAGCTAGAATGGGGTGGGTGGCTGACGGTCCCGACTCTTGAGCATGGTGGGGAAGAAACCTCACGAACGCTTCTTCAGCAGGTCAGCCTGGTATGCCTGCAAAAACCAGCATGGGGTGCAAGGCAGCATCGACCTGACCCGCTGACTGAAAAGCCTTCCCCACTAGGGAAGATGTTAGTGTACACGGCTTAGTGGGGAGTGTGGGCTTCTTTAATGAAGATGAGCTCCCAGGAGAGAGATAGTCTGCAAGCGTTTCTTCAATATGGGGCATCATCATATAGCCCCGTGTCTTTGCATCAGTGATCGTCGAATAAATCGACGTCGATGGCACAAAGATACGGGACGAATAAGGATTAACCATGAACTCGTCATGGAGGTCACCAAAGAAGGGCCACCGGCCACCTGACAGAAACCTGTCGTCTAGTTTTGAGCGTTCGGGTTTTTTTTTTTTTTTTATCTCAGCAGAAGCAAGAGAAGAGGTCTCTTCCGCCCGATCAGAAGAAGTGCCGAAGCGCTTGAGAAGCGGACGCAAGAGTTTTCAAGAGAGAGAAAAGGGCAAACCCGTCTCACGCGCTTCAGCCAGATTTCCCTTTAAAAAACACGAGCTGGGCACGAAGCACTCTGATTGAGAGGAGATCACAGTGCCTGCATTCCGAGGATAGCGTGCTTTTTCCCAAACACTTAACGCAGAAAGCATGGCGATCATCATCATCAAGAAGTCCCTTACATGGAGGTAAACTTGTTTTTACTAGTGCCATTTTTACTGCTTTTTTTTTTTTTTTAACTGCAGCGAAGTATTTCAAAGAACGACACACACACAATTCAGTCCTTGAAAACAAAAATATCTGAGGATGTTTCCGGTTTATGCCTATTTATAACGTCCAGGTGCACCTAATCAAATGACGTTACCAGACCGAGGTTATATATGCCAAATTTCTGGCGTGTTTGACACACATGCTTCAACAACCAGTTCGCGCAAAGAGCGTTCCCATACCGTTTTCACGCAGCATCGATTGTAGCTTTTAAATGGGAACGCAAAATGTACCAGAAAAAATATTAGAAATCAACAGATGGCAAGGGTACACTTGTTATCGGCCAAAACACAATATTGGGACTGATTTTATTTATTTATGTTATACGTATACCAACTTCAGCCAACTTCATATGCTAGAAGCATATGACCTGTTACTATGAATTGTTACTTAAATTAAAGCATTCCGTTTTTTGGTAAAAGCTTAAAAAGCAAAAAATCTGTATTGTGATTATGTCAAATTCATGTTGCAATATCTTAACAATTTTGCGTTTTAAAATAATACAACTTTTTCAGGTTTATGTCTTTTCATGTGAAATCTAAATTGGCCAAGTTTCATCTGAATGAAAATTAAGGTCATTGAAGGTGAAAAGTTATGGACACTACATGTGTCACGTTTTTATCTCGAACTGCTGTCATTTTTCCTTTTTTTCCCATGCTGTCATGTCTTCTCTCTCACGTGCTCATGTTTTTCTCTTGGCTGTCATGCTTTTTCACACGCCCCGCCTCTTTACACACCGGCATCCCATTCCCAACTAATTTCTCCCGGCATTTAAGGAAGCGCAGAGTGCTGTCTCGCTACCAGATTATTGCGTGCCTTCAGAGCCCAGTTTTCTCGCGTTTCTTTTTTTCTGTAAGTTGTTTCCGTTCTCGACCTCACTTGTTTTCGGTATTTGCTTCTAGTCTATCATTTTTGGATCTCGTTCGCTGTTTGTTTTCCAGCTGGTTTTGACCTTTCACTTTGGTTCACGGTTACGTCTCTGCACGCTCTCCTTTTGGATTTTTTGCTTCGCTGACTGACTCATTGGCTTTGAACTCTCGCACTGGCTCACAACAGTGTCTTTACTCGCTCCCTTTTTGATTCACACATCGCTGACTGATTTTACTGGCTTTTCGACCTGTTGTACCGGCTCTGAATTACGTTACTAGGATTTTTCCCCCAAAACACGAAAGTGCTCAACTGCCAGCATGCCACACCTCCCTCATTGAAATCCACGTCTGAACCACGCCCCTTTGGCGCTGTAAATCTGCACTTGGGTCCTGCTCCTCTAGCTCTCTTCATCTCTCTGCCCCGTCTGACAACATGAAATTATACCTAGCAAATGTGTATGCATATTTACAAACTCATTGATCAGGAGATAAGAAGCAATAAGTATGATGAGTATCATATGATCCTATCTGAAAATTCACTTTTCACCCTAGGTGTGTCACAGTCACGCCAGGCTCCAAACCAAGTCAGATACAATGCGCTCCATCTCCGGAATACTAATTACCGCCACCTGATGTCAATCTCTGCACTCCTATAAAGACAGACACAGCACTCAGCGTCCGGGCTTGTATTCGAGAAAGTGGACCAACACTATGAGATTCCAAGTAAGAAGCGTTTTAATTACCTGACTTCTTACCTGTGCTCCTTGTGTTTCCTAGAAGTGTCCCTGTTTGTTTTCCCTCGTCCTTGTCTCCGTGACTTCGTGGTGTGTGTCCGTCGTACTCCAAGGTATCTCCCGAATCAACTGTTCGCCACTCGCGATTTCCACAAAGGAACAAAAAAAGGAAACATCAGTCCACGTATCTCATTCAATGGAAGTAACCTTTGATATAAGTCTTACCTGATAAGCATTGCACCTCTTGAAAACTGCCGTTGATTCTCATCCTGTCAGTAAACATAACTCATTCTTATACTTGCCTACCTGTGTGAGTCCGTCTTTGTTACAGAAACCCGGACCCTAACAACAACGAGGATGAATGAGGCATACACGCGCTGTGGAGCAGTTATGCCGGGTGTTTGCTACAACACCGTCGCCATTACAGAGCGCATCCACCGGCACTCCGAGTGCTTCTTCTGCGCCCCCGACATTCAGTCCCATGGCACCACCAGTGCCCTTCTCTGGTTCGGCGGGGAACTGCAAGGGATTTTTACTACAATGCTCTCTCACATTCGCCATGCAACCTTCAAGTTACCCAAATGATCAGGCTAAAATCGCATATATCATCTCCCTTCTGTCTGGACAGGCCTTGCAGTGGGCGGAGTCGATCTGGTCAAAGGCGGGACCATTGACTGCTTCCTACGACCTCTTTGTGGCTCATTTCCGGGAGATGTTCGAGCGGACTGACAGTGAGGGGTCGGCAGGTGAACAGCTCTACCACCTGAAACAGTGGAATCAGCCAGTACAAGATTATGCGCTAAGGTTCCATATGCTAGCTGCCTTAAGCAGGTGGAATGAGCAGGCTCTCCTCACTACTTATCGTCAGGGGCTGGAACCAAACCTGCGGCTCATGCTTGCGACCCATGACGATGCTATCGGGCTAGAACATACAGCTCTCCATCCATTGTGCGGCACGTCTCGCCTCCTGCCACCCCAACAGAAAGAACCCTGCAGACCTCCTCCTCAGTCAACCGCAGACATCTGGGCTTCCCGAACCGGGAATGGAATCCATGCAGCTGGACAGAGGTCGTATCTCAACCGAGTGACAGAGAAGGCTGACCCAGAGTCTCTGCCTGTACTGCGGTAACCCGGGGCACCTCAGCCGTGAGTGCCCCATTCGTCCCCCTTGGCATGTGGTGAGTACTATGTCCACTAACATAGAAAGATTACAACCTCTCACCACAAATGTACGCCTTACTGCTTCCCACGTTACTGTTGCATCTCTCCTCAACTCTGGATCAGCCGGAAACTTCATCTCTGGAGACCTGTGTCGACCTCCTCAAAATCCAGACCACTCGACAGAAAAACCATTTCAGGTACAGTCAATAACTGGGAAACCCCTGTCCAAGAAGTCCGAGCATCAATACGCCGGTCCAGTGACACTACAAATAGGCCTGTTCTACCAGGAGGAAATCACATTTTTGGTTCTAAAAGAATACAACTCTGATGTCTTCCTAGGACGTCCGTGGATGATTCAAAATGATAGAAAGTCCATTGGAACAGTCCGTGGAGGTTCCCCCTCAATACTCCTCATTCGCCGATGCATTCTGTCCAAAGAGAGCAACTCAGTTACCACCACATCGACTAGGGGACTGTGCGATTAACCTGATTCTGGGCGAACCACTGCCTCGTGGACGTATTTAACCTCTCTCAATCCCCGAAAGGAAGGCCATGAATGAATATATTGCTGAAGCTCTCCAACACGGCTACATCCGACCCATCTACTTCCCCTGCTGCCTCCAGCTTTTTCTTTGTGGCCAAAAAGGATGATGGATTAAGGCCTTGTATCGATTATCGTACCCTAAACAAAGCCACTGTAAAGTTCTGATACCCGTTACCCCTGGTACCAGCAGCCTTAGAATGTCTCCGTGAGGCTACCATCTTCACAAAGCTGGATCTCCGCAGTGCATACAATTTAATCTGCATCAGAAGGGGAGATAAATGGAAGGCGGCTTTCGTAACACCTACAGGGCATTACGAATACCTAGTGATGCCATATGGCCTGGTCAACGCCCCAGCCGCCAAAATTTCATGCATGAGACCCTCCGTGACTTCCTGCATCAGTTTGTTATTGTCTACATCGATGACATCCTAATATTCTTCGAATCCGAACATCGACAACATGTCACAAAAGTATTCCAATGACTGCGTCAGTTCCAGCTCTTGCTCAAAGCCGAAAAGTGTTCGTTCCACCAATCATCTGTCAAGTTCCTCGGCTGCATCATTGACTAAGGGGGCTTTGAGGATGGACAAGGTAAATGTTTCCACGATTTCCACCTGGCCAGAACTTACTACCATCAAGGAGTTACAACGATTTCTGGGCTTTGCCAACTTTTATAGAAGATTTATAGTGAATTACAGCAAAATCGCAAGCCCATTAACTTAAACCCACATTGTAGAAATGGAACCCAGAAGTCACCTCTGCATTTCAACAGCTCAAGTAAACCTTTACTTCTGCACCGATCCTCGTTCATCCTAATCCAGAGCTCCCGTTCGTGGTAGAGGTGGACGCGTCGACTACGGGGGTGGGAGCCATTCTTTCCCAACAACAGGGGAAGCCGCCTAAGCTTCATCCCTGTGCCTTCTTTTCGCGGAAATTCAACCCGACAGAAAGGAACTATGACATCGGAAATCATGAGTTGCTGGCCATCAAAATGGCCCTGGATGAATAGAGACATTGGTTGGAGGGAGCTGCCCACCAGAAAATTTTTGTCAACCTCATCCACTGGGAACATCCACCATCAGTATCAGAGCCTGCTCCTGATGCTCCACCAAACTGCCCCCCAGACCGTAGGTTTGTCCTGGAAGGTGATCGTAATGCACTCATCCACTCCATTCACACGTCACTGGGCACTGGACACACAGGGATTGACAGCACTCTCTCACTGCTACAGGATCGCTTCTGGTGGCCCAACATGGAGAGGGACGTAAGGAGGTATGTCAATGGATGTGCAGAATGTGCTATGTCTAAGAGCCCCTGACGTTTACCCGCCGGAAAGATCATGCCACTGCCTATTCCTCAACGCCCATGGTCGCATGTAGGAGTAGATTTTCTCACTGACCTACCCGATTCGGAAGGCCATCCTTGAATATTTGTCATCGTGGACAGATTTTCTAATGGATTCTGATTGATCCCTCTTCGAGGCTTAACAACAGCAATGGAAACAGCAAAACTCCTCTTCAACCAGGTTTTTCGCTACTTTGGCATTCCGGAGGACATCATCTCGGTTCGAGGTCCCCAGTTAATATCCAGAGTCTGCCGAGGTTTCTTCCGACTCCTAGGTGTGACCATGAGCCTCAGGATATAACCCTCAGAAAAATGGGCAGACAGAGCGAAAGATCCAGGAAATCGCCCGCTTCCTTCATACCTTCAGCCATGGCCACCAGAACACCTGGAACCAGTTCCTAGGCTGGGCCGAGTACCAACGAGGTTACCAACCTCCGTTATTCCCTTGGACCGGCGAACCATCATACCTTCCTGTGGTCGACAGCTGGTTCTGGGAGAGTGAGAGAGTCTGGGAGGACGCTCATCACCATCTGCAGCGAGCTGTACACAGACACAAGAACAACACTGATCCATGTCGATCCATCGCACCAAATTTCCAACCAGGAGACAAGGTATGGCTCTCGACTCGAGACATGTGTCTACATCAGCCCTACAAGAAGCTCCATCTCAGGTAAGTCGGCCCCTTCATAGTCCTGGAGCAGGTAAATCCGGTAACATATAAAGTACAATTACCTCCACACTATCGAATGCACCCAACTTTCCACGTCTCACTCCTAAAGAGATATCTAAATCCTGTCATTTCTTCAACAGAGCCTGGCCCAGAAGAGGAAGTGCCCCCTCCTCCGATCACAGTGGATGAAGGCACCCTCTTTCAGGTCCAAGACTTCCTGAACTCTCGCCGCCGTGGTGGTCGTCTGGAGTGATCTCCTGAATACTAATCACCGCCACCTGATGTCAATCTACACACTCCTATAAAGACACACACCATTCACAGCACTCAGCATCCAGGTTCGTACTCGAGAAAGTGGACCGACACTCTAAGATTCCAAGTAAGAAGCGTTTTACTTACCTGACTACTTACCTGTGCTCCTTGTGTTTCCTAGAAGTGTCTCTGTTTGTTTTCCCTCGTCCTCGTCTCCGTGACTTCATGGTGTGTGTCCGTCGCTACTCCAAGGTATCTCCCGAATCGACTCTTCGCCGCTCGCGATTTCCACAAAGGAACAGAAAAAGGAAACATCAGTCTACGTATCTCATTCAATGGAAGTAACCTTTGATATAAGTCTTACCTGTTAACAATAATTATTAATATTCATATTATTTATGTTCAGCCATTTTAGCATTTGTACATTTATTTTTGCATTTGGATCATTGGCTCATAGTTTAAAGTTAATTCTTTCTGACATTTTATGACATCAATTGGGACAAATATACGACCACTTACTAAATGTGCTGTAAGTCCAGGTGAATTTATGCCTTTAATTTACCACAATATTCGTGGTTTATCATAAATAGATTTATTATAAAAAAATGCAAATCCAAAAAGAGAAAAATGATTAAAAATATATTCCCTGGAAATGGTTATTAAGAAGTGATTAAGCATTTTTAACTTCCTACGTGTGGTTACCACAGACAAGAATTAGCACATTACTTTTGTTTAATTGAACCCTTATAAATATAATATGTAAGTTCATACAGTACATAAGGCTGCTCATAATTGGGATATGGATAGATCCTTAATAAATGGTTTGAGGCCGTATTATTCTCAGTACGAGAGGTTCACCAAAGCCTGCACAGGGTTCTCCTAGTTTGAATTGCTAGATGGGTGCAAGCCTCTGGGTGCGTCATTATACAAAAATCTGAAAATTGCAATTCAGTACTCTCTTGACCTGATAGCAAAATTCTACAGGTCCCCTTGACCCCCATATCCTGTAAAAACAGGCTTTTTGAGCCCTAGTGACATTCCATCATCTCATGGAAAGAATCTGTCATATGCATGCTGCTTAGGCTTTTATTTAGGTAAAGTTTTACACTGGGCTAGTCTTATAGGCTCCTGATCTTTTCCTCCTTTGTTTTGCTCACAGAAAGGCTATGGGCATCATGCTGAACATTAGTTACAAGCTGTCAGTGCAAATGATTAAATACTGTGCCTATAAGGCAGAGTGTCTGACCATCAACTGGCTGTGCCTCAGCCTTTGATACTAGGATGCACCTTCACCTTACGTTTGCTCCATTGGTTTCACCACAAGATGCTAAGGCCTATTTTTTCTAACAAGGATTCTGTGTTTTATTGAGTGGTGGAAAAGATCAAGAGGGGAAAGACAAGTGCTATGAGAGAAAGAGAGAGAGATGTGTGTACCTCAGACCTGAGTGTATCTGTGTGTCTGGGTCAAAGCGAAGACTGTGAAGAGGAATAAAAGAGCCTGTTTAAGTTGTCTCAAGCCTGACTTCCATCTCCCCTCAGAAAGTGTCTCTCTCTCACACACACACACACACACACACACACACTTGAATGTTTTCATATGTTTTCATTTCGGCTCCATCCCTAAAGGAATTATTTATGCAGAGCTTCATCAAGCTATTTGGTTAAAAGACAAAATTAAGGTAATTTCTTGTTTTTCCTTAGTTCAATTTAAGTCTTACTGTCACAAAATGTGAGCACTACACACCAAGGACTGCTCACTTAAATGAAAGGATAGACGCATACCAAAGTAGATTGTGGCTTAAAAATGTTTAAGTAAATTATGATATAACTGTGGTTTTTACCTACCCTCTGTATTTTATTCTTGCTTTGGTGGAACACAATTCCGTTATTGTTAAAGTATTGTCAACATTACATCAGGAGGTCCAGAAGGATTTAAACAAGTCTCGAGGTAACACATTCGGAGTTTCGGTGCTTCACAAAAAAAGAGATAGAGAGCATTCATATGTGAACACTTTATTGCTTTGTATGATGCAATGTGTGTTAATATCATTGTTATGTGTTTTATACAAACGTGATTTTTGCACAATAATCAACTCCACACTGCCATGACCTCTGACTGAAAATCTTTCTATAAACTATTATTGACAATTTGAAACAGCTTTCACTTTTTTCCTCTGTGTAAGGCAACATACTGAAAGTCTTGTGTCAACCAATACAGACTCAGTGGGAAAAAAAAGGATTACAAGACTCAGAGCGTTTTTACATAGCTGACAACTTGCTCCATGGCCTTCACTCCAGCAGGAAAGGTCAAGATGCCATTCCCGAAGAAGCTCATAATGCCATGGAAGCCATCAGGGACATGATGCCATGTGACCTTGACTCCCAGGTCCTGTAGTCTCTTCCTGAACAGGATCCCATCATCCCTCACCACATCATACTGACAGGTTAGGATAAAAGTGGGTGGCGTGAGACGGAGCACTTCATCCTCAGCCAGTAAAGGTGAAATCCCTGGCTCGAGACCATCTTTAACTATGTGATACACTTCACCATCGTGGGTTGTCACCAACTGCTTCCCACCATCTTGGAATTCCGGTGGGAGGTTTGAGGGGTCGAGCCACTTGCTGTAGTGCAGTTTTAACTCGGCAGGAACATGTCTGCCCTCCAGCACATCCTGGCACACAGACATGTCACCATTTAGGTACTGAAGAAAGTAGAAAACTGCACGGGCGCGGGAGACTACAGGCACGGCGTGGTACTGCCGATAAGAGGGCAGGTTAAAGTCAGCCATCTGCAGTGGTGGGTAGATGAGGACGAGGCCACAGGGCGATGGCAGATACCCATCCAGGCTTGTAGCCAGCCTCTGGCTGACAGCAGCTGCCAGATTACCGCCTGCACTGTCTCCTCCCAGTGCCACACGGAGCGGGTCCACATTGAACTCAGCCGCCACAGACAGGAAATGACGCGTAGTGAGTTCGCAGTCATCTAGTGCTGCAGGAAACCGGTGCTCAGGAGCGAGTCTGTAACTGTCAGGATAACAAAAAGCACAATGCTTTTCTATACTTTCTCAACAAATGCATGAAAAATATATACCACAATATATGATTATATATAGAAATAAAAGAAAGGTTTTGTTTGTACATTGGTCAGAAATCGCTCTTTCAATGATATCTCTACGTTTTTTACATTGGAGGACCGGAAACCGCTGAAATAACAGCGCTGAAGTGGTAGACTGTAAATGAATTTCTGTGTGCTAGAGGCAAAAATTTATCTTTATTTAATGTTATTTTTCGACTTCTTATCTGTGATCACTCTCTGATTTACTGAAATAGGAGTGTATTTGGCCAACGACACACGAAGTACAACTTAGCGAAAACAAGCCGTAATATACTCAACCTTACAACATTTTATTTCTTTGTATTAATAAGTTAGGCAGAAAGTTCTGCTGTACAGAAAGACAGGGAGACACCTACTTGGGCTTCAAACTAAAATAATATCATTAAATTTAATTAAAGATGATCAGCTTATTTTTAGCTTTAACTTTTTAACCATTTATACAAACCCATTACCCATCAGGACGGATACTTACACTAGTTAAATATATATAACAAAACGATTAGCTTTAAATAACACATACATTATTTTTTTATTTAGATAAAAATGACCAGATTTTTTGTTTCTTACCCCACAGACACGACCACAGTATCAGTCTCTTTTGTAATGTGCCGGCAAACTTCATCATACAATTCTAAAAAAATTTGGAAAAAATGCAACATTACTGACTACTTAGACAAACAAATAAAACAAACAAACAAGCTGTGTGTCTCACTGATGCTGCCAACAACCCATCCTCCTCCATGATAATACAGGAGTCCTCGTCTTTTGTTCTGTGAGACAGCTGTGGGCTCGTAGATCCTCACTGGCACTCCAGAAAAGGTAGAGTCCTTAATGCGGAGGCCGGCAGAGGGGGGGTGTTGACGGCCAATTGCACGATCCATACACCATCGAGTAAAATGCACTTGATGACATAAGCCCAGGCGCTCCAGGATTCGACCCTGACACAACATTTATCAGAAAAGGAAAAAAAATTTTTTTTATCCCACAGTGTAAGTAAGACTTGAGGGCAGGCGCATATGAACATATGAAAGTTGCGTTATGAATTACGGTATTACCTAGACATTTTTAGAATCTGTGTGCATTAGTTATCTAACTAATATTATTATATAATATGGTAAAAAAAATATGTAGACACATGACCATCACAGTCATATACAGTATATGCGAATTAAATTTTAAAAGTTTCAAATACTATGAATCATTTGTCACTTACCACTTCATCTATCACCTATACCGTGGATCTCATTGACCTAAAAACACTAGCATTCTAGCTAGAATTGCTAGCATTAGCCAACTGCAAATGTGTTATTTAGCTCAAAAGTAAAGAATACCTTGGCCGGGGCAGCAGTTAATTTCAATTTGCTTCAGCTGCAGTCAGAAAGTAATATACACTCAATATTTTTCCGAAGCAGGATGATTGTACAACATACATATTAAAGAAAAAAACAGGAATTTGGTGAACAAGTTTAATTTATTGGGGGTTTTCAACCACATTATCACATAACTATCACATAACTAGCATAACTAACATATATACAGTTAACAAATCTAGCATCTAGATTTGTTAACTGTATATAATGAAAATAATTCAATGTCAACATACAGCACATAATAAAAGATCAACATTTGATGTCATAATTTAGCGCTATAAAAGTGTACATTATTAGGAATACTGGTTATTTGTTGAATCATTTTTATTCCTTTTCCTTTTTTTGTATGAAGCTCAAAGGGGTTTTAGGAATTTTTTGTTGTTGTTGTTTGCTTGTTTGTTTTAGGGTAATTCAGTTTTGTTTATACCAAAGGGCATATTTAATGAGGGAAAAGATATAGACATGTTTCTAATCCATTCGGGATAATTTATGGAACAATAAAAGCATTAAAGGTTGTATTACTCTAAATTTTTTGCAGACAGATCAAAGAATAATGACTGGACATGGTTTTGACCTTGACCTGTTTCAGTGTGATTACACATTAATCTGTTTCATTTTATTCAATGCACCTGACTGTTATCATATCAAGATTACCAAATGTGATCAACATTAACATTTAAAAGTTTACAGGTTATAAATTTAATAATGGATGCTTGATTTGTTTAAAATGGGAACAATGAAATAATCATCCTACTTTATTTTTGTTCAGAACGTATTCACTCAAAAGGACTTTGTATTAAGCACTGAGTTATTCGATAACTCGGCCTTTAGCACAAATACAAACCAGGAAAAAGAAAGATAAGCATTATGGTAATGTACAACTGGGTTCAACAAGAGGATTTAAACTGTAATGACTATTGTGATGTAATGACTATATACTGTAGAAAATATGCATTACATACTTTTTTCAAGAACTTATGGTGATAGAAATTTAAGAACCATTAGCAAATCACAATGTACACACTCACCACAACTGCTATGCCAACCATAAAACAGTGCACAAGGTGAAGTCTTCCACGATTACTTAGTCCTGGAGGAATTTCAACGTTCATTAACTCAGAAAACACCAATCCGATTACCAAAAGGATTACCAAATTACAGCCAGAGCAGCGAAACCAATCATCAGATTAGCAGTTCCTATGTACATGACTTGAAGTGAAGCGTTCAACAGCTCAAACACCTTTCTGACTTAAACAACTGCGTTAATGATATATTGAGTCTTGCACTATCCCACCAGTGCCAGATGTCCTCCAAATGACCTTCAGGGCTAAATAACCAATTTCAAGGACTATTGAAGCAGCTTTTTGCATAGAATGTTTTTAACAGTGCACTTTTAGCTTAAGGTTGCTCCTATGTTGCAACTTTATTGCAACACCCTGTGTACAGTTAGGACAAAATGAGGAACATTTTTTATATGCAGCTTTATTCAAGAGATTTGACATTTTCATACATGGTCAGTCAGACAAGAACAGAAATCTGAGGC
>JAOVVB010000001.1:15881802-15906056 GCA_028570985.1 Heterobranchus longifilis
AGACGCTCCAGGATTCGACTCTGACAACATTTATCAGAAATGAAAAAAACTTTTTTTTTTATCCCGCAGTGTAAATAAGACTTGGAGGCAGGCGCATATGAGCATATGAAAGTTGTGCTATGAATTACGGTATTACCTAGACATTTTTGGAATCTGTGTGCATTAGTTATCTAACTAATGTTATTACATAATATAAACATTAAAAAAAAAAAATTTTAAATACTATGAATCATTTGTCACTTACCACTTCATCTATCACCTATACCGTGGATCTTATTGACCTAAAAATACTAGCATTCTAGCAAATATGTTATTTAGCTAAAAAGTAAAGAATAGCTGGGCCGGCGCAGCAGTTAATTTTAATTAGCTTCAGCTGCAGTCAGAAATGAATATATACTCACTTTTTCCGAATCAGGATGAATGTACAATATACATAATAAAGAACAAAAACAGGCATTTGGTGAACAAGTTTAATTTATTGGGTGTTTTCAACCACATTATCTAAGTACTTAGCATAATCTAGATTTGTTAACTGTATATAATGAAAATAATTCAATGTCAACATACTGGACATAAAAAAGATCAACATGTGATGTCATAATTTACAGTAGCACTATAAAAGTGTACATTATTAGGAATACTGTTCATTGTTGAATCAGTTTTCTTCCTTTTCCTTTTTTTGTATGAAGCTCAGAGGGCTTTTAGGAATGTTTTTTTGTTATTTGCTTGTTTGTTTTAGCGTAATTCAGTTTTGTTTATAGTAAAGGCCATATTTAATGAGGGAAAAGATGTACACATGTTTCTAATCCATTCAGGGTAATTTATGGAACAATAAAAGCATTAAATGTTGTATTACTCTAAGTATTCCTCTAAATTTTAGCAGACAGATCAAAGAATAATGACTGGACATGGTTTGGACCTTGATCTGTTTCAGTGTGATTACACATTAATCTGTGTCAAGATTACCAAATGTGATCAACATTAATATTTAAAAGTTCACAGGTTATACATTTAATAATAGATGCTTGATTTGTTTAAATTTGTTAAAATGGGAACAACGAAATAATCATCCTTCTTTATTTTCATTCAGAATGTATTCACTCAAAAAGACTTCAAGCTTCAAGCACTGAGTTATTCGATAACTCGGCCTTTAGCACAAACACAAACCGGGGGAAAAAAAGATAAGCATTGTGTCACATTTCAAATGTTGAGACTCAGAGTAATGCACAACTGGGTTCAACAAGAGGATTTAATCTGTAATGACTATTGTAATGTAATAACTATATGCTGTAGAAAATATGCATTACATAAAGTTTTCAAGAACTTGTGATGATGGAAATTTAAGAACCATTAGCAAATCACAATGTACACACTCACCACAACTGCTATGCCCACCATAAAACAGTGCACAAGGTGAAGTCTTCCACCATTACTGAGTCCTGGAGGAATTTCAGCGTTCATTAACTCAGAAAACACCAATCCGATTACCAAAAAGCAAAACGCCGCAGCCAGAGCAGCAAAACCAATAATCAGAATAGCAGTTCCTATGTACATGGCTGCACCGAAGTGAAGCATTCAACAGCTCAAACACCTTTCTGACTTAAAGCACTGTGTTAATGTTATCTTGATTCTTGCACTATCCCACCAGTGCCAGATGTACTCCAAATGACCTGCAGGGCTAAATAACCAATAACAAGGACTACTGAAGCAGCTTTTTGCATGGAATGTTTTTAGCACTAACAGTGCACTTTTAGCTTTATTGCAACACCCTGTGTATGGTTAGGACAAAATAAGGAAATTTTTTTATATGCAGCTTTATTCAAGAGATTTGACATTTTCATACATGGTCAGTCAGACAAGAACAGAAATCTGAGGCTACAGTAAGCACAAGTTGACCAAAACTTTTTTTTTTTTTTAAAGAAGAAAGAACAAAGTGTGCTTGACTGAATATGAACTTTTCATTCTTGATCTGTAGATGGTAGTGACATGCTGATGAAACTGATGACAGACAACCACTTCAGCACATACGCACAAGGGGTGAGTTGCCAAGTCCATTGTTTTTTTTTGCAGAATTGAAATACTTTTTATCCTCCATTGATTAAATTGTTATTTTATTCATACCAGTATCTGTAATACTATAAAAACCTTGTTTATAAATACTGTAATACTTTGTGACTTTTATATATTACTGTGTTTTGGTTGTGCATTGGTGGCTCAGTAGTAGGGTTCTCACCTGTCGGCGGAAGGCCTGGGATCAATTCCCAAACCCCAGCCACTGGACGCAGTGCCGTCCCAAGTCTGAATGCAATGGGAGGGCTGCATCAGGAAGGGACAAGTTGTGTGCAGATTGGATGGTCCGCTGTGGCATCTCCTCGACAGGACCCGCTTATAGAGAACTAAGCTGGGTAGCTTAGCTTTTTCTATTTTTACCCCTCATCAGTGGAATGAAATGACCAAACATTAAAATAAAGTAACCAAACAGTCCATAACCAATGGCAGTATATATTAAATTTTTGTTTATTTTACTATTTCTAAAGTTATCTCTTTTTTTTAGCCATAATAAGTTATATTTGTTTGAACTGTATTTTCTCTAGAGATTCTATGTGAATTTAATGTTAGTAACCCTGAATATGTCTAATCTTACTACATAGTTCATGACTTTTATATTATTTGTTTTTATAACTTTAATGCCAAATCTAAAAATCATCTAAAATTACTGTAGCCAACATACTGTACTTTTTTTAACAGTTGCATTATTACTACAAACCAGCATGCTACTGTAGGTTGCATTGTCCTCTGTACTGTACTGTCTTGCACTGCATTTAGGAGAAATTGAACTGTTTGCTTTGCTTGCACGCAGTAGCACTTTATCTACACCCGTATTGTTGTTAAACTGAGTTAGATGTACTCTCATGTAGTCCTGTGTTGTTTAGGCTGCACCATGGCCCTTCCGTAACATTGCTGTGTTTCTGTATAGGATTAAAATGACAATAAATGCCACATGAATTGACTTGGTTCATTTTATTCTACCATGAAGATCTGGCAACCGTGAACGTTTACTGATCTTTGTCTCTAACCTGTTAAAACTTATACAAAATCTATGAGCCTGTGGTTTGCATTAATAATTATTGTATGATATCAAATTCACAAGTTTCTTTACTTATTTGCAATTGAAAAAGGCAGTCAAGCGGCGGGCATATTTCACCGTAACACATTTTCCACAACTAGACAACTATTTAGCTTTTCCAGAGAGTCTCTGGGCCATTAGTAAGAAGCTCACGCCGGTACAAAGCGTCCATTGTGCGGCTGTTCCAGTTGGAGCAATCCTCCATTCAGCTTTCCCCAGTAAAAGCCGAGAGCCAGGGCCAAAAATCACAGACTGGAATCTCTTTTCTGGCTCCTGGATTTACAGTCTGGGAGCTTTAAGCGGTATTTACAAAGGTTCCCGTGTTCTGGGGATTCAGCAGCCAGAGGAAATTGTGCTTTTTCACCCAGGCCTGGAGGCTTTGGTGGGTTTTATCTCAATGCTGGCTGAGAATTTTGGAGGAAAGTATCTAGTAGTGATATACGCAACATACCCAGGACTACTCGACGACATTCAATAACAAGCCTGTCAGTGACACACAGGCCGTCGCTGTTATCCTAGCACTCAGGGCCATGTTATTACAGCCTTCAACACCTTTTTACAGGATTATTTTGGCCTGGCTTAAGTGAAAACAGATGAGTGTATGATGATGAATACACAGAAACAAGAGTGATGTTGCATTACAGATGCCAGAAGCAGGCTTCAGGTTTATGACTTTGTGGGTTTTTACTTTAAATGTGTATCCCAGTTCAAATTTAATTTTTAAATGAAATTGCAAAAGAAAAAAAAAACAACACATCATGTTTAAAAAGTCAAAATTCTGTTTCTTTAGTAAATCGCATTTTTTTACACTTTCCAAAATTGATCAAACATTTCATAACATATTATCCTAAATTGATGCATTCATACATATTAAAATCTTTTTTTTTTCTTCTGCAAAAATAATTATTTAAGGCTTAATGTGGAAGAAGATTGTTTTCTTTGCTGACACAAGAATGTTCAAATCTCAATAATGCCTCCTAGTGGCATCCAGTGTTTTGCACGACAGTAGAATATATCAGCAAATGTTGTGGTGTTGGAGAGAAAAAAGTCCTTTAACTGCTCTTTTTAAATAGACGTACAGAATACATAACACTACTTGGTCTAGCTAAGCAAACTTCAGAACATGAAATCATTATAGAGTGGCAACAAACTCACTAACCGTTTTTCACGGTGTGTTAGTGGTAATGCTAGCTGTATGAGCAAGAATAACATGCTAGCTACCTTGTAAGGACTGTTTCGAGAAAAGAATTATATAATTTTTTGACCTCTGTACTGGCCATGAACATACTGTACTGTACAAAGTGGGGATCAAACATGGACACCTCCAAGTTTGTCTTTTAATGGCTGCTATCTAGCCAGCTAATATGATTTGTCTTGTAAAAACAATGATCTGTATTAATGCAAAGTGCTACTTTATCTACTTCTGATGCTATGCGTCGCAATGTTGATTTACAGTAATTGAATGAACTGGTAACAAGCTCACACAACTATATTTGTGCAGAACCTACATTTAGCTTCTCCTGCTATCCAGACTTTAAAATGTTCAGCCAGACTAAAAAATATTAACATTCTGAAGGGGTCACAAATTGTTCATTTTTATAAAATATTGACTTTCAAAATTTAGTTATAAATACAATGGGCATGTGCATGTTTAAATTGACCTGTAATGTGTGTGTGATGTTCACTAGTAGTTAGCTAGCCAATTTATGAACCTATATTAACTAATGTTGGTAAGGCACAAACTGAATAAGACCACCTCATCTATAAGAATTAGAAACTTTTATTATATTAAATTTGGTTAGCTAAAAACTTGTATTACTATACAAGCATTGGTAAACCTTTTACGTAAAATAGTTTACACTAATAATATTCTTTACTTTATATTTATAACATTAAATCATTCATTATAAACGTATATCTTTAATTAACGTCACCTAATCATTTTATTTTACTTTCGTTATTAGATTCCATCAGCTGCTGATATAAAGTTAGTAAGGCTAGCATACATTATATTAATATTTTTCATAGCATCTGCCTGCTCTTTTTATGTGGCGATCTTACTCAAGTCATCAAATTATAAACAAATAAAATGGGCCCGATTGTGTCATCTTCTGTGGATACGGATTAGTAGTTCGCTTCAGCCAAGATTGCCACCCCAATAAAGTCATTAGGATATCCCATTGTAAATAGTTCCAGCCACACTTCTAGACACATTTACAGCATTTGGCAGATGCCCCTATCCAGAGCAACTTACTTTTTTTTTTTTATCTTACTATAGATCTGAGCAGTTGAGGGGTAAGGGCCTTAAGGGGTTTGAACTTAGGATCTTCTGATCACTAGACCAGTGCCTTACCCACTGAGCTACCCTTGCCCCTACACATAAGAATGTATAACCATTTTAGGATTATAAATAAATAAATAAATAAATAAATAAATAAATAAATAAATAAATAATCACTGTTTTTGTTAATTAAGGAAACACAGTGGTGTACCCAAATTGTCCATAGTGTGTGAATGAGTGCGTGCGTGTGTGTGTGTGTGTGCCCTGAGATGGATTGGCACACTGTCCAGGGTGTACCATGCCTCATGCCCTAAGTCTCCTGGAATAGGATGCCTGTGTACATAGATGCCCACGCATGCCTGTGTATATAGATGATGTCTATGTACCTGCGATGAATCAAGTAATGATAATGACTTTGAAATGTTTCTCACATCTTGTGAATATTGCATCGTTATTTTATTACTTGCAGCCTGAGTCCTGAGTACTTTTTTTTGGCACAACTGAGAACGTCTTCAGCAACACGGGTGGTGTAGTGGTTAGCACTGTCGCCTTGCACCCGTCTCTGTGTGCATGGAGTTTGCACATTCTCCCCGTGTTTGGTGGGTTTCCTCCGGGTACTCTGGTTTCCTCCCATAGTCCAAATATATGCAGATTAGGCTAATTAATGCTCCCAAATTGCCAGTAGTGTGTAAATGAGTGTGTGTGTGTGTGTGTGCCCTGCAATGGATTGGCACCCTGTCCAGGGTGTACCCCGCCTTGTGCCCTAAGTCTCCTGGGATAGACTCTAGGTCCCCGCGATCCTGAATACAGGATAAAGCGGTATAGACGAGATGAGTGAGTGAGTGAGAACGTCTTCTCCTTGTTCTTGTCTAACCGGTTAGAAGAAATCTTACACTGTCTCACTGACTGCTGCTCTTCAATCACACTTAACACAACAACAACCCTGTTCTGCCATTTTTATTTTTTACATAACACAACACAACAGCTTTAGAGACTTTGCACAAACCCAGTGCGAACAACGGGCACGTGACCCGGCGGTTGGAAAAGCGACAAGACTGCCGCGCGAGCGCGGTGACGGAACGCTGCGAGGCGCGCGAGGGGGGAGGGGTCTTTCAGCACGTAAAAAAACAAGCTCGCGACAACGTTCCCAGTGTTAAATTGAAGTGAATAAGCACCTGCAGCCCTCGCGTGCTTTGCGCTCGCGCCGTGTACGCTATACCGACTCGGTACACTGTAGTGTGTGAGGGTGACGGAGACGGACTTCTCCTCCAGCCCGCTCGAGCTGTCAGTCAGGATTAACGGTCACTTTAAAAAGTCCCTCGTGGCGGCGGCGGCGCGAGCTGAGAGTCTCGCTCACCCCAGCGCGAGGCGACGCCGTCACTACGGGTGATCAGTCCGCGCGCGCGCGCACGCAGAAGAAAGTCTCCGCTTATATAGGCTGTGGAAGTTTGTTAATGTGCGTGACATAAAGGAGAACGCGCGAGCACAGCAGCACGAGGTCAGGCTGAATTAAAAGAAAGAACAATATTTTTGTGTAAAGAGAACCGACAAACTCTTTAGTGTGTGTAAGCTTGCACGCATTTGCGCGCTGCATAGCACCGCACGCTGAAGCACCGACATGGCCCTGAGGACGCTGTGCTCCGCGCTGCTGCTTCTGCCCCTGCAGATCTTCTGCTGCGCCGTCAAAGCACTCGCGCGCGTCTTCATCCCTGGCAAACGCAGAGATCTGTCCGGGGATGTGGTGCTCATTACCGGCGGAGGACGCGGCATCGGTCGGCACCTGGCCCGAGAGTTCGCCAAGTGCGGGACAAAGAAGGTACACACAAACTGTAGTAATAATTATAATACAGAAAGGGGGGGAAGCAAAAGTGCAGAGGATTGCGCGCGGTTTTGCGCAAGACGCACACTGAGTAATTGTTAGACCTGAGCGATATAACATATCATAATCACGATACTTCAAGATATTTTCACGATATTTCAGTAATATGCATTACTACCAAAATTTTCCATTTAATTTTTATATTTTAATAACGTTTGTGTTTCAAACATCAAAAACACACAAAAAAAAGCAAAATAAAATATAATGAAACAAGATGTCCTGCAAGGCTTTTGCATAGGAGAAATGAAGACTTTTTTTAGGAACTTTATTGAAAATGTGTCCTTCACATAATGACGTTTATGGACGTTCACTTCCCAGTTTGACTGGTTTCTTTGAATTTGTTAGTCAAGTTGTGGTCAGTGTGTGATTGCAATGCAAGCCATGTTCCTTAGTAGAACTTGTGACAGCTTCCTAATCCCAGAAATAATTTCAGGACGTCTAATTAAATGTTTAAATGCATTCTAATCTAGAAAATGTATATATATTTATATATGTTTTAACATGTATATTTTTGAAAACATTCTGTTAAAAAAAATTTCCCATATGTACAGTATGGAAAATTTATGTGAATATGGGAAATGAAGTATAAAAGTGCAACAGTATTTGCTTATTTTTTCCCTGTCATTTTGTTTCTTCTGTCTCAAAATCAAAGCTGAAAAGTTGTACAGACTGTTTTGTTTCTGTCAGTAGAAAGTATAAAATGAATGACGTCCTCATGTCAGGGACAGTTGCAGTGTTTAGCACTGAAACATTAAAAGTAGCTTAAAGATTTTTTTTAGGTTATGTGGTGTCAAAAGTGCCGAGACATAATCGTACACATAATGATGTATCATGATGGTAATATATTATGATGTTTGCATCACTTTATCATATCTCTTAGCTCTAACTGACTCAGAAATGTGCGATTTTATTTCTGAATTTTGTTTCATCTATGTCTGCCAATATGACACCAATATTGTGATGTATTTCAACAGTTGAACATTTTTATGCCTCAGTTCTTGCACTATCAATCAATTAGAATATTTGTATTTTGTCAGTTTTTTCTTTTTTGTTAACAAAAGCTATTCGCGACTAAATATTTTTGATACATGGTGCATATCTCTACAAAGATAAAAGGGATATAGTTCATTGTTGCTACATTTTTATGTGCAGTCCAACAAAATCGAGGTCGAAGAGTTGTTTACAACGTATTTTTTTAAGTGTAGCAACCAGTCATTCGCTACACTTTAAGAGATTAGTTTTGAAATCAATTCTAGTGCAAGATTACATCATCTTTACAAAATCGAATATGTAGTTTTTTACTAAACAGATCAGTGATCGCGACTGAGTAGGTGAAGGGAGCTGTCTTAAATAAATGCATGGTGATTAATAAGCCATCATCATATGTTTTAAAATCTTCAGAACATAGATTTGCATGTAGTAAATGAAATTATGTTAATCTACTGTATACAAATGGTCCTCGTGGTCCTTAGGAGTGCTTTTCTTTTTACTGTGCGTTTTATTTTCAATCACAAATATCATAAATAGCATAAATATAATTGTACAGACACCTTGGTAAACTTTACCTCGTTTAACCTGCTGTTGCACAACATGCGTATGATTGTGAAACTGTTGTTTCAGGCTTTACAATCATAAAACATTCTGGAAATGTAAGAAACCCACACAGGCTAGCTACTGACACAAGCATCTTAATGTCGGAAGAATTTTCTTTAACAGCAACAAACGGTAGTGCTGTCTGTAATTCAGATCACTGGTTAGGATATTAATGTTCTTGTTCAAATCATTATTATTGATGTATGACTCGTACAGGCTTGTTTTCTGTAAGGAGATGTTAATTTAGGATGTTTAGAAGGAGTCTCTAGACGGAGGGGTTTGTAAAATCAGAGGTAAAAGGTTTGAGAAGTAAAGTTCCGAGATCTGAACTGAGGAACTTTGTGGTTTTACTGTTAAGACGGTCTGTTTCTTCTTCTTCTTCTTTGTCTTTTTACCTTAAAGATAAATAAAAAATATGGGCTGGTCATGAAATCTCTATGCAGCAGCTTTACAACCGGAACTAACAAATTTCACAGATGCGCCATAATTTTAAATGTGGTTAGAATTGGATAATAAATACATGTTGTTTATTACAAAATAAAAATAGTAATCAACTGTGGTTTAGAAGAAATTAATTTCTCTCTGATGTGCTATCACTGCAAAAGAATCAACTTCACGTCACATTACGTTACATGTATAGAATTTGTCAGACGCCTATATGCAGGGCAACTTAGATTCTGTCTAATTATTCATCTGAGCAGTTGAAGCTCAAGAGCTTGCTCGAGGGCTCAACAGTGACAACTTGGTGGTTGCAGGGATTTGAACCCAGGACCTTACGATCAGTAGGCCTATGTTCTTGTCCTATTATATAAGCACGGCAGGAGAATCGATTTACTGACAAAAGCATGTCTACTAAGATAGGTGGCGATATGCACCCTTTCAGCTTGTTACTATTTTATTCCTGGTCGACCTATTACAGAACATCACAGAACAAAACAATCGACAAACAATTTAGCTAGCAGCAAACTGGTAGCACTTTGAACAGTGAAAACATGGGCAACTTAACAGCGCTTCATATTTCATACACTTTACTTTTTGTACAAATGAGATGCCTGTTATTCCATGTGGTTATCGTGTTATGTGAAGGCAGACAACACCAGTTGTGTTTCTGTGTCTGATTGAGGTTTAAATGCCGGAGTGGCTTGACTCCCAACCACATTATCTGGCTGTGCTGGTCTGATTTTAAAAATTTAGATTTAGTACGATTTCAGTCAGATATTTCAATATTGCATTTATTTTAAAAGTCAAATGATGTCATGAAAACTCATGTGCTCAGTAAGTCCGCCTTGCACCATCCACAGCGCCTTTGTGTCTTTTTCCTTATATTAGTGATACAGTTATACAACTATAGCAAACAAAATGGGTTCACTTGTGCAAACCTATAATGAAAGCTGCTTAATATGTCAGAAAAGATTGATAGAACTGCTGAAAAGTTGAAGTAAGGGGTGGGGTTAGTGTTTAGACCATAAAATCCAATGGAATTAAACTACAAATTCATAATAAAAATGCCATATTACTTCATCAGGTTGAAGAAAGCAGGACCTTTCCCTAAACCAAAAACATAATGTATATAACATGAGTATCATAATTTTAAAAAATAGGATTGCTTAGAATTAGCATTCGAGAGAAGTGGCATAATGCAGATAAACATTAATAGCCGTGTAATAAACCTACAGGACATGTGTGAAGAAATATCGAAGAAATGTCATCCTGTGCCTTAGAGCTTTATGTATTTTAGACTTTGGTCCTGTTTGCTTTCTAGCCACTGTGAGTTGTAGCATTTGGCCTGTCAGGCCTGGAAACAACCCAGGATTCGATGACATCTTGTGGTAAGCGAGGAGCACGTACAAAATGTGGCAGCTGCTTCACTCCATCCTGAACATGCACGCAATTCATCCTTGAAATAGAAACTGGAAATAAAAACAAAAGGTCTGATTCAAAACCACGAAGCCCTCCCTCAGTCCCTCACGTCCTCTCAGCACTTTCACTGTGAAAAAGGGATGGGATCGTTGCCATTTTAAAGTAATGATGCGCAAGCTAAAAATAATGATGTAATGCTGGAAATGCGTAGATAGCAGCGATGGGGTTTATTCATCTCTGAGCTACAGTCTTGCAAGGAGATGTAGAATTTATTTGGAAGGAGCCTTCAGTGTGAAACATGAAGTTATCAAAGACAGAGATGTGAAAGTACTTTGTTTATTTAGCTTTTATAAATACAGTACTCACTTATCCTGAAATCTGATTGCCGCTTTAAGTGTTTATATGCAAACAATCTCATTATATTCGAACAATGAGATGTTTTTTAGCACTATTTTCAGTCTCTCTAATTAATCCCAGGCGTTCACAGAGCACATGCTTTAAGTAACTGAAGAACTTTTGTTCTTTTTGGTAGATAACTTGGAAAGACAGATGTATTTACAGTCGGCACATTTAAATGTTTTGATCTCCAATTGGATAGAACCTGAAAACTCAAGAATGCATGAAAGTCTTAACAAGGACCAGAAACTGAATAAAACCCACCCCCAAACCCACACTTTTTACATAATGATAGTGTAGGAAGTTTGTAAGGAAAGGTTCTGGCATTCTCTTCAGCCACCTTTATTTGTAAGAATAAATGGATCTGATTAGAGAAGCCACCTTGCTATAATTTTTAAATAGATAAATCAGGAATCATCTTACACTCAGCAACGAAGGGAACTGAATGGCTGCCTTCTTTACGACTGCAGACCTGCAATACCTCAGTGACCACAATGACGAAGGCGTTTTTTTCTGTATTTTTCTCAACCTAACCACTGACTAACCAACAATACTAAAAATACTGGGCGGCATTGTGGTTTTTCCACAGGGCATTCTGTAAGCGTTGTGATTTCCTGCATCAACAGATGAAACCTCTTTGAGAACTACTCCTCGTACTCGTCTTTCCAATCCCATAAAGACTTTGTTCTTTACAGCTGCGCCACAAAGGAAGCTCTCAGCACGTCTCTCATTGTCAAGGTGTGAAGGCTTTAGGAATGGCACCTGCACTCGCCAGCTCCACAATCGGCCCATTCTTAAAGGAACTCCCGAGAAACCTGCACCATAACTGCACCTCCAGAAAACTGAAAAGACCCGACACACCACCCGCGGCTCCAGGTGCAGCCCGACACACTAAGTAGCTGCAAGCCAGGAGACCTGTATAAAAGTGTTTTTTTTTTTTTTTTTTTTAAGAGTGCAAGAATGGCTTCTAAGCATTACAGATTTAAAAAAGCGGTTAAGTGAGGACCAATCTGAATGCTATCTCTCTCACTAGCAGTAAATATGATCTTAACTTCATGATGCTTTTAGATAACTGGATGTCAAAACTTGGAGGAGGTTGCCTAAGCCAATACCTACGAGGTGTTTAAGGTCTCAGGACAGAGCATATGTGCACATTAGATCCTCACAGATCACAAAGTTCTCGTCAGTTCTTGCCTCAGGCACAATGACAGCTACTAAAGGTGCCGAAGCTGGAACTGGTACTGAGGTGTTAAGGAAGTGAGCCTCATGTAAATTGCACTCTTGCTTTTTGTGTGTGTGTGTGTGTATGTGTGTGTGTGTGGGGGAGGGCAGCAGGGCTGCATACAGCTCCCAGCTGGGCAGTGCCCTGTGGCTGACCCTGCTGTCTCCACACTAATTAGACAGCGGCAGGCGACTGCCTCCTGAACTCCTGGTGGCCTTCTTCTCCGCCCCCCTGCTTTCTCACACACACACACACACACACACACACACACACACACACACAAAGTCACTACTGTTTACAAAAATTAGATTTGGGCAATAAGCTGATTACTGCGTTTACATGCATATCAGTAATCTGATAAAGCTTTCTAAATGCAGTGCATGTGGAAAATGTGCTGGATGCAAACACTGTGTCCTGCCAGCAAAGAAAATAGCATAAATGTTAAACACACAACTCTATTTTAGCTCCTATTTACTATTTATTTATTTACTTTATCTCTAGTTTCTCAGTATTTAGTTTTAAATAATTAACTTGTCAGGTTTTTTTTTTATGTTTATTCCTGTTTGACCAGTATAACTGTTTTCTGTTATTCTGCATGAAAGTCCCAGTTTGACTTAAACATCCCTTGTACTTTACCACAAAGTAAATGAATAATTTAAAGGGATAAATGTTTAAATGATGATTAAGATATTTATCCTTCAGTACAATTTGTAAAACATGGAAAATACCCTTATAATCAGTGCAGTAAAAATAAATAAATAATCCAGGAGGCTGACTCACACTCATTATAATGTTTGGTAAGAAACATGGCGGAGATGAATAGAAAGAGACACACATGAGCAGTAACAAATTCTGTAAAGAAGAAACGTTAAGTGATACAGAACCCTTTTTTTTTTTATAATAAAGTCAAGTTTATTATAAAAGTTTTATATTTAAGTCAACATGGGAGAGCAGGTTTTAGACATTACTTCCAGGTTCACGCAATGTTGCTAGTCTCCGTGCAGACTTCAAAATAAAAATGTAACATTTAAAAAAATATGTTTTATGTGTCTGAAGTTAGCACTGTCTCCTCTCACAATCCAAATACATGCAGATTAAGTTAATTGACATTCCCAGATTGCCCATAGCGTGTGGATGAGTGTGAGTGAGTGTATGTTTGTGTGCCCTGCGATGGATTGGCCCTCTGTCCAGATTTTACCCCACCTCATGCTCTAAGTCACCCTGAATACAGGATAAAGCAGTATAGATGATAGAGTGAGTGAGTGTCTGAAGATTAGAGGGTCAAAAAGTTTGATTACATGTTTTATTTTCAGTATTATTTGTCCTTTGTAAAAGAAAATAATAATAATCAGTAGAGTTGGGAAAAAGCTGTCCCGCCCTCTAAAAAAAAATTCTTTATGTGCGCATTTGAAGTTGAAAAGTGTTGCCGTTCCTCTATAATCCTACACCTAGTACACTTTAAACTTCTCACAAAACACTGTATCCTGTGTGATCTATAATTGTGAAGGAATCTGAAGAAGAAAAAAATCAAGAATCAAATTGGCATAATCACAATACAAATCGAATCAGCACCTAGGTTTGGACTAAAGTTTGGATTTACATTGTTACATCGTTGTAGAACAATACTGTATTTTTTCAAAACTATCAAATGGAGTATGGAATTATGTACAACAACAAAAGGCAGTTGTTATTTTGAGACACAAAAGTCAACTGTTCTTGCAAGAACAGTATTGTCAAGTGCATTTGCAAAAGCCATCAAGCACCATGATGAAACTGGCTCTCATAAAGATCTTCCTAGGGAGGCAAGACCAACAATCACCTTTGCTGCAGAGGAGAAGTTTATTAGAGTTACCATCCTCAGAAATCACCAATTTTGGTAACAAGTCCCCTACATGGGAACATAAGAAGTTAGATCACACAGCGTACATTGTCACATGCGTGCAGTGTGCATCTTCTGCAAGTGCAGTACAAGCCCAGGATGTCTGAAAGTAAGCTTAAAAGCAGCGACGATGAAGCTGGTACTGCTAAGAAGCACCAAGCAATAACGATGGAGACAAAATTGAAAGTAATTATGAGAGAATAAAGCAAGGTGAAAAGATGGCAGACATTGCTTGTTCTTTTAACATAAATCGTTTAACCATACAGTATAAAACGCTGTACTGTAATATACTGTGTATACCCAATTGTGTTAGTATCCTAGTACCTAGACAATGTTTGTTGGACTTAAAAACAAATTGGACATACAAACAAGCTCTCGGAATGGAACCAATTTTTGTATGTAGGGGATTTGCTGTAACAGCACCTTAGATTAGAGCTGTTATGACACTTTATAGAGCATAAGTACAGACACATTATAATATCCACTGTTCAAAGGTGATTGTTGCATATTTTGAAGCCTTTAGCATTGTTTTACAATGTAGGAAGAAATTTAAATCAAGAAAGATCATGGAATTAGAAGGTGTGTCCAAACTTGAAACGTAGTGTATAGATTTATAGTAGGGCTGCTCAATTTGATTAAAAAAACAAAAACATTGCGATTATTTAGATATATTGCAATTTAATCAGCGCTATTTAAATATTTAATGTGATTTTGTATTGAAATGTATTTATCTAGGCTAACACTAAATAATTGGACTAATGATCTTATTAAGAGGATGTTTGACAAATACTTAAATTATTGACAAACTCTCCATCAATTTCAGACTATGCATAATAGGTACCTCTAATAAATTGCAGCCGTTTGTGATTAAATAATTGCACAGGACCATATTGCCATTTCAATTTTTATGCGATTAATTGCGCAGCCAGAGTTGAAGGTGGTGAGGAAAAATTCCCTGAGATGACATGAGGAGGAAACCATGAGAGCAACCAAACTCAAAAGGAAAAGCATTCTCATTTGGGTGATACCGGATAGCACCACCATCAATAAACCGCTTCTGTAAGTGGTTACTATATGGTCAAAAGCGCAGCTGAGTACCAGGAAATGAGTATTAGTTAAGATGAGGTCAACTTTGTTGATTTTAGCAAATGTTCACTGATGGAGACTTGGGTACAAAACTGTTTGTGGCAATATTAGTCCTATGTTTGGAGAAAACTGTTTGTATTAGTAATGTTATTTGTAATTTTAGGTAAAACTTGATTCCAGATTTGTGATTTAATCTCGGAATTCAACTAATGTCAAAGCTTCTGACCAATCAGAAATGAGAATGGAGTATACATGTTTTACACTGTTCTTGCAAACATGTTGAAATCATTGCAAGTTATATTAATATCTAATGCAAGTTAAATAAATAAGTAAAAAAACATTTAAATTTAGTTTCTGTTTGTTTACAGCAGATCAGAATAGATGTCCTTTCTGTAAAAGGATTAGCGATAGCCTGTGGCTTGTTGTATTACCCTACTGTATGCTAATGCAGAATCAGCCCTTGCTTACTTTAAAGACTTTTCATGATAAGACTCTGAGATAAATGACACACAGGGATTGTGTCGCGATGGGTGTCCGCCAAAGAAAATATCAAGTTTGTTGTCAAATCCCATTACAAATTCAATCTAGATCTTTCCACTAATTGCCTCATCAGTCGTGCAAACAGAGCAGAGACACGCAAAGATACCTGGTCGGGGTTATCCTGCAAAATCCAATCACACCAAGCCCAGGAGCTGACGCAAAAGTGCTTCTCTCATCCGTAAAACAAACGCTGCGAGGCATGCTCCTGTTAGTCCTGCCGTGCGCCGATAAATGATCTCCACTGACTGGATTTAGTAGATTGGAAGTGCAAACACCGAGTCGAGAACTCTGAGGTCTACTGAATGGGAAGAATGTTATTGCAAAGCGTTTTGTTAATTTAAATAGATTTGCAGATAATGGAAGTGGAATTTAAATAGTTTAGTAAAGCTTTCTTTTGTCAGACTCTTGTTCAATTACAGGGTGGTAAAAGGCCTGGGTTTGGCAATTTAAAAAGTAATAATGAGTTTAATTGCACTCTTACACATTGGAAGACAATTTTCCACAAGAACGTGGATAAATGTGGAGCAATTACTGAAAACGGTACCTTATCATGGCTGAGCAAATAAATTCAACCAGGCAAGACGTATGGACTTAAAAAAAAAACGTTTTTTTTCCCCCTGCACTTTTTTTGCACATCAGGTAGTGAAATACAGCGCCAGACCAAAGCTGTAAATTTGTACATAATTTTTTTACAGATCATTGCTTCAAGTTGTCAAATACAATCTACTATTTTAGCCAAGTCATCGTTTGCTCGTCGCTCTCTCTCTCTCTCTCACACACACTTTTTCCAGTGTCTTGGAGCAGAAAATGACTAAACCCATCTGTCCACCAGGCCGTGTAATGACACCAAGAATGTGTGCGAGAGCTCAAGAGATGAAGAATAGGCAGCATCATCCCTTATTTCATTACCTTTCCCTGACCCCACAGACTGACAGATCTAATTGCCCACTCATGGCCCCCCGTGTCCCTGTCCTGGCCAATTCCTTCACATGGGCATCTCTCTTAATCCCCCCCAATGTCAGTGTGGCCCTGCTGTTCTCTCAGTAATAGGCATTTTTCCTCACTCTAATAGGTCACAGAGAAAAGGAATCTATATCTTACATTAGAATTGTATTTTTCCCCCAATCTTTTGTGTAGAAGACACCTTACTAGCAATAGCAGGGGGATCTCAGAAATTCTCTGCAGCCTGATTCAGCAAGTGACATTTAGTCTTTGGATAGATAGTTTTTCTTTTCTTTTTTTCAAACCATAATTCATATTGAATTTCATATATAGCACTTATAATCAATCTTTACAATGTATTGTGGTCTTGCTTTTAACAGGGTTACAAAGAGGGGTGTGATTACATATTGTGTAGGAGTGTGGGTGGGCTTAGTGATTCTGTATAAGTATGGATTTATTTTTTATAAAATAACTCATATGGGATTAAGTAATTAAGTAACAACAGAAACATTCGGTGGTTATTTTATTTTTATATTGTATTTTATCTTTATATTATATTTATTTCTAATATTCTTGGGTCCTACCTCTGCCATAGTCTCTTCCGGGCTCTTCCCCAGCTTGCAAATAATCTTGGGATAGATCTACTGTCTCCTCTATTGTAAGGAATGATTACTCTATGATGTAATCGTCTTTCCAATAGATCATTTGAAGGATGCGGCCCTGGAATTGAGACGCACACAAAGTGCATGGTTAGAGATGGTGCAGGTGTGTAGGTGCGGTTAGAGATTAGAGTGCAGCAATGCAAGGAGATGTTTAGAAATTCTTTAGGAGTCAAAAGCTGTCATTAGATTTTCAGTGGGAGCAGGGCGGTTTGGTTAGGGCGTGGAATTTACAATTTGAAACTGAAACAACTGTTTGTTTTCATACGACCTTGTACAGGAAAGGCGGTATTCCACAGGTTCTTGACCCTTGACCTACACTTCCTGTCTCCTACCAGGTGATTCTGTGGGGCCGCACAGAGAAGTGCCTGAAGGACACGTGTGAGGAGATAATGCTCATGGGGACGGAGTGCCATTACTTTATATGCGATGTGGCCAACAGGGAGGAAGTGTATAAGCAAGCCAAAGTGGTACGAGAAAAGGTAATTATGGATAGCTTTTGTTTAAAATTATATGCTATTTATTCAACCAAGTGCTTATTTGTGAACAGTGTTGGGGGACATTACTTTTTAAAGTAACTAATTCCATTACAGAATGAAAAAGTAATCAGTTACATTACCTTCTGATAAAAGTAACTAGTTAGAGTACTTTTCCATTGCAGAAAATGAAAACTCCTTTATGATTCCTAATGCATGTTGTTTTAGTCAAGACCTTTATAATTATTTTACCATCATCACTCAGAGAAGTTTGGCCCATAATCTGTTAACTACTAACAGCAGGAATAACAGAGGGGGGCGGGTTATCGGGGGCGGGGCTTGTAGGACGACTTTCACACACACATACAGACACAGACACTAACGGATTGGGAATGCCTGCTGTCTGGATCACGGATTACATTAATTGTCCTGAAAAACGGATTACATTTTTGAGAAAATAACTGAGTACTTAAATGGCGGACCTACTCGCTGCATCGAAAAAAGTAATCTAAGTACTTTAACGCTTTACACCCAACACTGCTGGCGTTCCCAAATTGCCCGTAGTATGTGAATGCGTGTATGAACGTTGACCGGAGGTTCTACCACGGTTGTGAAAATATGAACATGCCCTTGGCCCTTATTTGGACTACAGAGGTTCTTAGATGGGTGGATGGAGTATAAAATTTTACCATTTGAGGGCTTTCAGTCACATGAATACACATGCCTATCTATTGTAACCAACTAATTTTAATCTAATTTGTAGAATCGTCTCTTGTCATTTCTAACTCTACTCTAGCACTGGTACATTTTAGATTTAGTAGGGATGAACCATACTCTTGTTTACTCCATTACAGATTGAAGAAAAGTATGAGTTCCACAGGAAGCTGAACACGGACAGTCTGACTCATCCTCCTGAGTTCATTGTGAAGCCGCGTGGTCAGACTGTGTGGGAGGGAAAGAGTGTGACGCTGCACTGCACCGTCGCTGGCTGGCCCAAACCTCGCGTGGCCTGGTGAGGTTCTGTGTTTACCACTCACCATGATTATTTCTTTTTTGCTTGCGGCAGAACGACTTGTTTTATAGCCGTATAAACAGAGTTTATGGACAATGACACAAAATGAGCTGACTCTAATAGAATTTTTAAAAATAGATTTAATTTTTGTAACTTTTAAAAAACTTCAAGTGGCACGGAGATGCAGTGGTTAGCACTGCGGTCTTACACCTCCGGGGTCAGGGGTTTGATTCCTGCTATGGGTCTGTGTGCATGAAGTTTGCATGTTCTCCCTGTGCTTGGTGGGTTTCCATCAGGTACTCCAGTTTTCTCCCACAGACATGCAGATTAGGAAAGTTGGCGTTTCCAAATTGCCTGTAGTTGTGTGTGTGTGTATGCCCAAAGTTTTATATTCATAAATTAAACTAAAATAAAAAATAAAAACATTATTATGGCACTGTGCAAAAGTTTGGGCACCCTAAGAGTTCCAGAGTCTCAGATTCTTTTAAGACATAAAAGACTAAGTATATAGGTAGTCCCTGTCTTACAAACATTTTCCGCAGATACGAACAGACTGCGGTTCTACTTCCGGTTCAATCACAAAGTAGCTCAAAAACAAAAAACGTACAAGGCGTACAAGACTCACTTTGCCGGACATGAGAACAAATCGGACTTGCTCAGATGTGCTCCCGAAACGGAACTTGTTTGTAAGTCGGGGACTACCTGTAGTAGTGTGTTTATTCATTCTTCTCACGGATGGGATGGCAATCTATCATAGGGCACACAGGCGCACACACACCATTACACACAATGGTGATCTCGGAAATTCTATTTAGCCTACACTTCATGTCTTTGGACTGTGGGAGGAAACCAGAGGACGTGGACGAAACCCACCATACACAGGGAAAAACATGCAAACTGAGAATCCGCAGCGCTAACCACTACGCCACACTGAAATGTATGTAAATACAGTACCCAAGTAAAGTGTGTATGTATACTAATAAAAATGAAAAATGTTCTATGGTGTAGAAAATCATGTCTACTCAGAGATGAGATTATTTTTAACAACCCGGTTTTATTATAGTACGTGCTGCAGAAAGTAAATAAATAAACGATTTATTTATTCACGATGGCTAACTTGAGGAACGGATAACCGAGGCAGAATAATTCGATAAGGCGATAAAGGGTGATGTCTGAAGCGCTAGACAGCAGCTGTTGTGCATTGCATTTGTCAGCCACACGCCGTCTGTGACGCACTTCCATCATGACCATGGGCTAAAAGGCAGAGCATTGAAATGAGCTGGACCGACAGTCTGAAGCACTCTCTCACAAAAAGCAATCTCCTTATGGAGCGCATCAATATTCCTCAAGTCGTTCAGCATGACAGCGGGCCAGAGTTCAGGGAAACCTAATCAAAGAGATGGACAGGAAAAAAAAAAACAAAAAAAAAAAAACAGCAGAGCGCGGCACCCGAGACGGTGATTTGTAAGCATCTGGTTGTTTAAGACAGAAAGGTGATCAGGAGATACCGTGCAGGTCTTGTGACTGGAAACGGGCAGTGAATGTATCGAGGTTTAAACTATGAAGTATTTACCAGTACAGGCTTTTCTTTCTCCACCACACTCGGGTCAGTGAGTTTATAAAGCTGACTTTTGGATTCACCCCAAGAGTTTCGCTTTCATCACAAACAGCTGTCTAAGAGCTAAATAAATAAATAAATAAATAAATAACATGAGACAGGCGGGGGATAAGGAAAATAATATATATCTGTGTATTAGTTGGAGTTGTTCTTATAAACTGTAATGAAAATGACATAAGAAGTGATAAGATTCTGGGCAGCAGATTGGTTTAGTTATCAGCACCGTGGCCTCGCAGCTCCATTGGCGAGGGTTCGAGTCCCGCCCGGGTCTGTGCACATGGAGTTTGCATGTTCTCCCTGAGCTTGCTGGGTTTCCTTCCACAGTTCCACAAAGACAAACAGATTAGACTAACTGAAGTTTCCTTAACTCCTGGTACTGTGTGAGCATGTTTTATGTGGTTGTTGTGCCCTGAAATAGATTGGCACCCCACCTATGGTGTACCCCGAACTTGTGACCTGGGATTCGAGGCCTTCAGTGACCCTGTACAGGTTAAGCACTAAAGAGAGAGTGTGATGAATTCAAGGTTCAAGCATGAAAAACTACTGGACAAGGAACTACAGTTAAACCTGCGAGAATAATTCGTTCCGGAAGCGCGTTTGTTTTAGCAAACACTCATATATCAAAGTGAATTTCCCCTATAAGAAATAATGAAAACTCAGACAATTCGTTCCACAACACAAAAATATTCATATAAAAAATAATTAATACAAAATATAAAGTAAAAATAAAACAAATCAACTTGCACTTTACCTTTGAAAAGAACTGGTGTTAGAAGAGAGAAGAAGCAGGAGGAAGGGTGGGGCTACTGTCTAAAATGACTTTTACACACACAAATACACACACACACACGTACATGCACAATCACTCCTCTAAACAGATTCATCTCCCACACTGCTACAGCCTTTAAACTTCTTTGCGTACTACTCGTACCTCAGTATCACAGTATTGCACATACAGGTTTTTTTTTTTTCAGTTGGAGTTGAATAAATATGAAGTAATAGTCTGTGAAATGTGTAGATGTGCGTTGTGTGTGTAATGTAAATAGTTCCTAACATTCAGTGAAACTGTTCCTTAGTCACTTTCTCAGTCAAGCTTTTCTTGTTGAATTTAGAAATACTGTGATGCTAACATTACCAACTGTCGTTTGTACATTTACATTTCGGCATTCGACAGACGTGGTGCTATGAAGTTTCCATCATTAAATACATCCTTACACTTACACTGGTCCACTGGGCCAAGACCTCGCTCGTTTATTACGTTAAAATTTATTTAAAAATTTTGCTCGTCTTGCATGTAACCAGAAAGAGTCAATTAAGAAAACCATAATTTAAATTTAAAAATAAAATATGGGCTATTTTCAGTCTCTCCACACACACACACCCCTACCTTTCTATCTTACAGTATATAAAACATTGCCTAAAATGTTCCATTCAAAGAAATGCCCTATACTGCAACACACACACACACACAAAGATCAGTCTTCCTTTCAACCTTTTTAAAGGCCTCTTAGTTAAAAAAAAAAAAAAAAATCTAGACATCAGAACATTTTGACCAAAGCCACAAAAAGGGTTACTCATGGTCAGAAGATGTGACTGTGCTTTACAATACGGTCCACACAACCAGGCGGTGTCTCTGAGGGACGTGATTGACAGCCTCGGCCCTGGGTTCTTTGTCCCCTAGTTGGCCTCGGCGTATCCCAGCAGGAGTCCTGGGTGGTCTGAACACATGCCAACTTGGAAACGGAGTGTTCAGGGTGGCAGCGGTGCCAGGATAGAGAGAGAGAGAGAGAGAGAGAGAGAGAGAGCAGGTCACCCTTTATATTCCTGAACATTCTCTCTCTCTCTCTCTCTCTCACACAGACTCAATAAGAGAAAGGTACAGGCGCACAAGTGTGTGAAAAGAGACCAGAGGTCTGTCCAGCTGGCGGCTTTGACCTCATGACCACTACAATGATGCTGTGAAAAACAATCATCATAATTTCCACAGTGACAAAAGCTTCTACATTTCTAAAACCTTGCAGGAGCATGAGAGATGAGGGAAGGAGGGATGAAAATCTCCTGTCTAATAGCAGCAAATGACATCAATGCACGACTCGAAATTAGCTTAATTAGCTACTGATAGAAGAGACGAGCTGCTCTCCAAACCTAACAGGCTCGGCTCATTTGTGTTGAGTGACGCACGCCGTCTGGAGAAGCGAGAGGTCCGAGCAGCGGGAGCGAGTTGGAGAATAGATCAGAGACCTGCAAATCTCAGACCGCTCCATTACCCATGCTGTAGAAGAAGAGGAGGAAAGGGGGGGGGGGGAATAAAATAAAATACTACGGGAGCAGACTGGCGCCTCAGCACACAGCTCATGACTTATTTCATTATAGCAGGACTAATGAGCCTGTTAGAGAGGATAAAGCGATGAACTGTGTCCTCCCTGAGCAGGACAGGAATGGAGAGAGAGAGACACAGAGAGAGAGAGAGAGAGAGAGAGAGGGGTTACAGGGGTAGTTAGATAATGATGGCTATTCGCAGTGATGTTTGAGAACACTCCAATCTAAACCAAACTGCTTTATCCTTTATATTAAAGGAGACCCATTATGTTAAAATTTACTCTGTGATCATTTGGGCCACAAAGTCAGATGGGTCTCGACACAGTAAAAGACAAAAAAAAAAAAAAGGAAATATGTGAATAACACACCGACACTTTATTCTGCTTTAAATTTGTTTTCTGCTCTTCAGATTCCTGTGTTAATTGTGATGTTAAAAATGTTCCTAAGAGGGTAAAAAAAGTTTTACTTCTTTTCGGCTCAGGGCTTAGCTCCGCCCAGGAGTCACCGCTTTTTTTCCTTTTTTAGAGAAGCTTTTATGGATATTTACAGTAACAATATTCTAACAGCTCTTCCAAATCTGGCACATGTGGGTTAAACATTTCATATCTGACTGGTTTCACTGACTGGATGATTTACAATAATATTAAAGCTCAGGTATGGATACTGAAGCTGTAAGTGTTACTATTTTAAAGCTATCACTTGTTAGACAGACAGAGAGTTTATCATCATTGCACAGGGAACGACTAAATTAATCCTTACGGTGCATAAAAACTGAATAAATGAAGGATGAATAAATATAAAGTAGGGTTGCAACTAATGATCATTTTAATAATCGATTAATCTGTCGATTATTTTTTCAGATTAATCGGATTAAAAAAATAATTTTAAAAAATCGAGAAAAGCATTACTTTCCAATCCTTTATTCAAAAACAGAACTAAAATATTTAGAAAGTGCACAAACATGTTTCTCCTTGAGCTGTTATAATAATAATAATAATAATAAAATAAAAATGGACTAACAAAAGAAAACAGAAATGTATACTTTACGTCTGCCAAATATATACAGTGGAACCTTGAATTATGAGCATAATTCGTTCCGGAAGCGGCTCGTATTCCAAAACACTCGAAAACCAAATTTAATTTTTAAGAAAAGACATGAACGGACTCACTGCTGTAAAGTAAAAATAAAACAAATTAAGCTGTACTTTACCTTTGAAAAGAATCGCGACAGAGCAGTGTTTCTGTGTAGAGCAGAGAGAGAGTGTGTTTGTGAAGGTGAAAGTAGGAGGGGTCTGTGCGTGTGTGTGGGGAGGGCACGGTGTCTAATGACGCATACACACGCGCACGCACACACACACACACACA